>ML682013.1:495647-514375 GCA_007922195.1 Podocnemis expansa | reverse complement strand
TTGTTTCGAAACAACCGTTTCGAAACAACGCCCTTTCGAAATAAAACGAGGTTTAGCTTATTTCGAAAAGCGCACGGCTATTTCGAAAGAAGCGGTTTGCTTCTTTCGAAATGGCCGTGCGTCGTGTGGCCATGCCATTCCTTATTTCGAAACAACCTCTGTTGTTTCGAAATAAGGAGTGTGTGTGGACATACCCATGGTGAAAAGTTCAGGAAAGGAGGTAAAGTGGAAAAAAAGAACAAGAAGGAAGAGGCAGTATGTGTGGGGTGAATTTTTCAGGGTTCCAAATTTCTAAGTGAATTTCAGTTTATCTTCAGGTTGTAGGTTTTAAGTGAGCCAAAGCTGCAAAGAGATCTCTGAATTGAATCTGCTACTCTGTTATCACTAGTGATATAAAAGTGATGGATTTGCATGCATCTAGTTATGAGTCCTGTCTGAGTCTGTCTCATATTAATTGCACAACTTGACTCTTGAAAGTAAACATTTACCTTCTCATAATATTTATCTCTTCATACAGGCACAACATTATGGACCAGCCCATCCAAAAGTCAATAGTATTAATTTATTGCAATAAATAGATCATGGTTTTAATAGGAAATATATATTTTCCATACTATGATGTATGTATTGCAGAAAGCTGCCATCAATGGTTTTGAGATGGACTGTCTCAGAAAGTATTTTTGCTTGGTTCAGGGGATCAGTGAATATTATAATTTGACTATATAATAACTCATGAACTACTAACAATAGAAACTAATAGAACTGTAAAATTAATCAATTTTTGGTTAGTGGCTAAACCCCCCCCAAAAATAAATTTTGTTTGGACAGCAACTAAGTATTTTATTATCTTTTCAAAGTTTCTTGAATGTTTTTAATACCTTTTAAAATAAAATTAAAGGAAATTCCAAAAAGAAATGTCTTTCCAAAATTACAGTCAAAGCTATTTGTTTTGGAAATGCTGAAGTGCACTGTGACACTTCTGATTTTTATTTGCAATTTTTTTCACTTGACCTGAATCTTCATTTTGTATTAAAAAATATTTGCACAAAAAATTTAGCTCATGCAGTAAATAAATTTGTTATTCTTTAAAAGTGCCACAGGATGCCTTGGGTATATCTGCACTGGAGGGTCTGTTAGACTTAAAGTTGATCTCATTAAGTTGACTTAGAGTGTCCATACAGAAAACTCCTATTGACTGTCTGCATCCACACTGGCAGGTGCTATGTCAACCCTTTGTGGTGGCCAAGAACTCTGGGAGGGGGTCTGGAGGCCAATTAAGTCAACTTAAGAACTGTTCCCTGTCTACACTGGATTAAGTTGATTTAAGGAGGCCAATTAAGTCGACTTAAGTTTTAAGTCAACTTTAAGTGATGGTGTTATTAAGTCAACTTAAGGAAGCACAAAAGTTGACTTAATAAAAGCCCAGTGGGGCCGCAGGGGTCCATAGGTTAACTTAAACTTCCTTTTGGTGACCTAAGGCTCCAGTGTAGACATACCCCTTATTTGTTTTACTGAACCAAACTAACACAGCTGTCCCTTTGGAACTCATCTTCAGAAACTAATGAACCTATTGTCCCTGGAACCACTTTGAAGTCCTTAAGAAAGCAAATTGTGATAGGTGAAATGCTCTTGGTCCTATTTTGCTAGGCCTACAGAAATAACAGGGGAGAATGGCATACCAGATTATGAGCAAAAGCCATTAACTAAAAATTAAATTAAATGATAACATTTTTCCTTTCTTAACTAGAGATGCTATGACTTATAAAATTGTCATTGATTGCAAAACTATCTCTTTTCCTACTGAAGTTTTTACACTGGATGTAGGATATGAAGGGGTGTGTGTGTGTGTATTTATCATGGAAACAGGAACTGAGAGAATTTAAAAAGTGTGCAAACCTTTATTGGAAAGGAATATCATTATAGATTTAACATGTAAAGTTGCAGAGGAAAAGCCAAGTAACAAAGGGACCTATAAACTCCTTGGTTCAGCGATGAATCACAGATGATTTTATCTTTTGATTTCTCTCATCTCTTTATCTTTTCAGTGTTTCATTCTATTGGTGAGGCAGGTCTTTCTATGAAGATAATTCAGATAAAAAGAGTATTCTAAAGCATCCTAATTGCATACTTAAAGTATTACATAATATTAATAATACCATACTTGATCTGTTCTTGGCATTGGCTATTATGAGAAAGAAATCATTTAAATCTAACATTTTTCCCTAGGTGAAGTAATTGTTCATAGGTATGCTTTACAATTCAACACTTTAGAGCCATATTCTATGATGAGTTTAATTAATGAAGCCCCTTGTGACTTCACACATAAAGTTGAACTGAATGTTGCTGTGTCCAGAGAATTTGATTTGTAACAGAGTATATGACTCCTACATTTTCCAGGAGATGAGATTTGACAAAGTCAGTTCAGCAGAGTGTAATTCCACTTTCTGTCTTCCTAAATATGTGATATGTGTTTGAGACCCCTGGATTAGGGGCTGTTTGCCTCAGATTCCTGGTTGTGAGCCTGTAAGCAATGAGGCAGCTGATAAGGGTGGGTGGGGAGTGGGAAAAACCCTAGCTCTGCTCCCATCTATATTCCATTTGCCTGATGTGGAATAGCTGGCAGGGCAATGGGGTCAAGGATGAATATGTTTCATAAAAAGAGATGAAGTAACTTATTCCTACCCCACAGCAAGGTGGGACGAGCGGGGCAGTAAGGTAAGATTCATTTCCTAGGTTCTTTCTAGGATGTTCTGCTGGCTTATGGGCAGATTGTAAAGGAATTAAGCACAGAATACAATAACTATTTCTTTTCAATTCAAGTTAAAAGTCTGTTTTCATTAGAATATTATTGTAAAAAGCAAGGAAGGTCTCAAACATCATTAATCACTGCAGATGGTTACGGACCAGTTAAATCTTAAGTACCTGTTTGCTTATCAAACTCTCACAGGGTAAGCTACCTCCTGGTTCATGTAAGTAACTTCCTTTTAGAACATATAATTAGGTTTACAATAACTGCACTTGTGCTAATTGCCAGGCCCCCAAAATGAGAGAGGTGGATCCTGCTGAGAGGTGGGGGTGGCTGAAACTGAAAAATGTAGTTTCCAGACTAAGCAACAGGAACTGGATGACTCAATATGAACTGTTTGTCTTATTTCTGGGAAACATGGTTCAATTCAGCAGCTAGAATCTAAGTAAAATAGCTTGATTTCCTTGGCAATCAATTGCAGGAGAACAACAGTATACATAATTTATCACAATTTATCTCTCTTTAAGAGAGTTTCATGATGGAAATAGCATAAAGACCAAATTATTTCTCCCTCAAAGGGATTGGGTGCTTTATTTTAGAATGTCATTTTTGGCAAGAAATTGCAATTTCTTGTCATGTACTAGGCCTTATCCGTGTGAGGCTCTCTGTTAGAATACTCATTAGAGCATTCACTGTGATATGAACCTTTCAGTAGCCAATAGTGTTTAGTCCCAAAGCAATATTTGTTTTTTTTTCTTGATTCCAACCATCAGTGTATAGTTATTAGCTACAGATTTTAGAATAGACACAAATGAAGACATGATCAGATAAACTTGTACAACAAGAGTGATATCATACTTCTGGAACAAGATATTTCTGCATCACGTGCAATGGAGGTTCCATAATTAGTCATGAACCAGATCCTTAGCTATTGTGAATTTTGGTATAATTTAATTTCTTTCAACAGAGCTATGCCTGTTTCCACAAGCCGAGAATCTGGCCTATAATATATTCTTAAACCGTAAGGAAAATATAAAGAAATCAAAGAAGGTATTTTTCTGGCATTATATAGTAGGAATGTCATTGAGTTAGTAGGACAGAATAAGGACAAAACAATAAAGGCCAAATTTTAATTCCATTATTCATGCAAAAGATCACTTTTATTCCACAAATGATCTCATGGATTTATTTCTATATCTTCTGGGTATGTCAAAAATACTGTATCAGAAATCACTAGAACAACAAACCCTGAAATGAGGTCACTTCAAACTATCCCTGCCATAATTTCAGACCAACACAAGAGGAGATTGATTTACCTGTGTTTAGTTAGGCTTGACTAGGATTGTCATTGCATAGTTTGGAGACTTTTCCAGTCTTCTGAAATATTAGAATCTTTCCATGGAATCAAGTTCCCAAGGAGTAGCCATGTTAGTCCATGTACAGCAAAAACTATGAGTGTCCTATGGCACCTTAATGACTAACACATTTCTTTGGGCATATGCTTTGATACATTGATGAAGTGGATTGCCACTCACAAAAGCTTATGCTCAAAGAAATCTGTTAGTCTTTAAGGTTGCAATGGACTCTTGTTTTTAATAGAATGGTACTTCTGAGTTAGTCACAGCATGTCACAGTCATTCTAATGAATGTTCCAAGCAAAGGCATCTCCATGGCAATATATTCATACGCATTCTATTCATATTATGTCTAGAGACTGCTCCCAAATTCACTTTGAGTGGAAACTATTCCAAAAAATGACTATTGTTCTAATTAACTTGATAGAAGACTAGGGAAAAGCTGAAAATTTGAAAAATCCTGAATAACCCAGGAGAATGTATACTCTCTCATTTGTTGTGCAAAAAGAGCACTTGAGATCTTTTTTCAGGGGAAAAGGCAAAATACCATGTTTATTGAAGCTACAAGTTATTAAGCAATTAAGCATACATACACACACAGTCCTGCTATGATGTTATAGATACCCAATCCAATGGCCAGTTGGACAATCTGTGAGAGATGGAATTGAGGTCCCAGTCAGTTTTGATTTCAAGACTCCAAGTCTGAAGCAGGATGAACCCAGAGTTCATTGGCAAGAGCACCCCTTTTTATGATAAATCTTCTACATGCGATTCTATAGATTTTGCATAGTCATTGTTTAGTTATTCACGAGTGTTAATCTCCTGATAGCTCTCATCACTGCTGCTTCTTGAAGCAAAATCAGGCTCTTTGTAATGACCCTTGCAGCAGGTGGTCCCAGAAATTGTCTCGCAGGTTTTAACATAGTTTCCTTATCTCAGGATATTTTCCTCTAGGGGTGTCTGAATTGGCTCCAAGGTTGTTGATCTGCTCTTCGATTAATCACCAGACCAGACTGATATTAGCAAGTCACAGCATAGTTAGTCACAGAATACTTTGTTCTTGTTGGATGTTTCACATGCAGATATTCCTCATTCATAGAACAAGTTAACAAAGAACAAGTTTAGCTGGAGTTACAATGTAACAATAGCAAGCTAACAAGATAGTAAGGTAATGTTCTTTTTTTAAAACAGTGTGATACATTCTTATGGTAAGGCAGAGTGGTAACAGTGAATTCCTTGCCGCTGCTTTTTAGAGAAAGGGTTCCATAGGCAGTACAGTCAGTTAATTGAAGATGTGTGAACAATTCACATATAAATTTACAGCATATCTAGACTTTGTACTGCTTGAAAATTGTGAAGGTGAATATTGGAAATCTGAGAATCCTACAGACTAGTGGATGTCTCTAGTGTCAGAGTCTGTTAGGCAGATTTGTTGTACGGTCTGCTTACACTCTAGTTGGAGATATGATTTCAATTCTTATAGGTATATCTGTGCCAGCTTTAATGTAGCTAATGCAATAAAAATGGCACTGAAGTTGAAGCAGCATGGAGCTGGTTGTGGATTAGCAATGCAAGTAGTTTCCCAGGGTTCCAGTGGCTTTATACAAATTCTTATAAATTCTGTGCTATCATACTTTCATTGACAAGTTCCAGAGGGGTAGCTATGTTAGTTTGTGTACAGCAAAATCAAAGAGATGCCACAGGACTCTTGTTGGTTTTGCCATACCTTCATTGACACTTTAGCTACTAAATTAAAGCTATCACATGTATGCCTGCTCAAGCTGCAGTTACATCTTCAGTTCCAGTACAGACATTGCTTTAGTGCTTTATTTATTTATTTATTTATTTATTTATTGTGTTGCCAGATCCTTCAAATTAAAAAATAATTTTAGAGTTATCAATTGGTCAACAGATTTATTTGAGGAACCAGGTGGTTCTTGCTCATATTTGACAGAAATATTTTAAACATGAGGTCCCTTCAGGTGTTTGGTAGAGAAAGTCACAGGCAACTGAAAGCAACTTTATAAAATCCCATTTTTTATTGCTAAAGCATAAATAATAGACAGAATTTAAGAAGTGGTTAGTTCAATAAATGCATACATATACTTCCCCAAATTACAATCCAGTTAAACAAAGATGTATGGATATAGATATACATATAGATGAAATCTTAATTAAATCTCATAATTCAAATCCTGTGGTTGATATTCACACACTAGCTTCCCAGTTTGGTTGAGAAGGAAGTCCAAGGCCTCAACTTGGTTGGAAGAGGGCTCAGAGAATTCAATAACTTTGGGTGAAATACCTAGACTTGTGAAAGCAACTTAAAATAACAGACTAATAAAAAAGGAAATAAAACAACCTATCTTCTTGAGAAGGATCTAGCTGAGAGCTGGAAAAACTCCAAGCTAGTACGAGGGAACAGAAGCAGAAAAACCTACCCAGGCAATAAGTGTCTGGGGTTTTACACTCTTCTTAACATAGAACGAGCAAGAGCCAACCTTTCTTACCCAAATATGGGCCTTCACCCCAGAAATTATACGGGTATATCTCTATCATTGGATCAAAACTCATGTGTAAGATTGAGTCAAAGCTCACGTGTAAATTCATGAATGTTTCAGAGAATAAACTGGCATTCTCCTTTAATTATTTATGGATACTGTTGTGAGTTTTGCGGTAATCTACCAGTTGACAGGGGTCAAGACTGGAAAAATCACAAAATGACTTTTTGTCTACTGACCTGGGTGTCATCATCAAAAATATAGCTTTGTGGAGCTATGCATCAGTGAGTATTTGCTGAAAAACAGATGCACCTGTCTAATTTGTAATCTAATCTTAAATTTTCAGTCTACTCCCCTTAGCTTTTGTATTACATGATGTATAATCTCTTATACAGGCCAGTAAAGTCACTTGCATTTTGGGCAGGCTCTATAAATGTTATGCTAATTTATGAACTAATGCTAAGTATAAAAGTTCTTATAATTCTGATTGCAGGATTTCTTAAACTTATCAAGAACGACAGATAAAAGATATATGAACTGGATATATGTATGCAAGCAAAACAGGTAAATTCAAAGTGTACAATTGCTTTATTTATTTATCACTTTAGTGATTGCTTTAGAGTAAAGAAAGCTACCTTTGGAGGGAAAGCTTTATCCTGTCTTCTTATGAATTAATTTATTTATATTTACATAATCTTCTGTGAGATTTTTTAAATCAATGCACATTAGGGCCAAATTCAGCTTTGATATATGATATAGTCTATTTTTCGGTGCATTAAACTTACACTCCTCCAGTTCCACTCAATAATATTTGAGTCTGAGGGAATTAAAGCTGTTGAAAATTTCACATGTAGAAGTTGGCAGAAATTTTAAGTTGTAAGGTAAAGTTGGATGTTCTTATTCTTTTGTATTCCTGTTTGTTAAGTGATCTTTTTTCCCCCTACACTTCTGTTTTCTAGATCAGTGCTTCTCAATACTGTGTCAGGACACATTGCTGGGTTGCCATACAGTGATAAGTATGTCATGCACAGCTGGGGAGATGCCTGGATTTGGCCTGGGATGGGGAGGTGGTCTGCTGTGTCCTTTATGGTCGTGATATGCCACCAAATGTGTTGTGACCTGCTAAAGATTAAGAACCAGTGTTCTAGATACTCAGCCTGTGAATTATCTGAGTTGATACTCTGCTGCACACCCTTATACCCAGAGGGGACCAAATTCATTGGCCATGAGTGAGAGATTCTGTTTATAAGGCTGCAGCTGTAGCCTGAGATTTTTGCCATCTCTTTAGCATCACGGAAAATCTTGATTGAATAAAGACACATATAAGTAGGAGAATGGTGTAAGGCAATCTAGTAGAAACATTGTGTTAAAATAAAATTAGAAATAGTATATATGTAATAATTAGTTGTAAAGTATTCATAAGATATCATTTACAAGTGTTTAAAACAAAGTTTGTATTCAAAAGGCATTCAGCAAGTGAAATCTGAGGGATCATAAGGGAACAGGCTCAATAGGTATATCTCTTTAAGGAAAAGTAGGTCAAGATGGAGGAAGATTTTAAACTTTTGAACTCACTCATTCCCCCTCCCATCAAGTATTCTGGGGTCTCCACCCACTGTCAAAAGGACCCTTCGAACTTATTGATTTTGATCATGCACTGTGCAGGTGATAGGTGATATCATCCTTTATGATTGGATGAGGATGAAATCATACCTTTTTGTGAGTGGTCAAGAAGAAATGAAAGGGGATGAGGGTGTATAAAAGATGCTGCACGGCAGCAGAGTTTTGGAGATCTCTCCCACTCCTTACTGGGTTCCACTGGCCTCTGGCTATGTTCCTGCTGCACTAAGGAGTCTCACTCACACTCATACCCAGAGAGAGTAACAACGTCTCTGGTAGAACTGTACAAGCTAAGTTGCGGGACTTAGTCTCATAAGGGCATCCTCAGGACTTAGTCTCTGAGCTGGGTCTTTGGACTTAGTCTCAGAAGGGCATTCGAACTTTCATACTTGCACACACTCCAGACAGGCAGATAACTCAGTCCTGCGTTAAGTCTGTGAGCAACGAACAGCACTGAAGGCTCAAAGCTCTGAAGCTCCAGCACAGTAGGGGTCTCACAGCAGCTGCACCTGCAAGCCTTCCAGAACTTTCTGAGCTGCCGTAGTTCCAGTTGCCATGGAGACCAGAGCAGAGCTGAGGAGAGGAGCCGAGGAGGAAAGAACTGCTATCACCACTCACAAAAGAAACTCATTTTTCTTCTAAATTTGTGGTAAGAAAAGGGTCCCAAGGAGGGGAGGATAGTTATAAAAGCCTTAAGATTAACAAACGGTTTTTAGTGCTGACAGGGGGCCCAACCATTGCAAAGTAATTTTATGATAATAAGTAAACTGCCAGAAAGAGTGTGAGACAAGGAACCCAGACTAGGTTTTAAAGAAGTAATATTAAGATCTGAGATCTCTCCATTCTACAAGTGACTGACCCCCTACTTGTTGAATGTTCTTTTGTAAATATAAATGTTGTTTTCTGTTTTATTTGTATAGAATAGTTTTAATGTGTTATGTTAATGTTGAGCTGTCCATGAAATGAGTAAGAATTCTTTGTCAATCCTCAGAATAGGTATTGTAATAAACCTTATGTGTGTTTCTGAGGAACCTTTGGCTCTAAGTCTTTTGTTGCTTCTGGTCTGTGCTTGATTGGTGGGCTGTAGCCGTATTCTCCACTCGGGACATTTATCAGAGGGTTAAAGTTTGGGCGGGTATTTGTCCGTTTGGGCGAGGAATGGTCCCCCTCGTTGCCCCAAGGGTTTGAAATTAAAACTCAGGCTGCTGGACGGTCTGGACATTTGGAAATAAATTAATTTTTGGGGGGTAACACAGCTATAGGATTAACCCCTATGCGGCGTACATTAGTGGAAGAGGGTTTTTGACAATGTAGGAACACCACTTTTCCAAACAATGTTAACTAGGATGATGAAAGCTTTATTCTGCCAACTTACATGCAAATACATGGATGATTATGTCAGCATAGACTAATTTTGTTGACCTAAATTTTAACTGTTGACTAGGCCTAAGTTACTTATTGATACTGGAATGTAGAAAGCTTTGTCCTTTGGGTCAGACTGATGCTTAGGAAGTCAAGAAAGAAATAGCTACCTTTATGTGCATGTACCCTGCTTTGACTTCGAGAAAACTTTCATCTGGCAAGAAAGCTATCTTTTCCCACACAGCAGGTGTTTAATGTAACCAATGGGCCAGATTCATTGGCATCATCCAACACTTAATTGATACAAAACAGCTGTAAAACCAGTTTAACTGGCTGATTAGTATGGATTTATGACTTATTTATGTAGTCAGATCAGGTTGGTGAACCGAGCCCAAAATTTCTGCAACATTTCTCAAAGAACATTTACTTAGCAAGCATATCAACAGGTAGATAGTTGAAGCAACTTTGATATACAGCACTTATGCTTTTAAAATATTAATGTATTGCTGTTGAATAAACCTGATGTAAGAATGTCAAGTATTTCCAAATGTGACTGTAATTCATATACACTTTAGTAATCCTTTGTTAAGAAGGGAGGACAGACCTTTCAAAACCTTACAGCCCTGATTAAAGGGTTTTATATAGCAAAGAGTATGTTAAGTAGTAGAAATGAGACATTGTAATTGTCAGCCATATCTTATTAAACTACTCATAGATCAACTTCATTATAAACTGCTTCAGGTTACAATATTTTTGCTTCTGCAAGCAAAATTTTGCATTCTCTTTACCCATCATTTTTCAAAAATGTACCACTCTGTTATATTTGCAATACACATTTCTTATTAAATAATACCCCATCAAAATTCAGACTTAAAGTAGATTTTGCCATGTCAGCTATTCACCCACATTTCAATTGAAGCAAATATTTTTGCTCATTTTTAATACATTAAAGAGAAAAAAATTCAGCTCCTCAATTATGATATTTCAGCTAATTTTTGGATATAATTTTAAACCCTTTACAGCAATAGGCACAATCCAACAGACATTGAAATCAATTTGAGGAGAGACTGCTAGGTGAGGAAAGTGAGCAGTGGAAACACGTGACTATGAGAAGGCAGCAAAGAAAAAGATCAGCTAGTGAAGGTGAAATAGAACTCAGGAACAGGTTTGTTGAATTATTAAATGAAGGAGTCCAGCAGGTGAACACTGAAAGTGGGAGTGTGAGGTAGAAAAGGAGAATAGCTGGTCCCATTCAAAGTGGGGATACATAAGAGCTGGAGATACATAAGAGCCCAGGGAACATTCAGGAGCAGATGCAGAGGATTGTGAACAGCAGCTGTAGACATCATGACTCCCAGTCAGAGAGCACTGGGGATAGACTGGAGAAGCATACTGTTTCCAGGAAAAGGCAAATGTATGTGATTGGGGATTCTCTGCTGAGGAGGACAGACAGGCCTATAACTAGAGGTGACCCTGAGAAAAGAAGGGTGTGTTGTTTGCCTGTAGCTAAGATACATGATGTGGATCTGTGGCTGAAGAGGATCCTACTGGGAGCAGGAACGAATCCTCTGATTGTCCTTCATGTGGGAACGAATGACATAGCTAGATTCTCATTGGAACATATCAAAGGAGACTATGCCAGGCTGGGGAGGACTCTCAAGGAGCTGGAGGCTCAGGTGATCTTCAGTGGGATTCTGCTTGTCCCTAGAGGAGGACAAGACAGCTGTGAAAAGATTCTGGCAATTAACAGATGGCTCAGACAGTGGTGTTACAAGGAGGTTTTTGAGATGTATGGGCACTGGGAGGCATTCATGGACAGAAGACTGTTTGTTTGGGATGGACTTCAGCTGAGTAGGGAGGAAAACAGACTTCTAGGAGGGAGGCTAGGTCAACTGATTAAGAAAGCTTTAAACTAAGGAGTGTGGGGAGATGGTTGGGAGATGCTCAGACAATCTCTATGCCAGATATTAGCATTGAGAGGCAGGAAACTGAATTCAGAAAAGACAAAGATGTGGGAGGCAGTATGGATGTTAGAAAGGAGGGAAGCACAGATACTGGTCTGATGAGTGATGTTAGCAGTAGTAAAAAAAGGCCACATTGGATAAAAAATGTGAGCAAAGCTGAGCAGCAAAAGCTAAAATGTTTATATACCAATGCGAAAAGCCTAGGTAATAAAATGGAGGAACTGGAACTACTGGTAGAGGAGTTGAAACTAGATATTATAGAGATAACAGAAACATGGTGGAATAGTAATCATGACTGGTGTACAGACATTGAAGGCTATGTGCTCTTTAGGAAAGACAGATGTAATGGCAAAGGTGGTAGTGCGGCATTGGATATCAATGATGCAGTAGAATGCAAAGAAATTCAGAGTGATGGAATTAGCAGGACAGAGTCCATCTGGCTCAAAATCACATTGGAGAAGAAAGCTACTAGAGTTTCTCCTTGATTAGTGCTTGGGGTGTGTTACAGACCGCTGGGATCTGATTTGGACATGGATAGAGAACTCTTTAAGGCCGTTAAGGAAGTAAACACTACTGGGAACTGTGTGATTATGGGAGATTTTAACTTCCCAGATGTAGGCTGGAGTCATTAAAAGGTCCCAGATTTTCTTGGAGGTGATAGCAGGCAAATTTCTCCATCAAGCAGTTTCCAAACCAACAAGATGAGATGCAATCTTAGATTTGGTATTAGTCAGTAGTTAGGACCTCATAGAGGAATTAGTTGTAGGAGACAACCTAGGTTCTAGTGACCATGAGCTAATCCAATTTAAACTGAATGGAAGGGTAAACAAAAATAAATCTGTGACTAGAGTCTTTGACTTCAAAAGGGCTAACTTCAAAAAGTTAAGGGAATTAGCTAGGGAAGTGGACTGGACCAAGGAATGCATGGATATAAACACTGAGGATGCTTGGAACTGCTTCAAGACAAAGCTGCAGGAACTATCTGAAGCCTGCATTCCAAAGAAGAGGAAAACATTTTTAGGCATGGCTTCTAAACCAAGCTGGATGAATGTATATCTTAGACAGGTGATTAGGAAGAAACACAAGGCCAACAAGGAGTGGAAGATGGGAGGGGAAGGAAAGGAGGGCTACTTTTTTGAAGTCAGAGCATCTAGGGATCAAGTGAGGAAGGCCAAAAGCCAAGCAGAGTTAGACCTTGCAAAGGGAATCAAAACTAATAGTAAAAGGTTCTTCAGCCATATAAATAGAAAGATAACACAGAAGGATGAAGTTGGACCACTATACACTGAGGATGGGGTAGAGATCAAGGATAATCTAGACATGGCTGAATATCTAAATAAGTAATTTGCCTCTGTCTTTAATGAGGGTGATGGTGAGATTGGTGACAGAGGTAGGGCAACTAATGGGAATGAGAATGTAGAAGTGGAAACTACCATATCTGAGGTGGAAGCCAAGCTTCAGCTGCTTAATAGAAATAAATCAGGGGGTCTGGATAATCTCCATCCAAGAATATTGAAGGAACTTGCACATGAAATTGCTGGCCCTTTAGCAAGGAGTTTTAAAGTATCGATGAACACAGGTGTTGTACCTTATGACTGGAGAATTGCTAATGTAGTCCCTATTTTCAAGAAAGGGAGTAAAAGTGATCCAGGTAACCATTAGCCTGTTAGTTTGACCTCATCAGTATGCAAGGTCTTGGAGAAAATTTTGAAGGAGAAGGTAATTAAAGATATTGAGGAGAATGGTAACTGCCATAAAATACAACACAACTTTACAAAAGGTAGATCATGCCTGACCAACCTGATCTCCTTTTTTGAGAAGATAATAGATTTTTTGGATAAAGGGAATGTGGTGGACCTACTTTACGTAGATTTCGGCAAGGCATTTGATACAATTCCACACAGGGAATTATTAGTTAAATTGGGAAAGATAGGGATTAATATGAAAATAGAAAGATGGATAAAGAACTGGCTACAGGGGAGATTACAGAGGGTCATAGTGAAAGGTGAACTGTCTAGCTGGAAGGAGATTACTAGTGGAGTTCCCCATAGATCGGTCCTGGGATCCATCTTATTCAACCTTTTTGTTACTGACCTTGGCACAAAAAGTGGGAATGTGCTAATTAAGCTTGCAGACGGTACCAAGCTGGGAGGTAATGCCAATACAGAGGAGGATCAGGATAGCATACAGAATGATTTAGATGACCTTGTAAAGTAGAGCATTAGAAATAGGATGAAATTCAACAATGGGAAGTGGAAGGTCATGCACTTAGGGACAAATAACAGGAATTTTTCTTATAAGTTGGGAATGCATCAGCTGGAAGTGACAGGGGAGGAAAAGGAGCTGGGCGTACTGGTTGATCACAGAATGACAATGAATAGCCAATGTGATGTGACAGTGAAAAAAGCTAATGCAGTCCTGGGGTGCATCAGAAGGGGTATTTCCAGTAGAGATAGGGAGGTGTTAGTACTGTCATATAAGGCGCTGGTGCGACCTCACTTGGAATATTATGTATAGTTCTGGTCACCCATGTTTAAGAAAGATGAAGTGAAACTGGAACAGGTGCAAAGAACGGCTAAAAGGATGATTCATGGAATGGAAAATCTTTCCTGTGAGAGACAACTTAAAGAGCTTGGTTTGTTTAGTCTGACCAAAAGAAAGCTGAGAGGAGATGTGATTGCTCTTTATAAATACATTGATGGATAAATACAAGGGAGGGAGGGGAATTATTTGAATACAGCGCCAATGTGGACACAAGAACAAATGGATACAAACTGTCCTTCGGGAAAGTTAGTCTTGAAGTTAGATGCAGATTCTTAACCATCAGAGAAGTAAAGTTTTGGAATACTCTACTGAGGGAAGTGGTGGGGGCAAAAACCTTTGGTGCCTTCAAAACCGAGCTTGATAAGTTTATGGAGGCAATGATATGATGGACAGTGTAGCTGGCCATTGTCTGTCTTTTACTACTGGTGATGGGTATGATAGGCTGTGTTCACACATGTTCAGACTGCATGTTTCGAAACAACTGTTTCAAAACAACGTTGTTTCATCCCCAAATGGGGTTTCAGTTGTTTCAAAACAACGCCGTTGTTTCAAAACAATGGATGCCATTATTTTGCAACAACCGTGCGTTGTGTGAACAGGGTATTTCTTATTTCAAAACAACCTCTGTTGTTTCGAAATAAGAGTGCTGTGTGAACTCAGCCATTGTGACGTGGGAAGGGGCATTAGATGGAGTGGATTCTGAGTTATTGAAGAGAAGTTCTTCTTGACTGGCTGTTGTGGACTTGGCCTCATGCTCAGAGTTTAACTGATCATCATATTTGGGGGCGGGAAGGAATTTTAGCCCAGGGCAGATTGGCTTAGGCGCTGGGCTTTTTTTCCCCTTCTTCTGTAGCATTGGGCATGACTCACTTGCTGGTTGATTCTCTGTATTAAAATCTTTAAATCATGATTTGAGGACTTTAATAGCTCAGTTATGGGTTTGAGGTTCATTGTGGGAGTAAGTCAGTGAGGTTTTATGGCCTGCATTGTGTGGGAGGTCAGACTAGATGATCATGTCAGTCCCCTCTGACCTTAGAGTCTATGAGAAAGATTCCAAAGGACTTCAGTGGGAACTAGATTAGGCCCGCAAATGTCATCACAAGATGGGATTCTGATCAGTGTGAAATTGATTGGATTAGACTGACTAAATTATGAAAGCAGACACAGTTTGTATTTGAACTGACATACTACTCCATCCATGTGAAACTCAATCTGCATGTTCTTACAACCTAAACATCTCCCTGATTAAAGTTTCACAGAACTGTTATATGCCCACCAAACATTTCAGTTTTGACAAACACAACATTCCAGTTTGGTAAACATGTAGCAAACAGATCTAATACTTCTTTGTATATCTTAGGTCTTCCTTAAATCTTTGGGTCAGTGATGTACAGAATTCTATATGCACTCAGATTTAATTAAAATGTGTGAGCACTTGTTGCGTTACCATGTCCTGCCACAGATGATCTCAGCTGTGAACCTAAATTCTAAAAAAAAATACTTTTGATGATCTATACAGATTTTCAAGTGTCAGTTCCCAGGAAAACTCTTGCTGCAGCATGTTAAAAGCTCATTTTGTAGATTAATCACTAAAGGTATGTCCACACAGGGTTCTTATTTCGATTCCCGCTTTTTTCCTTATTTCAAAATAGGTTTTTGTTATTTTGAAATAAGTCATTTTGAAATAAGGCTGTTATTTTGAAATGGCTTGTTTCGAAACGACCTATTTCGAAACAAGCGCTTGCGTGTGGACATAGCCCAAGAGTAAGACTTAAGCCTTTCACAGTGTTTTGGGAAAATTGTCTCTATGCAGTGGCAAAAACTTGGATTTTGAAGTCAGTTAGAGTTAATACTTAACTACTCTTGGTGACGTTATTTCAGCATGGCTCCTTAGACTCCACAAAGAACTCAGGGACTGCTTTACATTGTGAAGGTTATCACTGCAAACAGAAGGGCTAGAAACCTTTATTTCATGACATCTTACATTCCAGATAATATAGCAAGCTGTGCATGAATAGTTTAATAACATGCTCATTTCAGTTAAGGTGAAATCCATGCTATTACCATGAAGCTGAGCAGAGAGGTTGACTGAAGAGAAATCTATGATCAGAAGCTGCTATTCCTGCCTCTCTGAACCTGTCGTGCAGGGAACTGGACCCACTGAATTTGTGTTAGGTTTGATTTCCAGCTCTTCCATCAGTCCTTCCCATTATTTATTGAACCAAATGTATTATTTCATTACTAGGCGCTTCATGCAGTTTTTCCTGAAATCTCCAAACTGTGTCATTCACAATATGAAAGTCTCTTTCCCTTCTTAATGCAAACATCAACCATCACAATGTAAATCGATTCATCAGTCTCCTTGTCGAGCCTGACCAGCCAGTCTTACCTAAAATTGTCATCAGAGGTTAGATATTGACTGAAAACAATATAAAATAGGAGAAGGTTATGGGAGGATACAGCTGAAGACAGAAAGCTTAAGGTAGGCAATGGACAGACCCTCAAGGGCTGTTGCTGTGGAATGGCAGATGAGTGCTCTGGAAGAGAGATCCACCCTGGGCTACACTGGTATAAAAATTAATAAATTCCAGAATACTTCTGAGCTGAGTCAATGAGTTCTGAATTTCCTAAACTCATCAGCATGTTAAACATTTTGCTACAGCACTAGTCATGACCTAGTTTTCTCAAATTCTGCCTGGTATTCCTGCATTGAACACAATGTATGTTTTGATATCAGATACCAGCATTATTTTTTCTAACATACTGATATAATGAGCTCAACTGGCACTGCATCAGTGAAATGAAAGACTGACTCTGACTCATTGGCTATGTTCACACACAAACTGCTTGTTTCGAAACAAGCCTTTTTGAAATAATGTTTTATTTCAGAACACCTTATTTTGAAAGACAAAAAAAGTGTCTTCGAAATAAGGGAAAGGAAATAGCTGCAGACCCCCGTGGGGTGAAGCAGAGCCGGGCGCCTCACCCCGCTGGCAAAAAGCCTGGCTCCGCTTCACCCCGCAGGGGTCTGCAGTCCTCTGCAGACCTCTGCGGGGTGAAGCGCCCAGCTCCACTTCACCCCGCCAGACTGCAGACCCCTGCGGGGTGAGCCTGCCTGCCGGATGTGGCTCACCCTGCGGGGGTCTGCAGTCCCCCTCTGCCAGCCAGGAGGGTTCCCTGCCCAGGGTGCTGAGGGGGTGGCCCTTCCTCCCAGGGTGCTAAGTTCCCATGGGGTTGTTTCGAATCCACTGGGTTCGAAACTACCTTGTTTTGAAACAGAAGGAGGTTTAAGCCGTTTCGAAACTTGGGTCCCATCCCTTGGAACCCCTTGTTTTGAAATGGGAGTACATTGTGTGGACATGCTGTTTCTTATTTCAAAACAACCTCTGTTGTTTCAAAATAAGAAGCCTGTGTGAACACACCCTATGAAATATCTTTTTTATTAATGTTAAGGATACTATTGCTTATCTAAATGATAAGCTGCTTACTAAAGTAGTTATGTTCCAAAAGGGCAGTGGCATTAGTCTAGTTCAGCAAAAGAAGCAAGGAGTCCTGTGGCACGTAAAGACTAACAGATTTATTTATCACATGAGCTTTTGTGGGAGAAAATCCCACTTCAAAGCATCTGATGAAGTGAGATTTTCTCCCACAAAGGTCATGCAATAAATAAATCAGTTATTTTTTGAGTCCCGACTCTTTGCTTCTTTTACAGTAGGTATGAAGGTATGAACGACTTGTAAGGTCTCTGATATGCATGCAAAAATGCAAAATTTTACAATTGATTTTATTCAGTAATTATTTTAAGTTAACAGTGCACTAACATGAATAAATCTAGTTCTGACTTATGTAGTGATTTCTCAATACCAAAAAATCTAATAATCTAAGACTTATTCATATTGCACATGTGTTTTATGATTAGGGTCCAGCGTTGTCGCCCTTTAGGTCTGACGGAGGTAGATTTGAAAGTCAGACTATCAAAGAAGTGTAGGACAGATTTTTAAAGAAAAAAAGTATACGGAATATTTACTTTTAGGTAGTTTCAGAAGAAATATATTTGAGGGGAGTTTGAGGTCTACTTTAAAACAATTTGTAAAATACATTGTTTTTTAAAATCAATCTTCAGAAGCTGCTTTAGGATCCTTTGTGCTCAGTGCTGTACAACGCAATATCTCCCCCCAAAAGAACTTAACAGTCTAAGTAGACCAACTAGACACATGTGAGGGGAAATAGAGGCATCAGGAGGATGGAGTGACATGCCTGCTATGATGGAATAAGTCAATGGCAGAGCAAGGGATAAAATTTCACATAATCTTGACTCCTAGTATTGGATCCTGTTACGGCATCCTGTGGGACACATATAAACATCCACTTAGCACTGGGAATGAGTCTTACAACCCTACTTTGAATTAAAGAATGATTTCATATGAACTGTATCTAAAAAAAAACAAAAAAAACCACAAACAAATAAAAACCTGTCATTTTAAATTCATGTGCAAGCAAATATGTATTTTTTATGCTGGCCAGCAACATTTTACTACACCTTTATTACTAGATCTATTAGGCTGTGTTCACACAGCCTCCTTATTTCGAAACAACAGAGGTTGTTTCAAAATAAGGTTTCAGCTGGTCACACGAC
>ML682013.1:399715-495247 GCA_007922195.1 Podocnemis expansa | reverse complement strand
GTGAACTTGCTATTTCGATTCCCGGTTTTTTCCTTATTTCGAATTAACATTTTGTTAATTCGAAATAAGTTGTTTCGAAATAACGGTTATTTCGATATACGGTTGTTGCGAAACAACCATATTGAAATAACTGGCTGTGTGAGAACACAGCCTTAGTGAATATGAATCTTTAGAAAGGGAAAAACCTGTTGGTCTATGGACAGATAATACCTTCCTGTGTCCAAAAAAAAAAAAAAGTGGGGTGGGGAAAGAGGGAAGGAGCTCTGTGTGGAAGAAAACTTTCTAAGATTTCTTTTGCTGAGCTTCCACGAAAAGTCTTTTTCCTAAGGAGTAGGGTGACACTCCTGCCCCAGCCCTTGTGAAAAATGCAGCATGTTTTTTCCTCCAAACTTGTACATCTCAAGGACTACCTGGAGAAACTAGGTATTCTTGACTGTTCATCTCTCTTCCTCCTGTTCCACTGAAGCTATATTGCCTAAGTTTTCCTATTTGACACTGCCGCTGCAACCACCTGCTTGAAGGAATGCACCACAGTTTAGAAAGAGGCTATGGAAAAATTAGTGGCTCACACCCTCTCCATTCACAGGGTATGAAAACATTGAAAATGTTTTTTGTTGTTTTTAGTATTTCCCCCCCCAAAATAAGGAGGCTTATTTTGGAAAAAAAAACAAAACAAAAACCTGTCCATGCAGGCGTTTTGGTATTCCAAAACAAGTGCTTCATTATTTTGAAATAACTAAACTGAAATAACTAAACCTGCATTTATTTTGAAAGAGCAATTCTTTTGAAACAGTTATTTCAAAAAAAGTCATTCCAAGCCACAAGAATTGGCTTTTTTTTTTTAAATAATAGCCCTATACTTTTCCCTGACTTCCCCTATTTTGAAGAAGAGAATATTTATGTTGAAATAACTATTTCCAAATATCTTCAGCAGTGTATAAATAGCCACAGAGAACCCTCTGAAGGCCTAAAGATGTCAGAACTCACTGGCCTGGGAAGCATGTAGAAGGAGGAAGAGTGTAGGGCCCCCATATGGGGGTGGGTGGAGGAAGGGTCCAGTTCACTGTGGTCTAGAGGACTTGGCGGACCCAGCCCCGGTTGAACAATTGTGTTGTGTATGGGAGGAGCCAGCATTGCAAGTTTCTACTGGACCCCAAAAGTTATTCTTGGGCTCTGGTGTGGAGGGAGAGGAGTATCACTGACTGCATTGACAAGGATTAAACATTTCTTCTACCTTCCTATAAATATCCTTGTTTAGTTTTTTGTGCTAAATCCATATCCCAGTTGTTATGTGTATTACAGCAGAGAGAGAGAGAGAGAGAGAGAGATTTGGTTCCAGGTTTTTAAGGACAAAAAGGCATAAGAAGGTTATTTATTTTAAAACATGCATTAAGGAGGGACTAATGCTTTGCTATCTATTGATTTTTGTCAACCTTCCATCAGCCTATGACACTTCACCTCTTTTCTCGTAATATTTTTTTTTTAAAGCAAAGGTCTTGCATACAGTTATACTGATAGCTAAATGCGGGACAGATATAAGATTTTTTTAATCAATCAATGCATGAAAATATTCATGGACTTGAAAGGAAATCACCGTAATGTATTAGAATCATTTCAGTCCTTCCCAATTTACTTATTTATTTTTCAGAATATCTATTCTTCTTACCTGATATATTACACTGTGTTATTTCTGTGCCAGGGCAATCAGGATGCTAAACCACACATGTATCAAGAATTTCATAATTATGTGACCTTGACTGACCTAGGCCAGATGTGACTGATGTGGAAATATATCCATTTGTAAAGAACAGTGGTAGAAAAAACTATCTGTGCAGTGTTAATGTTCAAAATACAGTCATGTAAAACCAGGCAATTTGAGCTGTAAGTGCTAGTCATTGATAAGATGCACAAGTGGTATGCGGTGTAGGCTATGGCTCTATATTTCTCAGCTAATTTGGTGTGGGGGGAAGTAGTACAGAAGAGCTTGTCAAATAGAAGAGAAGACTACTAGCAGTTTGTCTTCTCCATGCTGATCTTTAGTATTGATTTTCTGCTTTCCGGATCTGTCCCACCAGTTATTCTCTTTAAATCCTCTTGCTCAATGCTATGAGGCAGTATCAGCTGTGAAACTTAAGGTTATTCGCTGTCTTCCAACATAACATGACTCCTGTGATGTCATCTCTTGGTGCTACAGCAATTACTGTTTCCAAGCTGAACAAATCTGGTGACAACATTCATCTTTTTCTCACTCCTACATTTGTGCTGAACCAACCTTGTCACCTTCTTGTCCACTCTCACTGCAATCAGTGCCAGATTTAGGCACAAGCCTAGTAAACTATGGCTTAGGTCCTCACATTCTGAAGGGCCTCAAAATATATTGGAGATAACTAAGAAGATTTATCATAAATGAAATTGATAATGAAAATAAAGCTTTTTACAAGATGTATTCTTTGTTTAGTTGTTTTTTGTTGCATCTTTGCCTGTGAATATATGTAATTATAACATTTTATCTTTTATTTTTCATTACCCTTTTCCGTAATAATGTAATACACTTTTTTCCTCTTTATTTTTCATAGTATGGGGCCTCTGAATCTTGATGCAGCTTAGGGCCTCAGCTTGTCTTCACCTGGCCCTGACGGCACTCATCAACTTGCTGTAGATATTTTATGTCAGCTTGATCCATTTCTCAGGGACATCTTAAATTCTCAACCTATACCATAACCTCATCAGCCAAATTAGGTCTAAAGTCCATGAAACTGTTACAAGAGGCTTGGTTGTGTTCTGTGTACTTCTCCAATATCTGTCTTATTGCAAATAGCTATTGTACTTCGTTTTGCCTAAATTGAGCCTTTTCCGCTCCAGACATTGGTTTGGACCACTTCATTCTCCTTTGAAAGTTCTTGGTGAATGTTTTCACTGGCACATTCAAACTGATTCCTCTCTAGTTCTTTCATTTGTACTTACTTTTTCTTACAGATTGGTACAGGGACAGAGCTGTCAAGGGACCAGCCCTCTCACTTTGAAAGCAGGCCCACCCAAGCTCCACTTAGCTACCTGTGCTTCTTTCCCCAGCAGTGCCTTCCCAAACTTCCTGCTTATAGCTCCATGTCCAGAAGCAGAAAGTTCAGGTTTTTATGCCAACTCACACCATCAGTCAGATGCCCTGCCAGAAGATCAAGTCTGGTTATACCCCTGGATTCCTACAATTGTTGCTTACCCCATTATCCCAGCACTTGCTGTTTGTTGAAGAGTTTGTGATTCACCTTTACTGTGTGCTCCTTGACTGTTTGTAGAACTCTGCTGTTGTGCTTTCACTTTCCAGCATGTCATTGTCATTTTTTTTCAGTTTTTTTCTTTAATTTATATTAAAATCATTACTTCTGCTAAGAATTCTGGCTTCCATTTTCCTACGTTTATTCTGGGAAACTTCTCTAGGAACATTTAATCTACCGTGTTCTGCAAATTGCACTGTTCTTCAAAATATTTTTCCATCACTTACTCCCCACATGTTCTACCTTAGTTATGTATTTTCATGTTCTACTTCAGTTATGTGTCTGCATTTGTCTTCCATTGCTACCATCTTCAGCTAATGTCCCCTTTGGTTTCCTTATTGTGAGAGCCAGCCTATGTCACATTACTGTTCAATGTTCTGCTTTTTCATATTGTTAACTTATCCAGTTGTTTCTCTCTCTTCACTTCACTAGTCAACAAACACAGTAATCTATTATAGAGAACAGTTGAAAAATTAAGGGCTGTGACAGCAGGGGGTATGAAGGTAGACAACTAGGTGTGATCTGGAGCTCCATCTACAGGTTTGTATGTGGAAACTTTGTAGTTGCTGTCCATGTTTACTACCGCTTGTTTTCTTAGGTTTGGATTTGGTGTAAGATTTCATAAAATTAGCCCTGGGGAGAAGGGACCTCAGCTAACTGAAAATCTGCCTGTTTTCTTCCATGGCTTGGAATTCAGTGCACCAGCCCACAGACTTGTAGCCCAGGGCTTGTTCAGCTGCCTTCAATATCTTGTGTTAATAGTGATAGGATACTCTTCTGCCTTTCCATCTCATTTCTCAGAGCACTGATTTCCGATTCATATCTTTGCAGCTCATGCATAAAAACTGCACATTTCTCACAAGTGTTAGTCAGATATAATGTTCTACATTGCATGCTCCAATAAATGCCTTATCTTTCCAGTTCATCATAAAATTCCATGTTCTAGGTATTGTTGTTTTTGTGTTTGTTCCAGTCACTTATTTTTTTCTCCTACCTTGGTTTCTCTGAGGTGAATGCAACACTTGTCTATCCAGGCCTTACAGCTTGCAGATCTTGGCCCTGGACTAAAGGGTAGCCCCATCGCACCCCAAAAGTCTGGTCCAGCAGCCTCAATGGCACACTGCCACTCTGCCTGCCTTCCCAGTCCCTGGGCTGCCTAGTCTCTAGCCAGCCTGTGGGTGGGACAGGAGTACTTGTGGCCTTTGACCCACTCCCCAGCCTCCAGCAGGACAGCAATGCCGGCTTGCACCAGACTACAGTACCCCCTCTTGCAGCCCTGGTCTGCAGTCCCCCACACCCACTAATCCTCTTGCACAGCTGTATGGCCCACAGCCCCCTCTCCATGATAGTAAGGCCTTCCCCCAGGGCAGCGTGGCCTCCCCACACCCCCTCCAGCTGTTCTAGCCACGGCCCTGTAGCCCCTCACTCCACCCCTCCCCCCAGCATGGGGAGCAATGGTAGGGCCCACAAGGGTGAACAACCATGGATCCCCCTGGGTCTTGATCCAGTCCTGATCCAGCTGACAACTAAGCCAGCATGCTTCAGTTTACCATTCTACCCTTCATTTGATTTCTATGGTTCAGTATTCATTAAACATTCAACCATGACTCCTTGATTTTTGTGGTTGACCAGTCCATCATAATCTATCTGTAGCACTGCTGTGAACTATCCTTTTAGTTAATCCAACATATCTTCCTGTCATGTCACACTTTGGGAGTCGCTTTTGCTAGTCTCACCATAAGACACCTTTTGCAATTGGAGGACTGAATATACCCTTTCAACAGCAGGTGTTAATATTAGCTCACCTCATTAAAGTTAGTATGCCAAATGAGGCAAGATCCCAGGATACAGTACATGTGCAACTACTTAGACTGTGTCTACATCAGGGCAAATTATGTTGGACTTGCTAGCTCGTCTGAACTAAGAAGTTCAAGGCTAATCCGAACTAACCTCAAGCTAGTTCAAACTAACTGTGGACATTTTAATTCAAAGTAACCATACAATTTAGTTTGAATTAACACTTAGTTCAAACTAGAACATATGGTTAGTTTGAACTAATGGCTTAGTTTGAACTTCTTTAGTTCGAACTAAGCCTTAGTCCAGGTCTTGCCTGTTCTTAGTTCAAACTAAAGTTTGAACTAAGTGTGGAAGTCTGGATTAATGCTGGGTTTTACTAGTTCAGACTAAGCTTTGCCTACTTCTAACTAAGAAATTTCTTAGTTTGAACTAGGCAAAGCCTAATGTAGCTGTCAGTTAAACTAGTCCAGACTAAGCTTCCTTACTCCAGACTAATTTGCCAATGTAGACATAGCCTTAGAGACTCTAACAGCTGACTTAGTTGCTAGGGCCAAATGCAAGAAAACCTCCCTTTCTACATGTAGCTGTTGACTATGCCTCACTCATAACCTCATGGAGAGAGACATAGCAGGCTTCAAAGTAAGTCAGAAAAGCACTACTTGTACCCCAAAGCAGCACAGTGTAAAACACTTATTGTTCATTTCTGTGTGGCTATAATATTACTCTTCATATTAAGCATGCCACAAAATATCTCTCATGAAAAGTCATAATCTGATAAAATGCGTTTTGCTGTCAAAATGTGCATATTACTATTATGTATCAAGTTACAGGATTGTGGTTTTATTACAATATGCTGCAAACTATTCAATGACAGTGGAGGAGGCACCTCTACACAGGAGGAGATTGGCGTCCACCAGCCAACAAAAGAGTTCTAAGAAAGGATTTACAGTACAATAACATTTGCCCAAGACTATGCAGTAGAGATTGATCAACTCTACGAGTCAGTTACATGGGAAGGATTGATCAAACTTGTGGCTCAGCAAGTCCACCTGGACAAGTCTCTAGTGGCCACATGATCAGAGGCTATATATTAGGAAAAACTTTTTTACTAGGCGAGTGGTGAAACATTGGAATGAGCTGCCTAGGGAGGTGGTGGAATCTCCATCTTTGGAGGTGTTTAAGGCCCAGCTGGACAAAACCATGACTGGGATAGTTTAGTGGGAGTGGTCCTGCCTCTGGCAGGGGGTTGGACTAGATGACCTCATGAGGTCCCTTCCAACCCTATGATTCTAGTGAAGACTCTTTTGAAATAAGGTAGGAATTATTATTTCAAGAAAAAGACTCTTTGCTATATTCTCTATTTTGAAATAGGGGAAGGCAAGGAAAAGTATAAGAACATTATGCCTGCCTGGACAGATAAAAAGTTGTGGTCTTTTTTTTTTTTTTTTTTAAATAATCCTCCTTATTTTGAAAAGCTTCTCAGTGTAGACATACCCTGTGTGAGTATCATAATGCTTCCTATCTTCCTTAAAACCCTATCTGCTGGAATCATGTTATTTATGTTTCTTTTTCATTTTTTTCCTTCTTTCTCCCATTGTTGTGGGGAAAACCTCAAAATATTTAAAGACAACTCACCACCTGTGGGTTCAGGATGAGAACACAAACTGATTGGTATAAATATCATGATACCTTAAAAACAGTTTAATTTTTTTTTCACGTCTGAGTCGATTTCCAAACACTAGGGGTTTGCACTACTGCCTGCAGGTCTGGTGAGGTAAACAGAAGCATGGACAATGACCTCAGTTTGCAGAAGTAGCCTCTGATCCTTGTGATGTTGCAGATGTGTTGTAGTTGGCTATATAAGAGTCTGAACTGACATGGTGAGATTCAAAAAGGGTAAGTACAGATTCTTGCACTTAATATGGAAGAATCCCATGAATTGCTACAGACTGTGGGTGACTGGTGAGGCAGCAGTTCTGCAGAAAATTACTTGAGGATTACAGTAGAAAGAAACTGAATATGAATCAACAGTATGCTCTTATTTCTGAGAACACTAATGTCATCTTGGGTTGTATTAGTAGTAGCACTGCCAGCAGATCAAGGGAAGTAATTATTCCTTAGTTGGCTCTGGTAAGGCCCTATCTGGAGTATTGTTTCCAGTTCCCCCTCCCTCCTCCACGCACTATAAACAGCATGTGTACGAATTTGAAAGAGTTTGTAAAATGCTTAGAAGGCTGGAGCACATGACTGATCAGGACAGGCTGAGGGAACTGGAATTGTTTAATCCGTGTAAGAGAAGAATGAGGAGAGATTTGATAGTGACCTTTAAATATCTGGAAGGGAGTTCCAGAGAAGATAGAGCTAGTCTGTTCTTAGTGATAGCTGATGACAGAACTAGAAAAAATGGTCTCAAGTTGCAGTCTTGGTTGGTTATTAGGAAAATCTCTCTCACCAAGAGGATTGTGAAGCACTGGAATGCATTACTTAGGTGATAGAATCTCCGTAGAATCACAGAAACTCGAAGGGACCATGAGAAGTTATCAAGTCCAGTCCCCTGCACTCATGGTAGGAATACGTACCATCTTAAACCACCTGTGACGGGTGTTCGTCTAACATGCTCTTAAACATTTCCAGTGATGGAGATTTCCATGACCTTCCTAGGCAACTTATTCCAGTGATTAATCACCCTAACAGTTAGGAATTTTTTCCCTAAAGTCTGACCTAAAGCTCTGATGCTGTAATTTAAGGCCATTGTTTGTCTTAATGTCAGTGCTTAAGGGAATATAATTTTCCTCCCTCGTCATTTTAGGAACCTTTTAGGTACTTGAAAACTGCTATTATGTCCCCTCTCAGTCTCCTTTTCCAGACTGAACAAACCCACTTTTTCCAATCTTCCCTCATAAGTCAAGTGTTCCAGACCTTTAATCATTCTCATTGTTTTTCTTTGGACTGTCTGCAATTTGTCAACATCTTTCCTGAAATGAGGCACCAAAACTGGACACAATACTCCAGTTGAGGCCTCCTCAGCATGGAGTAGAGTGGAAGAATTACTTCTTATATCTTACTTACAATACTACTGTTAATATATCCAAAAATGATGGGTTTTTTTTTTTTGCAACAGTTTTACATAGTTGACTCATATTTAGCTTGCGTCCACTATCACACCCAGATCCTTTCTGCAGAACTCCTTCCGAAGCAGTCATTGCCTGTTTCGTATGTGTGCAATGGATTGTTCTTTCCTAAGTGGAGTACTTTGTATTAATCTTCACTGAATTTCATCCTATTTACCTCAGAGAAACTCACCAGCTTGTCCAAATCATTTTGGATTGTGATCCTATCCTCCAAAGCATTTAAAACTCCTCCCAGCTTGCTAGAATCCATACACTTTGTAAGTGTACTGTCTATGAAATCATCTAAATCAGGGGTGGCCAAACTTGTGGAACTGAAGAGCCATACAAGTCGATTATTGAACCTTCGAGTGCCACACTGAGGCATATAGCCATATACTTTTACCTACTGCAAAAATTACTAAGCTTAAAATTCATTGCATACTTCTGTAAGTTCTTCCTCCTCAAAGCATCTTATGAAGTGGGGTATTCTCCCACGAAAGCTCATGCAATAAATAAATCTGTTAGTCTTTAAGTGCCACAAGACTCCTTGGTTGTTTGTTTTTTTGTTTTTTGTTTTTTTGCTTTACTAGACTAACACAGCTGCCCCTTTGGAACATTGCACACTTTAATTTTATTTTAAAAAGACAGTTAATATTGATCCTACTGATGTCAGAGTCTAATAATTACTTAAGGTTACCATGAAAATTAGTCCTATACAGTAAAAATTTAGCTGTTGCTCCACATAGAAGACTGCAGGCTAGTGGTGAGCTTTTAAAATCCTGACCATGCCACACTCCTCCCTGCCATCCCTGACCATGCCACTGCTTCTCCCTGGTGTCCTGACCCCCTCCTGAACTCCTAGGCTGGGGCTGCTTTCCTAAATTGATTTCCTGACATTCTTCTGGGAGCCACACTTTTTCATTCAAGAACTGCATGTGGCTCCTGAGCCACAGTTTGGCCACGTCTGGTCTAAATCATTAATGAAAATATTGAGCAGAACTGAACCCAGAACTAATTCCTATGATATGCCCTTCCAGCATGACTGTGAACCATTGATAACTGTTCTCTGGTAGCTGTTATCGGACTAGTTAGATGGTGTTGAGGATGGCTTGAAAAAGGCCTGACTAGGATGATTTACTTGGGAGTGGTCCTGTTTTGAGCAGGGGGGGTTAGACTACATGACCTCCTGAGATCCTTTACAACCCTAATTTTCTATGACTCTGTTTTATGGATCTGGTTCTGGGTAGCAGGGGAGAATTGGCTTGAAAGGGGTGCTTACTGATATCATGGAGTGCAAAATGATAATATTATTATACAGCCAAACAGGAAGTAGTACGTAATGTTCAACTGTGGTTACTCAGCCTAATGTCAATCAGTTTGGGCTCTTTTAGGAAGTTCTGGCAGAAATAAAATGTTTCTGAGAGGGATAAAAGGCATGGAATGAGTGGCAAAAGTTTCACTACCATGGCAAAAATCTCTAAAGTTCTCTTGATTGTACCCTCCTGATACCTACTATATGAAAGCTGATATTTCACCAAAAGCGTGTTGGCAACTAAGTATCTTTATCTACAGTTGAGATAAGTGATGAGATGAAAGATAAATTCTTCTTATTCTTTTCTCTGTTCCTGTCAAAATGGACAAAACCAGAATTTATATGGCTATTTGTCTTGGGTGCAAAGATGTCCCAATCCCATAGCACTGCGTGACAGAGTGCTGCTTCTACCATTAACAAACTATCAAATTAGTTTGACGACAAGTTAGTTTTCATCACAGATGATCAAATGCTTTACTGTTGGTGCCTCAGGGACTTATGCCATATTTTGCCCACATCATTTGTCTGTCTAATAAAGTGCTAAGGGGAAAAAAAAAAGAGAGAGTGCTTATACAGAAATACTATCAATTTCGGGCATCTCAACAAACAAGTTCAAGTGTAACTAGCAGGTGATATTTTTAGATATAGCACACAAACATATTCAGTGATCTCTGTGTTGCATAATATATGGGGTATGTTGGACAAAACTCAGTTCTAGTGCTGCCAACACTATATTTTATTTCCTTTTCAAAGTGTTGACATTACAGTGAAATGTTAGCATTCTATAGAACTTTATGAAATGCCACCCTAGCAGAGACGCTGTAAAGGTGTTGCAAACTAAAAAGATTTAAGAAGAAGAACAATGAAAATAACAATAAAACACAGACATAGTGCTTGTTAAGACCCAAATCTCAGACCTCTAGTAATACTGTGAAATCGTAATCATTACTTAAAAAAAATCATAATAAAAAGACAGCTTGTTGATATTATTCATATAAGTAAGCTAGATATGGCTTATGAAAAAAGTCCTGTGTAACTAAATAGGGATGAAACTCATAGGGGTCTACCAAAAGGTTTTAGAAATCCTTTAGATACAATCTAAACACTACCGATGCTTGTTTACCTGAGACCCATGAAAATCAGTACTGGCTTGTGGCTCTGCCCCTGCTGTTCTATTGGTGGAGTCCCAGAGAAGCTGATTGACCTCCTGGCCTTATTTAAGCCAGCATCAGGGACAGGAATCTGTCAAAAAGAAAAAAAAAAAACAAAACAAAACAAAAAAACCAACTGAGTTTTACCCAGTTCTAGACTGTGTGCCTTGCACTTCCTGCTCCTCCTCCCCCTCCCCCATCTTGATTTCCTGGTATCCTGATCCAACATGTCTTCTGATATCCGATTTATTATTCTGACATCCAGTTTGTCTGCTGCTTCTGACCTCTTGGTGTCCTGACCCAGCTCACTCGTATCTTGTGAGTGCAGGCTGTGGCTATGTTTACACCTAAAAGCTTATTTCGGACTTGGTTAGTCAAAATAAGTAGTTTGAAGTTAGTTTGAACTATGTGTGTGTGTTGCTTTTTTGTTTGGTTGGTTTTTTTTTTTTTTTTTTTTTTAGTTCAAACTAATTTTTTAGTTCAAATAACTAAAAGTTAGTTCAAACTAAAAAAAAGTGGTCAGTTCGAACTAAACGTTAGTTTGAACTTATTTAGTTCAAACTAGCATGACTACATCATGCTACTTCAAACTGAAGTTTGAAATAACTTCAAACTAAGCAGTTAGTTCAACCTAACTGTTCGAACTAACTGGTTTGAACTAAGCTTTGAAAAAAAAAAAGTTGTTTTAGTTTGAACTTAGCAAAGCCTAGTGAAGACAGGGCTCTAATTAATCTAGATTAAGCCTCCTTAACCTGGACTCATTTGCTAGTGCAGACATGGCCAATGGGACTACTAGGTCTCGCCACAGATGCCCCAGCCATGACTGTTCAGACCACAGTTCTCCTTAAGGGCCTTGCCTGTTGTGAGAGGTATGGACTCAGCACCATCACTTCAGCCATTATAAGCATTGGACTCGCCCAAATGGACCTTCTGCCTTCAAGCACTGCAAGTTAAGTTGCACAATTGACCTCAGACATTCAGTGACTGAATGTGCAACTGAGGCAACTCAGCACTGAGAACTGCTGTGAATGCAATAGAGGGGGTAAGTATGAAAAATCAGGACAGTGAAAGAGGGCCCATATGACAAATATGTGCCTATATAAGAAAAATCCATAAATATTGGGATTGTACCTAAAAGAGTTGGGACATTTGGTCACGCTATGGCTGTGTTCACACAGCCTCCTTATTTCAAAACAACAGAGCTCTGCAGGCACCGGTGGGGTTCAGTGCTGGGCAGTGCTGAACGCTGCCGGTCGCTGCAGCCCGGCTCTGCAGGCACCAGTGGGGAGCAGCGCTGGGCAGCGCTGAAGCCCGCTGGTGCCTGCAGCCCCCTGCGGAAGTGAAATAGCAAGGTCACAGTGTGAACTTGCTATTTTGTTTCTGCCTTTTTTCCTTATTTCGAATTAACATTTTGTTAATTCAAAATAAGTTTTTTCAAAATAAGCGTTATTTCGATATACGGTTGTTTCGAAACAACCGTATCGAAATAACCTGCTGTGTGAGAACACAGCCCATGTGCCCTGAACAAAGGTCCATAAATACTGTTCCCCCTAAAATTTAATGGGAACACTGGTGGTTTGGGGGCTTCATGAGTCAATGCTGCCTTCTGTTTTTGCTGCATCCCTAAATCTATGGCTTTGGTCAGGTCAATGTGGCCCTAAAAATCAACCTCCTGGCAGAAGATTAGGGTGGAATTCCCTCTTTCTGGAAGGCCATAGTCCAGTGTTCTCAGATGGGAAGCTTCTCTTAAGTCAGTGTCCTCCATCTTTGGTGACCCACATAGAGCACAAGTGACTGAAGCTGTCTGGGGGACTCTGGCAGGGGCAAGGAAAAGTGGCCTCCTATGCAGTACATGTCCACTGCTGCATAGCAAATATAAAGTGGAATGAAATAGCACAGGTATACCAGTTCTAATGGGGCTTACTGGAAGAAGTCAGAGTTGAACTGACCAATGTAGACCTGCCAATGGACCTAGATGCCGTTGTGGACCCCACCACCCACATAAATCAGGACTAGTCAATTCATGGCTTATGAGTTAAAGTGCAGCTCATGAAGCCTCATATGTCTCCATCCTTCTCCACCTGACAGACTGGGGTGAGGAGCTTGGAGCATCTATTCTGGGACAGGGTGATGGGGCTAGAAGATTCTACCCAGTGGGGAGGGAGATGTTGGTTGTGGGAGTCAATAAGTTTGACTATGTTGGCTTAAATAAGATGTGAGAATAAAGAGAAGAAAAAGGGTGTTGTCTGCAGCTTCCCTTACCACACTTGCCTGCAGCCTAGTATACCATGATCCCGGCATCTATCACCTAATGAATCCATGGGCTCACCAGTGACTCATACCTGAATGAAAGGAATGACACGGCCAACATGTACTTCTACTGTGGTGAAAATAGCCATGCCATTTCCACCTGTTCCATTTGAATCCTGAAGAGTATGGAGAATGAAGTTGATCCAGGTCTGGTTGGGAAACTGGACTTGACCTTGAGAGGTGAGAACTTGTTTATAATCATTTGTACCTTTATCTTTTACCTAATATAACTTCATCCATACTCTTTTGTTATTACAGTTTTCTTTCACTTTTACTATAAACCAATGAGTGTGTTAGCTGAGATGATTGCAGAGTCATTGGCTATTATCTTTGAAAACTCATGGCAATTGTGGTTGATCACAGATAATTCAAAAAAGGCAAATAGAGTGCCTATTTTCAAAGCAGGGAAGAAGGAAAATCTGTGGAACTACAGACTTGTCAGCCTCACCTCAGTCACTGGAAAAAATCATGGCAGGTCTTCAAGGAATCCATTTTGAGGCACTTGGAAGAGAAGAAGGTGAATAGGAACAGTTAGCAAGGACTCATCAAGGGCAAATAATGTCTGACCAAACTGATTGTCTTCTATGATAAGATGACTGACTTTGTGGATGTGGAGAAAGCAGTGAATGTAATAGATTTGACTTCAGCAAAGCACTGGTATGGTCTCCCACAGTATTCTTATCAGCTAGTTGAAGAAATATGAGTTTGCTGAATGGATGGCTAGAAAGCTGGACAAATTATCATGCTCTATGGGTAGCAATCAACAGCTCAATGTCTAGTAAGTAGCCAGTAACAAGTGGTGTCCCAGGGGATGGTACTGGGGCTGGTTTTGTTCAACATCTTTATTAGTGATCTAGACAGTGGAGTGGAATACATTTTCAACCAGTTTGCAGATGACACTAAGCTGGGGGTGGGGAGGTGGTACATATGCTGGAAGCCAGAAAAAAGACAAAGTGATCTATACAAATCATAAAATTAGGCCAAAAGAAACCTGATAAGGTTCAACAAGAACAAATGCAGAGTTCTGCTCTTAAGACAAAAGAAGCCCAGCACTGCTGAAGCCTGGGGAACAATTGGTTATGCAGGAGCTCCACAGAAAATCATCTTGAGGTTACAATGGACAAGAAGCTGGAGATGAGTCAGTCTGCCCTTATTGCCAGGAAGGCTAATGACATATTGAACTATATTAGTAGGAACATTATCAGTAAAGTGAGGGAAGTGGTTATTTCCCATTAATCAGCACTGGTGAGGCCTTATTTGGAGCACTGTGTTTAGTATTTGGTCTCCCACTGTAAAAAGGATATTGGCAAATAAGAGAGTCCAGTGAAGGGCAATGAAAATTATTCGGAGGCTGGATATATAGAAAAAAGGACAGCACCCAGGGAAGAAGAAGGGCAAAAGTGTTAAATCGAAATAACATCTCAAAATAACACTGTGTTGATGTAACAGTTTTGATTTAGCCATCATTTTGATATAATACTAGGGTTTTATTATATCAAAATGACTTTCCTTATTGTGAGATAAGGGAGCTCCTAATCTTAATATAAGGAAACATAGTGTGGACCTGCAATCTTTTAAATCAAAATAGTCTGCATTATTTTGACCGTGTGTGGACATACCTATTTAGTCTGCAGAGGAGAAGAATGAGGGGGGATTTGATAGCAGCCTTTAACTACCTGAAAGTAGATTCCACAAAGGATGGACTTAGTCTTTTCTCAGTAATAACAGACGATAGACCTAGGGAATAATGGTCTCAAGTTGCAATGAGGAAAGTTAAGGTTAGATATTAGGAAAATCTTTTTCACCAGAAGGATGGTGAAGCACTGGAATGGGTTACTTAGGGAGGTGGTGGAATTTCCATCCTTAGAAGTTTTTAAGGACAGCTTGCTGAACCCCTGGCTGGGATGATTTTGGGGGATCGGTTTTGTTTTTGTCTCTGCCATGGAACATATGAACAGGTTACAGATAGTGTAACAGCCTTCAGACATGAAGTTTAGCTACAATATAAGTAGAAAAGCCTGTTGAATGAGCAGTAGTGGACAGTTTTGATGACAGCTCTCACAGGGTACTGTAGAGCAGTAGATGCTCTAACATGCCAGAAATGCCCGAAGATTGACAGCAATAAAATAGGAATACTGACGACTAAATAAAATGATAAAGAATCCATTCCGGTTAGTAAAGTCTGAAAGGCTGAACGAGAAATGTAAAAAAATTGAACAGTTGGATAAAGAGAACAACAAAATGGGATGCATCAAAAGACAAAAGCCTCTGTTACAGAAGAAATATGACTAATTCAAATCTTAAGGACAAAACCCTCCACAATATTTCACAGTTGGTAATGATACAAATGAGAGATAGTATATCAAGGAACTATATAGTAACAACTGGTCTAAAAAAACTTCTACTAGAGATTAATCAAGTAAGTGTACTGGTAACGAATGAAGAAATAATGGCAGCAATAAAGAGACTTCAAAGTGAAAAAGTACTTGGCAGTGATGAAATAATCGCTGAACTGTTAAAAAGGATAGGGGATGAAGGCTTGAAACCCATGTCAGAGCTAATGAAGAATATTATGGAGACAGGCAAATTTCCAAAAGATCTTACAACCGCATTGTGTATCCAAATTCCAAAAAAGAACATTATGGTTGTAACAATTATCAAACAATCATGTTAATATTCCATGCCTAAGATACTTTTGTGAGTTGTTCAAGATCAAATACAAGCAAAGATTGATAAGGAAGCAAGTGAATATCAATAAAGTTTCAAACATGGAAAGGGCATGGAAAAAATCATTATGAACTTGAAGCTCATATTAAAAAGAACAACTGAAATGGTGAAAAGACAATGCTTGTGTTTTATTGATTTCCAAAAAGCATTTGACAGATCTACCACTATGAATTGTGCAAGATATTAAGATTTGTAATGATTGATGGGTACAGACTCCAAGCAATATAACAATTATATTGGAATTAGAAAGTGATAATAGGAGATGAAAATGAAAAACTAATACAGTTCAAGAGATGAGTGAAACAGTTGTATAATGTCATTGACTCTATTAAACAGTCTTAGTGAGTGATTAAGTTAATCAAAGAAACAGAAGATGGTATTAAGATAAATGAAATATCTCTATGCAGATGACAGTGCTATTGGCTGATTCAGAAGGTCTGATGAAGTTAATGGAGATTATACATGCATATAGCAAAGAATATGGTCTACAGTAGAAAGTGGACAAGATAAAAAACAATGTTGGTAAGCACTGATCCTAAGAAAACATGCAATAGTCCCGTGAATGAGTCACCCATATAGTAAATGAGAAATTATTGCTGCTTAAGAGAAGTCTTTACAGACTATGGAAAATTGGTTGCCAACAGCCGCACCAGAATAGCAAAGTCAAAGTGCCATTCTGGAAGAAAAATTATGTGATGAGAAGGGAGAGATCTGAAAACTAAATTCAGATTCTTAATTTTTTTCATTTGGTTTGTCTTAAATAGCATATGTAAAATGTGTGCACTCACAATTAATAATTAGGGAATTACAATCCTTTGAATTAATATGTTAAAGAATTCTTTATTTAAAAATATCATGAATAGTCCATATAACTAAGAATTATCAGAGATGATTGGAACCAGTAAAACTTGTCAGAAATCTTATTACAAAGATCCAGTTTGCAGGGCACATTCTAAGGGGTTTGTATTTAGTCAATGACTCTTGGTTTGGGGTACTAGAAGAGACAGCTGATGGCAGAAAAGACAACACAGAAAAAGATGATGTATGGTGGATGAGATGGTATTTTGGGTCTATTACAAGGACTTATCCACAAAGAGATTGGCAGGAGATCATACAGAACAGGCTACCATAGTTACAAATTGATACTAATGCAGATGCCACATGAGAAAAGGAAGAGTTATAGTTAATAAATCTACAATGCTCAATTCTTTTAATTGGTTTTCACTATATTATTTCAATAATATTATGTTTAGTTTTATATTTTTGTCCTGCTGGGAAACTCAGTAATCCTATCTGAGCAGTGCCAGGTTAAGGGGCCTTGGGCCCCTGAGATCACCACTTCTATGGGCCCTCACCCTGCCTGGAGCTTGGCTGGCCCTCCCCACCACAGCAGCTTGGGGGACAGGCTGGCATTGTGGGGGCCAGCGCAAGATGCCAAAGTCTGTGGAGCTCCTGCCATGCTCCAAGGCCAGCTGATCTGTCACCTGGAGGTGAGGCTGAATGGAGTTCAGGGCGACCTCCAATTCAGCCCTCCAAGGCCTGAAGTGCTGTTGCCTGCCCTTCCAGGAGTTACCATGGGGACTGCAGTGCAATGGCCTGAGAGCATTCTGGGCCGTGGAGGGCCATGCCAGGAGACATCCTGCATGCCAGCTGGCCCCTCCTCTAGTGTGCACTGGACAGATGTTGGCCTGTCCTGCTCCTGGGGGCAAACCAGCTGGCCTAGGGGTGGGATGGGAGTTTCATGGATTGTGTCCCCATCCACCCCAGGACCATCAGGGCCCCTCCCAGAACCACTCAGACCTTGCCAGTGCTCTGCCGGCCTGAGCCAGCTGATGGGAGCTGGATCAAATCAGGGACCTTAGGGGCTGCATTGATCCAACTCTGTACCAGCCTCTACCTTCTCTAAACAGAGTCTGATATGCAAAGGGACAGAAACTGGCCATAAGAGAATTCTTCTACTTGCTAGTACAAGTGTGCTTGCTATCTTCCCTTGGTGTATGGGAGTTCCAGGTACAAGATTCAAAGACATATCTGTGCAGGTACATAGTGGGAAGTCAATGGAGGAGATCCACTATGCTCCATTGGTATAGCATCAGTTAAGAATCCTGAGACAGTGGTACAAGTTAGCGGTGCTGGCTTTGACACTCAGGGAGCCATGACTTACCCCCTGATGACCCTAACATGCCTGCCAATTAGAGCTCAAGAACAGGAAGAACACAAGTTCTTAGGCTATGTCTACATTTGCACTTTAAATCTAATGACAATTAATTCAATTTAAAGTATTACATGGCTACACTGTTGGGGAATTTTTAATGTTTTAATGGTTTTTGGAAATTTGAGTTTTGTTATAACAGGGCACAAATGTTTAAACCTACTCCTCCCCAGCGGTAGGATTAGGAGCATGGGCAGCTACTGGTGGATGGTTACATAACTGGAGCTACATAAATTAGAGTGGGTGATTGACAGGAGTTGCTGGCAGGCTACCAACTGCCCAAGCCTCCCCAGCAACAGCAGGGACTACATGCAGAGGAGAGGGCTGTGTGCAGCTAATGTCAGGGCCATGTGGAAAACTTTCTGGAGGGATCGCTGTTGCTCTTTATGGGGAGCCCTCTTGGCTGGAAAAGGGACGCCCATGGATTGGCTGGGAGACTGAGTATTTAAGGGGTATCCACTGAGGAGACGGGGTGCTCTGCTGTGCTCTGCACTTGGACTGGTTAAGCTCCTCTCTGCACTTTGGACTGCTTGCCTGTGGTATCTGGACTGCTTGAAGGCCTCAGAGGCTCAGAGAGACTGAGCTGGTTTGAGTGACTGATTCTTGGAATCAGTAGCTCAACATTTGACCTGAGCACTCCTGGAAGGCCTGAAGAGGACATTCTGCAGGAGACCCTGAACTTCAGTGGCCTAGGCAGGAGGCATCAAAGTGGACGTTGATCTGGGGTGAATGAACCATTGATTAAGGGCCCCAGCCATCAGTGGCCAGAAGAAGAAGCCCCAAGATAGGACCTTCTCCCGAGACCCTGAGGACAGCATGGGACCCTGCACGGAGTCGCAAGACAGTAGTGTTTAGGCGAAGAAAGACCGTGACTATCAGAGGACCCTTGGGTCAGGGAGAGAGGAAGGTAGGGAAAGGATTGGTTGGGCCTTTACAGGGGTGTGATCATCCATCCCCAGGGTGAGCTAGATACCTACCTGTTTTATGTTCTATACTTAGGTAATAGGGTTTTGTGTTATGATAAGGTGTTGTGCTTCCATATATTAATCCCATTCCCCCTGTCCTTTTAATAAACCATGCTCTTGCTTTAACTGTCATCACTTGTGAGCTGGAGTTCCTTGCTGTGGGATAGGACGTACTAGATGATAGATGCTAGGAGGCAAGGAGGACCCATAAAAAGAAGGTGTCCTTTCAAAATTCTCCGTCTTTTCAGCTAACAACACTAGCTTTCCTTATTTTGAAATAAGGATGTCCCTCAATTTGAAATAAGGAAAGTTCATTTTGAAATCATAAAACCTCCATTTAATTCAAAATGATGGTTAAATTGAATTTATTAGTTCAATTTAACCCAGTGTAGCCATGTTAATTCAACCTAACCATTAGCTTGAATTAACACTTTTTGTCCTTCTTCCTCCCACAGTGCCTTCCTCTTTCTATATATTGGGTGGGAGCATGGCCTTTCTAGGGGGCCATGTTGCCACACATCCCGTGGTGCCCGTCTCCTAAATGGAACTTCTAAGTCCTGTCCATGGGCGTGCTAGTTCAATTTGGGTTTTTAGTGGAGCCATGTTAATTCTATTTAACTTAATTTGATTTAATGATTTTTAGTTCAATTTAATTAGTTTGAGTTAAGTTAATTTGATTTAAAAATCTAAGTGTAGACATAACCTTTGAATTTATTTATTTATTAACAGGAAAGATTCCCTTCTTGAGCAAATATTAATGTCTCTAGGTTATAGCTTGCAGTTGTCCTCAGATTGGACTGCCTATCACATACTTTGGGACTGCAGTACCTATTCACTTCTTTATTTTGGTCTCATTCCTGGCATTTTTACCAAGTTAGACGAGTTTCTTTACTATACCACTTTTCTTTAAAAAAAAAAAAATGTGCTTAGGTTCATTTGACCTGACTGTCACTGTCCTCTTTTGTTTGTAGATTCAGCAATGTGCTGAATGAGTATGTACTTAATTTACCATTTATCTGTGTGGTAAAGTCCTGATTGAAATGAATAGGACACAATTTACCACTGACACAATTTTGTTAAATAGAACAGAATTACACCAGGGATGTGCCAATATTGAATAACTTTGCAGACCTGATAATTTCTCCTTTAAATACACTGGTACCCCAGACCAATGTAGTTTCTGACTATGTTCACATATAGATGCTTACTTCAAAATAAGTTAATTTGAAATAAGTTAGCTCGAAATAAAATCATCATTTTGAATTAACTTAAATTGAAATAAGAAAAAACCTCAAATTGAAACAGCAAGTCCGAACACAGGACCTGCTATTTCAAATCAGGAGAGTAGCAGCATGGGAGGTGTGGCAACATGGCTCCCTCCCTGGGCCATGCCCCCACCCAATATATAGAAAAAGGATGGTACTCTGGGAAGGAGAAGGGCAAAACTGTTTAATCAAAATAATGGTTATTTCAAAATAACATGTCCAAAAGGCGTTATTTCAAAACAACCATTTCAAAGTAATGGCTATTTCAATTTTAGCTTAGGTTTTACTATTTCAAAATAAGGTTCATTATTTCAAAATGACAGGGCTCGTCATTTCAAAATAACGAAACGTTGTTCAGACATGACAACTTTTAAATCGAAACAACATTGTTTTGATTTAAAAGCATCGTGTGGACATAGCCTCAGAGAGTGAAGTCTAGGAATTTACTATGATTCTGAGCCAGTATGCTGAGTCCAAACCCTTCTACAATTTAGTTTATTCGTTTTATTTATTTATTTATTTATTTTTTAAGAACAGCATTGCTTAAATATCCTCCAAAATGCCAGTGTGTAGCACTCATTCCTCTTCTGTGACTTCTGGCAATGATACAATGGCTTTTATTAGGAGTGGGGAATTTGATCATGTGCTGTGTTCTGCATCCTGCTTTCATTTGCTTGTTACGCTTTTTTTATTTTTTAAACAATCGAACAAATTGGAGTAAGCCTGCTGGTCACATCATGCAGATTATATAGTCACTTCAGATCTTCCTTTTTGAGATGGTGAAGAAGCAAATAATTTTTCTTCTGCATAAACTTGCAAGGTGAGGACTAAGTACTGAGATCCTTTGTGAGCAGCAGACAAAAAACAATATTTCTTTGCAGCAACATAGTTGAGATATCTGCCTTCACATAGCAAAGACACCTGTTTTGTTTTTTTTTGTTTTTTTGGTTGTTTTTTTTTTTTTTTTTTTTTAATTTGTCAGTAATTTAGTGCTCAGGAAAAGTGTAATATTGACAGCTGAGGAGATGGAGAACTCATGTTTGTACATAGAAAAAACTATAAAACAGCAGCAATGCAAGCTTCCTCACACTGTCTTGTCAATATAGCTTGAGACTCTTTTGAAAGACTGTGAGGTAGTTCTGATGCCATGCCCATTCAACCTTCATTTCTCTTCTATGCCAGCTGTGGTGTCAATTGAGATAGCAGGTGGTGTAATGATTATTGGGATTCTGTAATGCTGTAAAAAATCAGCTTCTGCCAAAAAGGTACCACACTGCTATCTGTATTTACCAAAGGACATAACTGTGGTATCTCTCTCAGATTCCATGCTGTGGTAACAAAGAGTTGGTAGTTGCCAACATTCTGATGTTGACAACTGAATTTATAAAACCATGCATTAATTTTTTTTAAGATCTTCCATCTTATGCAGTATTATCATGAAAAAGCACCTATTTATTGATAACCCTTCTGCCAGACAGAGCCAGAAGCAGCAGAGACATGTTCTATATCTACGGGTTCCCCTCTTGCAAGCACAGTGTCTGAGCATAGAGAGTCTCTTTCAATAAAAGGAAGGAAATAACACAGAACTGGTTTGGAAAAACAGTGAAAACAGAATTTATGAAACAATGATCTGAAAGCACCTTACAGCAGATTATGTGCAGTGTCTTCTTCACCGCTCCCTTCTCACTTTCCCCTGCCCTGCTGACCATCATAGTTGCAATGTCCATATCTTTGTTAAAAGATTCAGTCAGTCCGCTTCTGCAGGGTCCTGCCGGCCACAGGCTTAATGAGCCCCTCCAGGACTGTCTCTTCCCATCTGCAGGCCTACTCTGAGGCTGTCTCCTGCCATGCTCAAGCCTCACCAAGTCCCTGATGCTAGCTCCCACCATCTGCAGGCACTAACTGCTGCTGATTTCTGCCACCTCCAGGCCCTGTAGAATCCTCTCTTCCGGGTAGTCAGTCAAGGTTTCCAAGTTCCTTTAATGATTTCAACTCTTGAGGAATTTCAGCTTTCAGCTCATAGGAAAACCTTCTGCTAACACAGGAGTAATGTCCCCACTTTTTAACAAAACAAACAACTCCAAAAGGAATAATTAATTCTATCATTTTCTATTATTGAAAGATAGTAAGAACATATCTGAGGGTAGCCCTTTGCCAGGACTAGTGCAGCCTCAGCAGGAGATTCCCCTGCTCCTCCCTGCTTGCCCTTACAATGCTTGAACATCCATGTGCCACCCTTTTAGAGCTGTATTTAGATGAGAATGAAGTTTCCCTCAGAACAGGCTAAGCACAAGTTTCCTGCCATTTCTTCATACAATCAAAGGACAAAATTTCATTACCGCTGCAGCTGACACAAAAGTGATTTGTATCTCATGGAATCATAGAATCATAGGGTTGGAAGGGACCTCATAGGTCATCTAGTCCAACTCCCTGCCAGAGGCAGGACCACTCCCACTAAACAATCCCAGTCATGGTTTTGTCCAGCCAGGCCTTAAACATCTCCAAAGATGGAGATTTCACCACCTCCCTCGGCAGCTCATTCCAAGGCTTCACCACTCACCTAGTAAAAAAGTTCTCTTATATCCAGCCTTGACCTCCCTAACCACAACTTGAGACCATTGCTTCTCGTTCTGTCCTCTGTTACTACTGAGAACAGTCAAGCTCCATCTTCCCTGGAGCATCCCTTCAAGCAGTTGAAGGTTGCTATCAAATCCCCCCTCAATCTTCTCTTCTGCAGACTAAATAAGCCTAATGCTTTCAGTCTTTCCTCATAGGGCTTGTGCTCCAGCCCTTTAATCATTTTGGTTGTCCTCCTCTGAACTCTCTCGAGCATGTCCCTGTCCTTTTTGTAGTGGAGAGCCAAAAACTGAACACAGTGTTCTAGTTGTGGCCTCACCAGTGCACAATAGAGGGGAAGGATCACATCCCTTGATCTGCTGGTAACACTTCTTTTGATGCAGCCCAGTATGCCATTGGCCTTTTTGGCCGCAAGAGCACACTGCTGACTTATATCTAGCTTCCCAACCACCATGATCCCCAGGTCCTTTTCTACATTGCTGCTACTTAGCTGAATGTTCCCCAGCCTGTAGCAGTGCATGGGATTTTTCCGTCCCAAGTGCAGGATTTTACACTTGTCCTTATTGAACCTCATAAGATTTCTATTGGCCCTCTGTTCCAATTTATCTAGGTCTTCCTGAATCCTGTCACTGCCCTCCAATGTGTCTACTGTTCCCCCCAGCTTGGTGTCATCCGCACCAAGGTGAGGCAAACTTACTGAGAGTGCAGTCTATTCCATCATCCAGATCATTGATGAAAATGGTGAACAGAACCGGCCTCAGGACTGACCCCTGGGGCACACCACTCGTTACTGGTTGCAAGCTAGACTTGGAACCACTGTTCTCTCTAAGCTGTGCGTGTGTGCATGCGCACACAGGTCATGAAGCCTGCGCACACAACAAAATAAAGTGCGCACAAAAAAATTCAATAGTGCTAATATTGGTGCTCACAAAGAAAATTTTTTGTGCACACAAAGAAATTGTTTGCTCACACAGTCTACAAGTAGTTAGAGGGAACATTGCATGGAACCATTGATTCCTACATGTTGAAACTGTTGATCTAGCCAGTTTTCTATCCACCTTATAGTCCACCTATCCAACCCATACTTCCTTAATTTGCCAATGAGAATGCTGTGGGAAACTGTATCAAAAGCCTTGCTAAAATTAAGGCATATCACATCAGTGGTTCTTCCTGCATCCAGAAAACCAGTCATCTGATCATAGAAGGAGATGAGATTGGTCAGCCAAGATTTACCCTTGGTAAATCCATGCTGACTGTTCCTGATCACTTTATTTTCCTCTAAGTGTTTGAGGATGGATTCTTTGAGAACCTGCTCCATAATTTTTTCAGGGATTGAGGTGAGGCTGACTGGTCTGTAATTCCCGGATTCTCCTTTTTCCCTTTCTTGAAAATAGGCACTATATTTGCTTTTTTCCAGTCCTCTGGCACCTCCCCCATTCTCCATGAGTTTTGAAAGATAATGACCAGCAGTGCTGCTATCTCATCGGCCAATTCCCTTAGCACCCTTGGATGCAGTTCGTCCGGCCCCATGGACTTGTGCACATCCAGCTTCTTTAAGCAGTCCCTAACCTGACCTTCCATCACCAAGTGCCTCTCTTCTTCGCTCCAATCTGCCATACCCATAGTAGCGGGCTGGGAACTGACCCTGCCTGTGAAAACTGAAGCAAAAAACGCATTGAGCACTTCAGCTTTTTCCTCATCCTGTGTCACAAGGATGCCTGCCCCATTCAGCAAGGGACCTACACCATCCCTGATCCTCTTCTTGTTATTAACAGACTTGTAGAACCCCTTCTTGTTATCCTTTACATCCCTCACTAGCTGCAACTCCATTTGTCCTTTGGCCTTTCTGATTTTATTCCTGCAGTCCCTAGCAATATCTTTATATGCCTCCTTGGTCATCTGACCAAGCTTCCACTTCCTGTAAGCTTCCTTTTTATGTTTAAGCTCAGAGCAGAGTTCTCGGCTAAGCCATTTTGGCTGCCTCACATGTCTGTTCTGTCTCCTAATTGGAATTGCAACTTCCTGTGCCCTTAGCAGGGTTTCTTTAAAATATAACCAACTCTCTTGGACTCCTTTCCCCTTCAGATTAGCTTCCCAAGGGATCCTGCCCATCAGTTCCCTGAGGGAGCCAAAATCTGCTTTTTTGAAGTCCAGGGTTTTTGTTTTGCTTCTTTCCTTCCTTCCTTTAATCAGCATCCTGAACTCAACCATGTGATGGTCACTACTGCCTAGCTTGCCATTTACCTCTGCCTCACTGATCAGTTCTTCCCTGTTTGTGAGCAGCAGGTCGAGAGGTGCAAGGCCCCTAGTTGGTTCCTCTAGCATTTGTACTAGAAAGTTGTCCCCAACACTCTCTAAAAATTTCCAGGATTGCCCATGCACTGCTGTATTGGCCTCCCAGCAGATGTCAGGGTAATTGAATTCCCCCATCAGCACCAGAGCTTGTGATCTAGAAGCTTCTGCTAGTTGTCCATAGAACACCTCATCCACCTCCTGCTTCTGGTCTGGTGGTCTATAGTAAACACCCACCATAGCATCCCCCCTGTTGCTTTCCCCTCTCAATGTAACCCACAGACTTTCTACTGGCATGCTTCCACTTCCATAATGGAGCTCTGAGCAGTCATAGAGCTCTTTTACATATAATACTATTCCTTCCCCTTTTCTTCCCTGCCTGTCTTTCCTAAACAGTTTATACCCATCGATGGTAGAGCTCCAGTCGTGCACACTATCCCACCATGTCTGTTATTCCTATGATATCATAGTTCCTTGTCTGCGCTAGTACTACCAATTCTTCTTGCTTATTTCCCAGGCTCTTTGCATTAGTGTATAGGCACCTAATATACCCGGCCAATTGCCCTACTTTGTCATTTTGATTTTCAATTCTGTTACATATACCTCCTTGCATTTTTTCTTGGAGTTCTCCTCCCCCACTCTCCTCACGTATTGGGGCTTCAGTAGAACACTTAAGACAATTATTTGATTCCCCAGCTATGTTCCAACTACCTTCTCTTTTTTTCTGGTGCTATAGTCTCAGCACCCCCCATGTTCCATCCCTTCCCCCAGATCACCCACATTGTCACTTACCTGTGGGCTTTGGTCTCCTTCCCCCATTGAACCTAGTTTAAAGCCCTCCTCACTAGGTCAGCCAGTCTGTGCCCAAATATGTTCTTCCCCTTTCTGGACAGGTGAAGGCCATCTCTGACTATCAATCCTCTGTCCTGAAACAGTACTTCATGGTCAAGGAAGCCAAATCCCTCCTGACCACACCATCTTCGCAGCCAAGCATTCACCTCTAGGATGCATCTGTCTCTCCTCAGGCCTCTAGCCTTGACTGGAAGGATTGAGGAGAACACCATCTGTGCTTCAAACTCCTTCACCCTCACTCCCAGAGCCCTGAAGTCACCTTTGATCTGCTGAGGATTACGTCTCATAGTATCATTGGTACCCACATGGATAAGAAGTATGGGGTAGTAGTCTGAGGGGCAGATGATTTTTGATAATCCCTCCGTTACGTCTCGGATACGGGTACCTGACAGGTAGCATACCTCTCTAGAGGCCTTGTCAGGGTGACAGATGCCTCTCAGGAGTGAGTCCCCAGTCAACACAACCCTACGTTTTCTCTTAGGTGAGGTGGCTGTGATCTCCCCAGCCTCTGGGGTGGATGGCATCTCCTCTGCCTCCTTCAGTGTGTCCAGCACCACATAACAGCTCCTCACCACAATGAATGGTGGGATGTGAGCAGGCGTGGAGCACTGTCTGCTGCAAGAGGTGACCAGCTGCCAGTGTCCTCCCTCTGCCATAGGCATCCCATCCGTTTCCAGAGCTGTGGCAGTAGCCCTTGGCACTGGGATAGGGACCTCCTCCTTGCAGATCTCATCGTGGACACTGTCAAGGAACTTTTCCAGGGCATAGATACCCCGGAGTCATGACACCTCCTCCTGTAACTCTCCTACCTGTTTCCGGAGAGATGCCACCAGAAGGCACCTATCACATAGATTCACCTCCTTAGCCTGATCATCAGAGGCAGAAAAATTAAGGCCACAGTCCCTGCAAATCCACACCAGGATCTGGGTGGAGATATCCATGGTCAGACAGTCTATCTGGCTACAAACAGAGGCAAAGGAAACAGAAGGGGCGCTGATACAAGCAGTGAGGCTCCTCTTCACCATTGTGGCCTCACTAAACTCCCTCGCAAACTCCCCTGTTTGCAGTCCCCTGTTCGCAAGTCCCCTGTCTCAATACCAGTCAAACGGATAATTTTTCATCATGCTCAGCACCTGTGTTTGCTTATGCAGGTACAATGCAGTCATGCTGAGTATTTAATTGTATTCATACAAATATAAAATCCATGCTAATCAAGTTCATACTGCCCCCTTTCAGCCAGCTCAGACCTCGCTTACATCAATGTATAAGACCCAGCAAATATTAGATAGATGTATATGGAATTTATGTGCAAACATCCACCATATAGTATAAATATTGCCTATGTAATCCATCTTTTGATTTTTTTCCAAACATTCTTTATGAAAAAGTACAGTAGCTGAGGCAACAGCTGGAACTGGCAGAGAAAATAGCTAGTATCTGCAGTTTGTTGAATACTTTCCAATCACAGATCACAATTGCCACAGCAGTGGTTGAGATGTTGGAGGATTTCCAAATGAGCACTCAGGAGGAGGAAAGCATGAGTCTACAGTGAGGAACTGCAGAAATTACAGCTACAGTCCTATTCCTTGCCTACTTAAAATGTGGCTGGTTGAAAGATTACAGACACATTTAGTGGACTTCCATGTAGCATAAACAAAAATAAAAACAAATAAAAATGTATATATCACAAAAAAATGAATATTTGTTGTGTTCAACTGAAACATATCTAAAGATAAGTCCCAAAAGGGCAGCTGTATTAGTCTAGTTCAGCAAAACAAACAAGCAATCTGTTGGCACTTAAAAGGTTAACAAATTTATTCATTGCATGAGCTTTCATGGGTCTGATGAAGTGGCATTTTCTCCCACGAGAGCTCATATGATAAATAATTTGTTAGTCTTTAAAAGTGCCACAGGACTCCATGTTGTTTTGCTGAACTAGACCAACATGCTTCCCCTTTCAAACCCACTAAATTTGCGTGATTATTCCATAGCTCTGTCTACTGGAACTGCCTCAGAACTCTAATATTACATTTCTTCTGAATTAAATTCTGCATATTACTCTGGATGATCCTCTAGCTAATATCACTTTTACGCAATCTGTGTTAATTACCTTCACTAGAATTACCTCCTATTTACACTAGTGTAAGTGGGAAGAGAACCAGTCACAAGTTATTATAATCTTAAAATCTTGTAGCCATTGTCAACTTTCTACATTTAACTGTTGCATTCTAGTTCCTCAGATTTCTGTAGAGTTTTTACTTTGTCTCTGACCACACATCAGTCCCAAAGATCTCCAGTCATTTTCTTTAGTAATGCTGGTGTTTCCTTTGTGTGTTCTAAAGACAACAGAATCCCATATTCACCCATATAGTGGAATGCTTTTTACACATGTGCTGTTTTTAGCCTTCCATTGTTTGTTTGTTTCTTTTTGGAATGATGTCTATTCTTCTTGTTCTTGTAGCTGGTTCAGTTCAATAAAACATTGCATCACATCATGGCTGTTGTCAGTGTCTTACTCTCCCTAGTTGTAACCATTATAACAACTGAAAGGGTATGTCTGCACATCTCTTTTATTTCAAAATAACACTGGTTATTTTGAAATAAAAGAGATTAGGTCCACATGACGTTTTCTTATTTCGAAATGATGGGATCCGTCATTTTGAAATAAGAACCATCATTTTGAAACAGCTTAAACCCTATTCATTTCAAAACAGCTGTTAATTTGAAATAACCATTTCAAAATAAGTTAATTCAAATTAAGAAAATGTTAATGCGAATTAAGGGAAAGCCTGCTATCGAAACGGCTATTATTTCAAAATGGTTATTTCAAAATAAGGCCACTTGGACATGTTGTTTCAAAACACCATTGTTTCAAAATAACTATTTTGAAACAACATGTCCAAACGGCCTTATTTCAAAACGACCATTTTGAAATAGTAGCCATTTTGATAGCAGGCTTTCCTTTAATTCGCATTAACATTTTCTTAATTTGAATTAACTTATTTTGAAATAAGGACTTTATTTGGAAATAACTCATTTTGAAATACTTATTTTGAAATAACAATGTGTGTGTAGACATAGCCAAAGAGTTCTACCTAATCAATCTTAGGATAGATGAATCTGGTGTGAATCTTTGTATTTGCAAGATTACTCATTTCACCTTTCCCAGTACTATCCTATTTGATATGTTAAGTGTCTGCCTCAAATGTTACTCTAACCATTGCTTTTGATCATTTATTATGCTGCCCTATTATTCTTATTGTTAAGAAATTTTCCCAATATCTAGCCTAAACTTACCCCCCCAAGCTAAGATCCAAAGGGGCAGCCATGTTAGTCTAGTTCAGCTAAAGAAGCAAGGAGTTCTGCAGCACTTAAAGACTAACATTTATTTATTGCATAAGCTTTCATGGGAGAAATTCCTACTTTGTCAGATGCTTTGAAGTGGGATTTTCTCCCATGAAAGCTCATGCTATAAATAAATCTGTTAGGTTTTAGGTGCCAAAGGATTTCTTGCTTCTTTTTCCCCAGACTAGTGTTACCTGCCACTATCTTCTGTGGCAATTAATCATTGTTTACTTTCACTGATATGGTTACCATGAAGTTATTTCTGGACTGTTTCTTCTACCCTAATTTCTGACCAACTGTAATTGATAAGGTTATTTCATCTACCATTTTTCATAGTCCCTAAGAGAATAATAAGTCCTCCCACTTTTTCTATAATAGTTATAGGGGAGAAAAAAGCTAAGGGGAGGACAAATTGGGTATGTCTACATTAAAGTCTTAGGTCAGCTTAACTTGTGTTAAGTAGACCTAAGTTACTGCAAATCTATATTTAGAATTTATTAAGTCAACTTAAGCATTTGCTTAAGTCAAGTTAATAACTCCTGACCTGCAAGTCAACTTAAGTTTTTAAGTCAACACTGCAAGACAGGAAGCCCTGGGCCCCACCCCTTGCCCCGCCCCCATCCCTATCTGTGTCCCGATCTGGTTCCAGGGCCAATCTGAACCTAGGGCCTGATCAAAGATGTAATTATTGGGTCCCAGTTTTTGAACTGGGTCCAAGAAAAAAGTTTGAAAGCCACTGGCCTAAGAGACTCAGTGGCTAAATGGGGACCAGAAAGCTGATGTGCAATAAAGGGAGCTGTTTCTATTTTCTTATGCTTTGTGAAGACCGGTGTGGTAATTCAGAAGGATGTTTTATTATTGATTGGGAGACTGTTTTAAGTGCCACCCATCACTGTTTTGGGAGTCTGGCTCCTAGTTCTGCAGATCCTGATTTTTGCATATTGAAAGGATTATCCCAGGAGGTCCTGCTCACAAAGGAGAACATGCCAGAGAAAAATGGAATCCTTTGAACCACATTCTCACCTTCACCCCACAAGCTAGCTAGGTGCTGTGTGTTAACTGCACAAAGGCTTCTACAAGATGAGTGGGAAAAGAAAGTGGGTTTCCTTCACCCCAAATTCAGGTAGTTATTGCTACCACTAAGCTTTGAACATGAAAATTGTATATTGTTACTCTTTACTTTGCTCCCTATTACAAGGATTCTGTCCCCAGATGTGTGGCTACTAGCTGATAAATAAAGTTGGAGTTCATCAGAGATCACTGCAGGAATATCCAGTCATCACTGCTCTACTTCAGAGTTGGTTATATAATCTTATGTAATTACTTACAGGTAAATACATGAATGAATTAATTTACTGTTCATCTAAAGCTTTGGAAAATTCAATTTCATATCTAATTTCAGCAGTTTCTGAGAAGAAAGTCTGAACATGATCTCAGTTTTAACTTCCCAGAAGCCTGGATTCATTCAGTTCCCCATGGATTAGTACTTAGTGTCTCAAACATCCATTTCTGACACCTTCTGCTAGATCTTAAAAAAGACTACTTTTAGACAACAAAATCAGCCTCTCTTTATTGTCTTAGCACTTACTGAACTGGCTCTTAACATGATGGGCCTTTAAAGAATCTTCAGATGTTCAATCACTAGCTTATATCTAACTGATGTTCACGCCAACAGATTTCACTACCTACAACCTCACACAAAAATTAATGTTACCTCATCACATTGTGTAACTTTTTCACAGAAGCTACAATGTCAACTCTCCCTACAAGGTTCTGACAGATAGGTCTGCCTTTAACCTGATTTACCAGAGATATGAAAATGACCTATATTGTCCGAGTCTCTTTTAGATCCAATCTGGATTTAGTTGTACATGAAATGACATTAATTGTTCAATATATTTTTATTTTGCTGATCCTGAAGAAGATACGTTCATGCAGTGGTTCCTAACCTTTTTTGGGTCAAGGGTCACAGTTATCATTTTTCACAACTGTCAAGGCTGTTTCCCCACTCTAGCACTCTGAGTGCAGAAGGTGGGGGCCTGCAACAGGCTTTAAAAGCTACTGGCCTTAAAGCCTGATCTTAAAACTCTCCAAGGCCTCCACTTCCTGGCGTTGGAGTGGTATCACTGCCACCACCCAAATGCAAAAAAACCTCTTGAAAACCCAGGAAGGTGCATTTGGGAATTCCTTCCTGTGAGGTACTTGCAATCACTTTTATTGCTCCCTCAGGAAAGTGACTGAACCCCAGCTGCAATATGAGCTGGAACTGGAACAGAGTTCTCTCTAGTAGCTGGCTGTGCAGTCTGAGGCACATGCCCACAAACCTCTTGCTTTTCAGGACACAGAACCAGCGCTTAAAAGGTAAAATCTTTAATTAAAAAGAACAGATAAAAACACAGAGTTGCTTCTCTGGGAATTAACTTAGATAGTAACGGGGGGGGGGGGTACATGTGCTCAGCACAGAGAAATCCAAAAACAAACCAAAAAGAAAAAGAAAATACCCTGACCATGTCTAAATAAACATTCCCTTTTCTACTCAAGCCTGGTCAGTAACAAACTTAACTTATCTGTGATAAGGATGTTGCTGGATTCTTCTTCAGGCCCCTCTGGCCTCCTCCTGATCCTTCCAGGAGCTCTGCTGCATTCAAACAGGAACAAGCAGGCCTGCTGTTCCAATTAAAAAACCCTGTGCTTTGCTCCTATTGGCTGTCCTGGGACTCCCTGACCAGAGTTTTAACCCCTTCCTCCCCAAGGGTTACTACAACAACCTTGAAGGGACATCAGTCTCCATAAGCAGCCTTCCCCACACTGCAGCCAGACAGAAAGAGTTTATTGAGGAGTCAACCTCCTGATGGTTTTCCAGCCTCCCTGGCTTCAGTAGTGAAACTGTACATGTCTTCTGGCCCTGTGCGCTCCATCTTGGTCTTCAGGTAGTACCTTCCTTCTGCAGCCAGGAGGAGGGCTGCCACAGGCCCCTTGGAAAGCCCCCACTGGCCACTTTTGGCCCTGGGCCACAGATTGGGAAACATACTGCTTTAAGCTATAAATATTAGAAACCATTTTATGTCTTGATTAATTTCAATTATATATAACCCCCTCCTTTTTCTCTCTGGGTTACTTAGGAGTAGACAACACTCGTGTGTGCACAGGCCCCTAAGACTGGTGACAACCAGGAGATCCTGAGTATCCCACTGGTGATGTTGGAATAGTGGGAATCATCTACCCACCCCTCTGCTGCAATCCCTTTGTTCCTACAGAACTTTACAACTGGTGGTGCCTCCACCTGGCTGGATCCTGTACATGCTCAGTGGTGTGCCTTGGAAGCCTCCAGGACTAAACCTATGCTAATAAGAATAATCTGTGGCATAGGTCTAATTAAAAAAATATCAGTTATGCATACAGTACACCCAAGTACTTGAATTAGTGTTAACAAATCTTAACTTAAATTAAGGAAACTGGGTCTTACACTTTGACAGCAAATATCACATGGGCAGTTGAATAAATCAATTAACAAACACAGAATACAGTAATAAATGAAACTTATCTAACTGATATTTATACCTCCCTATTACCCCACCTCTGGAGTGCATGTTTCCCCACAGTTCAGAAACCTGACGCCTTTCTTGTGTGGGCATGCTTGAAGGTCTGACAAAGGAAACAAAACAGCACTCTGCTGGTTCAGTGTATCCGTTCAGTCACAGTGCCCTACTGAAGATCTGAAGTGGGCCACACTAAATGTCACTAGTCCTGGCTCTGGTTCAAAGGGACTGCCATGCTGCCTCTTCTGAGGCCTAGTCAGGCTCTGTGCAGAGTTGCTTCCTTTACAAGCCCTGCTCCAAAATGGGATTGGGGGGAAACAGGTACAGCACTCACTACAGGTCCAGCTCAGCCAGCTCTAGGCTCAGACCCTGCTTCGGGCTAAGTAAGGCCACCAACCTTACTTAGCTCCCTGCTCGAGTAACCCTCCAGCAGTTTCAGGACCCCGGGAGTAGTCACAAACAGTTTTCAGAATGGACCATGCACTCATTCCAAAATGGAGATCACCCTCTTCCTCTGCACCACCTGAAGAGACAAGGAGTGTCTCTCTTCCTTTTCCCAAGAGATCATGGGAATTGTAGTCTCCAGTGGCTGACAGGATCTTCTTAAATACTAGCCTCATGATTAAATTCAAAGGCCCTAAAGTGTACAGGGTGCCTGCATAAATTATTTAAATACAAGGGGTGAGGTTATACTGGACCTCTAAGGGTGTGTTCACACAGCAGTCTTATTTTGAAACAACAGAGGTTGTTTCGAAATAAGAAAGGCCATGTTCACACGACGCACCGTTGTTTTGAAACAATGGGTTCCGGTGTTGTTTCGAAACAACTTAAACCCCATGTGGGGACAAAACAATGTTTCAAAATGATTCTTTCAAAACAATGCCGTCTGAACATGTTGTTTTGAAACAACAGTGACTCGTTTTAAAATAACTGTTGTCTGAACTTGCTATTTCGATGCCTGCTTTTTCCTTAATTCGAATTCACAAACTGTTAATTCAAATTAACTTATTTCGAATTAAGGCGTTATTTTGATACAACTTGTATCGAAACAGCTTGTATTGAAATAACCCCCTGTGTGTGAACATAGCCTAAGAGGCACCACAAAGTATTTAGAGCCCAGGAAAAAGGAGAGTAAGGTGGTGTTAAGTCACTATAGCCAATGTTCCCTCTAAGATTCACCGGCAGCTGAGTAACTCCTGTTGCTCGCTGCGCGGGGCCCCACCACCCCCTGCATGGGCCCGATCCTGCCCCCCATGGGCCCAATCCTGGTGGCCCCCCCCCCCCCGCTTACCTTGTATGGCCCTGCCACAGCTCCTGGGCCGGAGAAGCACTAACGGAGCATGCTCAGATATTCTGGGCGTGCTCCATTAGAGCTTCTGTGGGCGGGAGTTTTAATAACTCCCTGCCCCCCTGGAGCTGTGAGCAGGGCCTCTGGCTGCCAGCCCTGCGCAGCCAGCAGCCTTCCCTACGCAGGGGGTTGTGGCGGGCTGCACGCCCGCGCAGCTTAAAGGGAACAGTGACTATAGCTATGTCTATACTAATTTAGCCCGTGTCTACACTAGCCTTTGGCTAGTTCAAACTAAGAAATTTCTTAGTTCGAACTAGCCAAAGTTTAGTCCAAACTAACAATTTTGAATAGTTAGTCCGAACTAAGCACTTACTTTGAACTTTAAGTTCAAACTAGCATGATGTAGACGTGGACTGATGGCTTCGTTCAAAGTTTTTAGTTCGAACTAAGCCATTAGTTCAAACTAGCTGCACTGACTAGTTCGAACTAACTTTTTAGTTCGAACTAGTCAGTGCAGCTAGTTCAAACTAAAAAACTGCAGTTAGTGCAAACTAACCCGCAGTTCGTTTGAACTAACTGGAAACTGCTTAATTCAGACTAAGGAAGTCCGAACTAGGCTTTTTGAGGTAGACATAGCCTAAGTAGTCTCCAATTTTTGTCTGCCCTAGGGACCAGAGCAACTCCTCACATAACTTAGCTCCTCAGAGCTGTCTGAACTACAGTTACTTGTCCCCAACTTCCTGTGTGTGTCAGTACTGCCCAGATTTTTCACAGCATCCTGTGCTAGACTTCTACCCCTAGCATGCTAAAGCTTGGAAGAGGGTTCTAGGAAGATAGTCTGCAGCTATCACCTTTGTTGGATTCAGGGCTGCTAGGGTTTGTTTACAACAGTCTGACTCTTTTACCCAGCACAATGGCCAAAGCAATGGTGAGACTGTCTCTCAGGGTATGTCTACAATGAAAACTTTTTTTGAGAATAAGGAGACCTATTTTGAAAAAAAAAAAAAAAAAACCACAAAAAAACTTTTTACCTGTTCATGCAGCATTTTGTTATTTTGAAAGAAGTGCTTTGTCATTTTGAAAAAAATGAAGCACTATTCTGAAATAACTAAATCTGCTTTTATTTAAAAAAAAAACAATTCTTTTGAAATAGTTATTTTAAAAAAAGCCATGGAATTCCAAGCTGCAGAATTGGCTTTTTTTAAAAATAATGGTCCTATAATTTTCCCTGCCTTTCCCTATTTTTGAAATGGAGAGTCTGTGAAGACTCTCTGTTTCAAAATAACAACTCCTACCTTATTTTGAAATAGAGAGTCTTCACCAGACTCCTATTTCAAAATAATAAATTCAAAATATTGCTATTTGAAATAATTATTATGAAATAAATTCAAAATAGTTATTTCAAAATAATGATTTTGAAATATATTTGGCAGTGTAGACATGGCATCAGTGAGGCTACTTTTCAAGTTGTATTTGAAAATAGTACAGAGAATGTTTGAAAATGGGGAACATTTTGGTTCTGGCTTTTCTGCAACTGAAATGCCAATGGACAAGCTTTTTAGCTGTCTTTTATATCTGGAGATCTGAGGTCAAATTTGTCCATACTAAGAAGTAACAATGAGATTGGTGATCCCAACTTGCTACTTAGTTAACTTTAATCATGACATTGTCTCACCATGATCTCTGGGATAGTTCAGCACCACTGGCAGCCTCCTTTAGCATCTGTTCTATTCTAGGTCAAGGTCCAGTGTCACTGGAAAAGGACAGCAGAAAAGCTTTTGTATTCTGGTCGTTATTCCACTGTCATTTTGATGGTCTCCCAAACTTCCTAGATACACCTAAACTTATTTGGTGAAAGAAAAACAAAATGCACATGGATTTACTGGAACATTCTCTCCTTCCTCCTTCTTGGGATAAGCAGATCTTCTATATCAGTATTTTTATTTGAAACATATTTTTAATAACTGTGCTATTAAAAATTCATAGTCATTATTATGAAAATATGGATAGCTCCTTAAAAATTGCAGTGCTGGTGTGTGTGCAAACAATCAAACATTTTATTTAAAGGTAAAGATTAAAGGGGGAGAAAAGTAAAGAACAGGGACATAGGGGACAGCAGACATGTAGCCAAAGTTTTCAAATACAAATACCTAAAGTTAGGTGCTTAATATTCATATTAGGATCACTAAATGTGCTGAATATTCAGCTTCCATTCAGTGGGATGTCTAGCTTTCATCAAGTCTGTAATTTTTGGCCATAATGTATAAACAGATAAGAGCACATAAAAATGTCAATAAAGAAATAATTGGCTAATAATTGTAATGAAAACTGGGCAAAAAAATTGGAACAATTCACTTGGCTCCCCCCACCAACCCAGCAAATTAATTGGAAGCAATTTGCAAATTTCTTAGTTGTAGCTGGTTGCTAAATTAATAGTAAATTTGTAAAATGTTGTAGGGGAAAACTGTAGTGCGTGACAACAACAAGAAGTGTTCACACACAGGCATTATTGAAACAACTTGTATCGAAATAATGCCTTATTTCAAAATAACTTAATTCGAATTAACAGTTTGTTAATTCGAATTTAGGAAAAAAACTCAAAGCAAAATAGCAGTTTCAGGCAACAGTTATTTTGAAACAAGTCACTGTTGTTTCGAAACAAAATGTTCGGACGGCATTGTTTCGAAACAATCATTTCAAAACAACATTGTTTTGACCCCACATGGGGTTTAAGTTGTTTCGAAACAACGCTGTTGTTTCGAAACAACGGGTGCCATTGTTTTGAAACAACCGTGCGTCATGTGAACAGGGTATTTCTTATTTCGAAACAACCTCTGTTGTTTTGAAATAAGAGTGCTGTGTGAACACAGCCAAAAGTTAGCTGAATCCACACCAAACATTTCATCTCTCTTAGTGCAGTTAGTAGAAGTGCAGCTGATCTGGTCTTTTATCAGATTTTACCCATCAGGCACAAAATTCAGTATGTAAGTCTCAGGGCAATAGATTGCTTGCTATTTCTTGTGAGAAACGAGTCACCATACTTGCCCTAACAAACAGGAACAGTACCTCCATTAGACTCCATTCATACAAGATTTCACAAGTTAGGGGCTAGGGGAATCTAAGATTATCTTTTCATACTTCTGTTATAAAAGCCATTTTCTTTTCTTTTTCCTGGAGGAATGCAGTAAAACTGCAGATATATATGTACTGTTGTAAGTACAGAAATCCCCAAGCATATTCCAATTATAAATATGTGATTTATATTTTATGGGCAAAAAGAGTTATTTCCCCAAGCACATTGTTTTCTTTTATCTGTGTGCTTCCTTTAATCCCGTCAATAACCCAGCATGCCGCTTCATTCTGTTCATAGATTTTTTTTTTTTAGGAAGATAATAGAAATAAGCATGCACTGTAGATAGAACTATTCATGGGTAACATAAAAATACCTGCTGTTCATCAAGATTTCTGGTTGCTAATTAACCACAAAAAATTGACTTAAAAAAAAGCCTAAAATTGTGGCAGGTAACTAGCATGAAAAATAAATGGCAGTTCTCATCTAATGCTATAAAGGAATTCCAGAATTACATCTATGTACTAAGGTACCAGAAGTGTTTACTTATTATTCATGGGTTGAAAGAGCACCATAATATCTATATCATTCTAACAAGCATAAAACGATTTAACACAATGCAATATGCAACACAAATGAGAGTTTGAAACAAAATTATGGCGGAGGGGAGAGAGCAAATTCACAACCTTGACTTAACATTGGTGATGAAGAGAACAGTGGAATGCATTTGACACAGCACAGATACTGTGTGGTAAAAATCACTTTTCCTGCACAAATCCATATCTCCATGAGGGCTATGAGATGTAGGGCAAATGGAATTTGTTTTGTGGTTAATATTTTAAAGATGGAAGGGTTCCTTTGAAAGGACCAGGCCACATAGACAGTACTGAAGAGGTTTTTATTCATTTGGAATTCTTTACCTCTCCATTTGGAATTCTTTGACTATTTACTTAAAAGTATAGACATTGTTCCACCTGGAGAGAACAGAAGTAATAATGGCTGATACAGAACATTAAATACATTAAAGACCCTATGACTATAATTAGAGTGGGAATGGGGTGGAGAGGAGAGTCCTTAGAGGTACCTAGGGTGTGTGCCAGAAAGTCTGGGGAATGTATTGTTCCCATCTAAGTGAGGGTTTCTCAGTAGGTAGCTGGCCACTTCCTTATTGATTGTTTACAGCATCATTATCCTGGGTGCGTCTGGAATGCCTATGTGTTGCTTGTGTGAATTTCATGCTCCAACTTCCGGGCTGGAGAGGTACCTAAGATATAACAGAAGAGACCTGACAGAAAGAAATATCTAAAAACACATAAAAATATTAAAACCTAACAATATGGAGGCTGCTAAGCTACAATGAAGCCATTTTGTAGCTGTTACTCCATTCCTCTGGCCAGACTACTGCAGTGTCTATTCTGACTTAGTCACCTAATGGGGTTTTTGGGCAACTGGATCTATACAATTATAGGCTGAGCAACGTGCTCTTTGCTCATCCAAAGCTACCTTACATGCTCGCCTACTGAGCCAGGATCTCACACCACAATGCACAAGGGAAGTAGACACCCACTCAAATTCTTTCTCTATGTACAACAACTTCCTTGAGGGTGTAAAGTAGTGCATAGCACTGGACTGCAGCACACATGAAGGAAACACTATGACCCAGTTGTATAGGTGCTACTGTACTCCCACTGAATGGGAAATGTCTGTGTCAAGTGGTTGCAGATGTGGGCACTTAAAGATTTCATTATTTTTCTCCTGTAGCTTATTTTTGTCATGTGAAATACTATATTATTATGGACACCTTGCTCTAAAGAGGTAATCCATGAAGAGATTTCCCACAAAAATAAGAGAATCATCCAAAAGTATCCCCCTTAAATAACAGCTGCTGGCAGTATTTAGGTATGAAAGACATTACCGACTAACAGGAATATTGAAGGTGAAATGAGATGGTAATTATTCTTTCATTAGCTGGTGAACATTAGCTATAGAAAGACCTGGCCCTTGCTTTTTGAAGCTGCAACCGTATTGATGTGTTGATGTATTGATTAATCTCTTGGACCTCAGTGGTCAGGAATGGTCTGGTCTCCTGATGGGAACAGTGTCAGTAATGTTATGATTAGTATGATTAGAATGAGAGATACCCTAGAAACACATGAAAAACCACTGCAATTTATTACAATTGCCTTCAATAACAAATCCATTAAGGAGACAATGATCTCAAAAACACTGAAATAGCAGGCAGAGACAATGGGAAGTGTTTAGCTCTCTAACTGATGCCAGTAATGATTCCTTTGGGGGAATTTGGAGTGTCAGTTATCTTCGGAGTGTCAGACATTCATTATCATCACCATCACCAGGGGTTGTCATTGTAGAGTCTCTCGATGTGTTTCCCTCCCAGGTTGAGCAACAGTGTTCATCCCGAGTTATGCTTATGTCTATTAATGGTTATATATGCATTTCCAACCTCTTTTTCTCCTGCTCCCTCCCACAATAGACACTTAACCTGTGAATAGACACCCAGCCTATGAACCATTTCAGAGGATGTTGACTGAGATAAATGTCATTATAGAGTAGTTTACCTGCTAGTTTAGTTTAGCATCTAAAAAGTGTGTTATGATTCTGTTTTATATGTAAATCTTTGTTTCAAGTGATTTTAAGTAAGAATTTTAAGTCTTTGATAATAATTCTTGTTTTCACTATAAATGCGCGTAAGTGGAGTGTTAAGCAAAGTGCTGATCCTGAGTTCAGTCTTTCAAGCTGCTGTGCTCCATTCCTCTCGGTACAGCAAGCCTGGTAGTTCAGGATTTCTATAAAAGATTCTTAAAACTACAGTACCCACTTAGGAAGTTAAAATAAAAACAAAAACAGACTAACAGATCCAGGCACATACTCTGAATTAAACTACTACAGGAGAAGCCCAAGAAAGAAAACCACAGAAAGCCATTGGTCATCACATACCAATCCCCATCAGACCTGTACTACACATCATTAAGGACCTACAGCCTATTCTAAAAGATGGCACCTCACTCTCTCAGGCCTTGGGAGACAGACCTCTGCTCACTTACAGACATCCCCTGAACCTTAAACAGATACTCATCAGCAACTGCAAACCTAACAACTGAACCATTACGCAGGTACATACCCCTGCAACAAACCAAATTTGCTCACATATCTGCACAAAAGACCACCATCATGGGACCTAATCAAGCTAGTTACTCCATCAAGGGCTCATTAACCTGCTCATCCACCAATGTGACTTATGCCATCATGTACCAGAAATGCCCCCATACCTTATACATTGCACAAACAGGGCAATGTCTGCCCAATAAATAAATAAATAAATGGCACAAAACTGACATCAGAAATCACAACATTAAAAAAACAGGAGCTGAACACTTCAATATTCCTAATCACACTGTTAATTATTAACACCTGTGCTCAAACAAATGGATAACACATCTAGATTTCAAAGAGAAACTGCAGAATTGGAACCGATATGCAAATTTGATTGTGTGAGCACAGAATCAAATCAATAGACTATGGATTCTTTTTCCATTACAAGTGATTTGATCTCACCTTCCTCTATGTGCTGTTTACCAGTATTTGAATCTTAACAAGTGCTTTCATTTGCTGTTACAGTATGACCTCATCCCATGACTGACACTCACCTACATTTATTTTCCTCCCATTCCCCCATCTTCAAAGCACCTGACAAAGTGGGAATTTCTACCATGAAAGTTCACGTGATAAATAAATTGTTAGTCTTTAAGGCTACATCTACACTAGCAAATTAGTTTGGACTGTAGAAGAATTCTGTAGCTGAGGCCCGACAGTGTTAAGACACAGATGGCTCAGTAGGCCTGAGGGGGAAAATTGTAAAAGAATGCACTCAAAATGCCATTAGAGATAATGTGAAAAAAACTGCTGGCCTTCAGGACTTTAGTTAGTGTCGCTCTGTGCCTGCCTGCTCCAGACATTGTTATTCTTCAACAGTTTCGCTGACATCCTTGACCTGTACTAAACATTCTCTTATCAAACCTGCTTAGATGGCATTAACTCTGACACTGTTAAGTTGTTATGTGAGATTCTTTTCCCTTTGACCTTGGTTCCTTTTAAGGAAATAATATTAGTTTGCACCAATTAGAGAATGTTAGATTTTATTACTGTTGTCTATGTATATGCACGTATGTTAATGTTGCTGTTAAGCTATAAAAGTTTCTGTAATGCATATCAGGGGCAGAGACCAGCATCTAACTGCTCTCCCCCCTGCAGTGTGTCAATAAACAATTAGCTGTTTGGCTTTTGCACTCAAGTTGGGTTCAGCTGTTTTTCTTTGACAGGACTAAGCAAGCTTAGTCAGAACTAATTTGAACCTTATGTAAACTAAGCTTTGCCTAGTTTGAACTAATTTTTTTTTTTTTTAGTTTGAACTAAGCTTTGCTTAGTTCAAACTAGTTAATTTGGGTGGTTAGTCTGAACTAACTGCTTAGTTAAAACTAGTTTGCATTTTTAATTCCAACTTACCCAATGGAGACATGCTAGTTAGAACTAAATAAGTTCAAACTGGTGGTTTGTTCAAACTAAGTATGTTTTTTTTAGTTCAAACTAACTTTTAGTTTGAACTAGCCACACTTTTTTAGTTCAAACTAAAAAGTTAGTTTGAACTAAAAAAAGCACGGCTAATTTGAACTAAAAGTTAGTTTGAACTAATAACTGCACTTATTTCAAACTAACTTTCAAAATACTCAGTTTGGACTAACCAAGTCCAAATTAAGATTTTAGATGAAGATACAGCCAAAGTGCCACAGAGCCCCTTGCTTATTTTGCTGAACTAAACTAACATGACTACCCCTTTGGAACTTGGCAAAATTCAGCATGTGACTGAAAGAATAGCTTAACAGTAAGCAGGGCAATGATCACTTGTTCTGGAGTGGCATTATTGTCAAAATATGATTAGTCAAAAGTGATTGCAGGTATACTGTTCTTACCATACACAAACATCATATATCTAATGATAAAGAGTGATTATTATATACAATGAATATAATAAAATGCCATAAGTCAATTTCTTGCATAGTTTAGGAGTACGGGGATTAGAAGGAGGGCTGGAGATGGACAGAATGTCACGTAAACATGAATTCTACTTTCAAAAACTTTTCTGATGCATTATGGTGGAAAACAGAGAAGTCATGATGCTAGAGACAAAACCATATTTATATTCAAGCTGAGAAATCATTAAGACTGGAATAAAAAAGTTCTAATCTAAGGAACAGAGAGGAACTGATGTAACCAAACCCAAGTCAAGAATAGAATCTTGCCTCTTAGCCCTGTGTTTAGAATAGGTTACAGTTGTCAGTAGAAGTATTTTAAATTTCAAAGGTCTTCACATTACTTGTGTTTTGAAAAAAAAAAATTGAACATACCATTAAAAATATTGACTAAACCTACCCTACACTGTAATTAATTTTTGCTGATATACAGTCAAAGTTTACTTCATTTTAAATTGCAGCATATATTCTGTTCTAACAGTACTTTATGCTATAAAATATCAGTAAATTTAATCATTTCTCAAAAGGTATCAAGCATACACCAGATCATTTTGCTTTGAAATAACAAGATTTTTATAGTTTGTGTTGTGACAGACAAAGAAAAATTTGCTAATAAAAAAACATGGGCCTAGAGTTAACAAACCCCAGTGCAATCAAATCTGTTTCAATCTCTCATTTTCACCAAAGTGATAATAATGCTACATAATTTTTAGTAGGTAGAGTAGATAGTGTTTCCACTGATAGTGGATATATTTACACTTAAAAGTTATTTTGAAGTAAGGAGGCTCAATTTCTAATAACTTTTTTTCCCATCCATGCAGGCATTTTGTTATTTTGAAATGAGTTTCATTATTTTGAAATAATGAAGTACTATTTTGAAGTAATAAAACCTGCATTTATTTCAATATAATCCATTCCAAGCCACAGAACTGGCTTATTTCAAAACAATGGCCCAGTACTTTTCACTGTCTTCCCATATTTTGAAATAGAGAGTCTGGTGAAGACTCTCTATTTTGCAGTAATAATTCCTACCTTATTTCAAAATAGAGAGTCTTCACTAGACTCTTATTTCAAAATAATAAATTTGAAATAATGTTATTTTAAATAGTTATTTTGAAATAACTTTGACAGTGTAGACATAACCAGTGTCAGTGATTTTCAAATGTTTTTCCTTGGGACCTAGTTGAAAAAAATCATTTATGCTCTCAATCCAACAATTATATTTTTGAGCACTTTTACACTGTCGACTCGTATTCAGCTTGTGGTCCACTATGAAACCCAGATCTGCGGTACTCCTTTGTAGACAAATTCTTTAATTATTTTGGAAATTTGGAATAGCCAATATAGATTTAATGAGCAAATTTGAAGGACGAGTGTTCTAGTCTGAATTGACTTACAGGTGTGTTAATCAGAAAGGACTTCCTCCCAGAAAACAGACGCATGATGAGTACACAAATTTAGAATTTTATGACAATTCTTTTATTGCCAACAGCATATAGCAGATGATGGGTAAGAATACAAATTCATAAATGTAGAATAAAGTGGTAATGAAATACATCAATGCATTTTTAAGATAACCATAAGCAATAAAACAACTTAGATTTCTCCTAAACTATAAGATACCTTACAATTACAAAAGTTATACTCACAGTTGAAGTGAAGATAAGTTGAAGTATAGGGTTAACAATTCTAATGCTATTTAGCTGAAATAAAACAAGAAAACCTAACAAAGAAAGTAAGATAGGGTATGCCCACACAAGCCTTTTATTTTGAAACAACACTGGTTGTTTTGAAATAAAAAACTGAATATCCACACGACGTTTTCTTGTTTCGAAATGACAGACCCTGTCATTTCAAAATAAGAACCATCATTTTGAAACAGCTTAAACCCCATTCATTTCAAAACGGCTGTTATTTTGAAATGGTTATTTTGAAATAATGCTGTTTGGACATGTTGTTTCGAACCACCACCATTGTTTTGAAACAACTGCTTCTAAACAACATGTCCAAACAGTGTTATTTCGAAATAACCATTTTGAAATAACAGCCGTTTCAATAGCAGGCTTTCCCTTAATTCGAATTAACATTTTCTTAATTCGAATTATCTTATTTCGAAATAAGGACTTTATTTTGAAAAAAACAATGTATGGGTGGACATAGATAGAGCATAGTCATGGGTCTGTTAAGATCTTCTTTTGAGATAGCTGAGCTCAGATTCAGGAAATAGAAGCTTCACATTCTCTTCTAATTTTCGGGCTTAAATATCCTTTTTGCACAGTAAACCTCACCTTTTATATCCTTCCAAAAATAGATTGGATTATTTCATTCTTCATGGCCCAAATATGGATCTTAACCACAAAACTGTTGGGGTACCTTCAAGTTATTGGTTCTGGGCTTCATATGTGTAATTGACATAATTGTCTAGAATGTTCCCCTTCAGCTTCTCCTGTTTTCTTATTTACCACCTTGTGGGTTTTGTGATGGGTTTGCAGAAATAGTTTCCACCTATTTGCCTGCAAACATGATCAAAATAGCTTATCCAATACTTTGCATCAAAATCTTCAAGGCCTATGCTCACCTCTACCTCGTTAGCTTTCTCCTGTTGCATAGCAGTCATGTGCAAATCTTGTTTTACGAAGTTTGCAGGATCTCATCCAATTGCACAGCACTTACTTGCAGGCTGTCATTTTTGCAACAACCTGCAGTATGCTTATGTTTCCAGCTTCTAAAAAGACCTAGTACTAACCTACTCACTTATGCTAAATGCTATAGAAACCATATCTAGATTTATAAAAAGGAAGATATACCTGTATAAAATGGATAGAGAATAATATATGCATGGAAGCTCAATATGGGTATAGCCAAAGGCTGTACCTTCGTTGGCAGTCATTACTAGTTTTGTATGTGTGCTAATGACTTTTGCTTCCTAAGTGGAGTACTTTGCTTGTGTCCTTCTTGAATTTCACCCTATTTACCTCAGACCACTTCACCAGTTTGTCCAAATAATTTTGAATTGTGATCCTATCCTCCAAAGTACTTGCAACCCATCTCAGCTTGGTCTCATCTGCACACTTTCTAAATGTACTCTCTGTGCCATCATCTAAGTCATTGATGAAAATATTGAACAGAAATGGACCCAGAAACGATTCCTGCAGTACCACACTTGTTATGCCCTTCCAGCATGACTGTGAATCATTGATAACTTTACTCTGGGATTGGTCGTCCAACATGTTAGGCACCCATCTGACAGTCGTTCCATTTACATCAGTGATTTTCAAACTTTTTTCTTGGGACCAAGTTGGAAAAAAACTCATCTATGTCTGTAACCCAGCATTTACATATTTCAATAATATATTCCAGACTTGTAGCAGTGGCAGCACGGGGGTGCCACAACCCCATAGCTGAGGGTCTGTGACTCATACTGGGTCCTGACCCATAGTTTGAATAACACAGATCTAAATTTTGCTTCCCTAGTTTGTTAATGAGACCTGATGTGAGACCTCATCAAAGCACTTACTGAAGTCTAGACATACCACATCTTCCGCGTCCACTCTATCCACAAGGCTTGTTACCCTGTCATAGGAAGCTATCAGGTTGGTTTGGCACAATTTGTTTTTGACATATCCATGCTGACTATCACTTAACACCTTCTTTTCTTCTATATATTTGATAATTGATTCCTTGATTACTTGCTCCATTATTTTTCTTGGCACGGAAGTTAGGCAGACAAGTCTGTAATTCCCTGGGTTGTTCTTATTTTTCATTTTATAGATAGGCACTATACTTGTTCTTTTCCAGTCCTCTGGGATCTCTCCAGTCCTCCATTATTTTTCATAGCTAATACTCAATGGCTCAGATATCTCCTGAGTCAACTCCTTGTGAATTCTACAGCGCATATCATCAGATCTTGGTGACTTGAAGACTTCTAACTTGTCTAAGTAATTTTAACTTGTTCTTTCCCTATTTTAGATTCTGATCTTATCCCATTTTTACTGCCCTTCTGTACATCAGGCATCCAGTTGCCACCAATGCTCTTAGTAAAAACTGAAAGAGAGGTTATTTAGTTCTGTGTTCACATTTTCTAATACCATTTTTCCTTCTTTGTTGAATAACACTTCTACAAAATATTTGGTCTTCCTCTTGTTTCTAATGTATTGCAAAAACTTTTTCTTGTTATCCTTTAAGCATTCAGCTAGTTTGATCTTGTTCTGTGTCTTAGTCTTTCTGATTTTCCCCTACATATTTGTGTTGTTTGTAGTCATGCTTTGTAATTTGACCTATTTTCCACTTTCTGTATGACTCTGTTTTTTAGATGATTGACAATCTCCAGGTTAAGCAAGGGTCATCTCTTGCCATACTTCCTTTTCTTTCTATGCAATGGAATAGTTTGCTAGTTTGCTCTTGTGCCCTTAATAATGTTTCTTTGAAAAACTGCCAACTGTCTTCAGCTGTTTTTCCTCTTAAACATGCTTCCCATGGGATCCTGCCTACCAACTCCCTGAGTGTGCTAAAATCTGCCTTCTTGAAATCCACTGTCTGTATTTGGGTGTCCTCTCTCCTGTCATTCCTTAGAATCATGAACTCTACCATTTCATGATCACTTTCACCCAAGCTACCTTCCACTTTCAAATTTTCACCCAGTTCCTCTCTGTTAGTCAAAATCAAATTGAGAATGGCCTCTCCCCTAGTAGCTTTTTCCAACAAAGATGTTTAATTTCTTCTCAAACCTATGAAAATAAGTAATTATTTTGTTACTCAAACAGTAATGTCTCAATATAGCATTGAGTTGGAAGCTTTTCAGGTTCAAATTCCATTTGGCTAGGGTAAAACATAAATTCTGAGCTGCTGAATATACATATAATTATATATTTTAAATGTTTACATTTATGTATGCATTTACATTTTTACATTTACAAAAGTGTAAAAATAATTTTCTTCTTCAATTAGTCATCTGCAAAAAAGAATATATTTTCAGCAAAAAATCTTCATTTTTTATGTAGAGCAAGTTTTAATGTGTTAAGAAAGTATTTTAATTATTCTTGAAAACAGTGATGTGCATTAAAGAGAAAATGTGTAATGGATGATGGGCTGATGTGTATAAATAAATGCTGTATATTATTGGGTCATTGGAGACGTTTGCTATGTGACAATATTGGAATGTTGTGGTATGCAGATGGTGGTTTATTTAGAAGGATGCTAGCAGGAAGGTAACACAACTGGTCCAGACAAAATACCTCCTTGTAAATAGGTTGGGATGTTAAAAAAACAATATCTGACTTGAGCTATTAGCTCTACAGATGCTAATTCTAAGATCAGACCAAAGTTACAGTTTGTTTTGCTAAGATTGGGTATTAACAAACCAAAAGGACATTAAACAGAAAAGACTGTGTTTTAGAAAGTGGAGTAGGCAGCTGTCACAAGGACTAGAGTGACAGACACAGGCCATGCAAGAGGATCTGATGAAGTAACAATGGTGAAATTTGGATAGAGACAAACATAGACATGGACTATGCAGTGCTGTTGCACCCATGAAAATCCTAGGATATTAGTGAGACAAGATGGGTAAGTAATATATCTTTCATTGGACCAAATATTTTTGGTTAGAGAAACAAGCTTTGGACCCCACATAGAATATTTCTTTAGATCTGGACAACGTACTCAGTGTCACAGCTAAAAATATAAGGTAAATACAGGTCAAAATATAGGTATAAATTGTTTATTTTATTAGAAAAAAAAACATTCTTTTATGCTTTACCATTAAAATTAAACAATACTTTGGTTTAAGAAGGCAGCCCAGCCACTATATTAACCACTGGTCAGGGAAAGGCAGAAGATGGAAATCCTAGTCAGGTGTACTGAAGACTCACAGTTAGGGGCTGCAACCTGGGGACCCAGTCTAAGAGTAGGAAAATACTGGGATTCCACCTCTTGAAGTGGTTCAGTCAGAAAGACAAGAGGGTCAAAAAACAGCTTACCCTCAATCAAGATATTTTGCAAAAAGTCAGAAGAGATTTCTGAAACTGCAAATTTTAAAGTTCTGAAGTTCTGTGAAGCAAGCCACTGAGCTCCCCATTCCCGCCCCCCCCCCCAAAAAAAGAGAATTCTTTGCTATAATCACATTGTAATTTTGGTTCTGCAAAACTCAGAGCTCTGACAGCTGGCTTTGAAAAGTGACTCTATATTTGAATTCCTACAACATGCAATATTAATATTTGTTTGACTGTTTGAGAACTTGAAGAAAGGAAAATGAGTTTTAGCGGAGTAGCTTTGCTGCTCTGGAGAGGCAGGGCTTAAAAGCCTTGCAGAGGGGAAGTGGCCAGTGGGAGGAGAGGGCTGAAGGGCCAATCAGAGTACAGCAGGCTGAAGCCAGGAATGCAGCCCCTGCTCAGGACAGTTGGCCTCCGACTTGACGAGACAGATTGTGCTTTGAGTAGACTGCGGGAGACAGGACCCTGGACAGCTCACAGGGGCCCTGCCAGGCTTCAGCAAGCCTTGGCTTTGATAAAATAGTTGCAGGTAGCTGGGGGAGCTGTGCATGGCTCAGGGGACCTTGTAAGGGTGCAGGCTGAAAAGGAGTGAAGGGGCTGAGGTAGCACCCAACCAATCACATATGGTCCCTGGGCTGGGGCCTGGAGAAGTGGGCAGGCCTGGGTCTCACAGGATTCTCCCAAATCATAAGTGGGTGGGAGACTGCAGGGAGCATTGCAGATTGCTGGCTGCTGATACAAGCAGGCCAGCTAGAGCTGGACTATAGACTGGAAGGGGGAACTGAAGGCTTGGTTGGAGGGCTGAGGCCTTACCACAGATGACAAGTGTGTGATGATTGAACCAGCAATGGATTCAGAGTGGGCCAGGCTGGAATGAACTGATCCCCAAAAGGTAAAACTACAGAAGACTCAGCTGCAGAGCTGAGGGTCTGAGGAGAGACTCAAGGCGAGAAGAAGACTGATCAGTGACTGATCATCAGGTATGGGACCACTTGAGTTATTCCCCATAACACCACCAGGAGGCGCTCAACTGGTGGGTCTGGTGGTGCAGAGGTGAACAAGATTTAAGCACAAAAAACTATATTTGTATTAAATATAATGCTGAGTGATCTGAAATGTACACTTGTACTAATTTCTAGGCAAGCCCTGTATTTCCTTCATATCCACTACAATGATAGTGAGAATCTCTCTCACTCACTCACATGAACACATATACACAGAGCACTGACATACAAAAAACAAATCCAATTTTTTTTTTAAAGAAAATATGCTTGTAAGATCAGATACCCAAAATATTTCTATTAACTTTTTTTTTAAGTCACTTCTGTCCTACTTATTCTTGGGCAGCCAGGAGCAAGTACTTTATGACTGGTTTGTAAAAACATGTAATTATATGAGAAATCAGAAAAAAAACAACCCATATTTCAGTATCATGAGTAGAGATATTATCTTATAAATATTTTAGACAGTCTTTATTTTTTTTTGTTTGTTTGTTTGTCCTGAAAGATCTCTGAAATGGTAATCGCTAGAAACACAAAATTTTGAATGGATACTACTGATTTTCTAACTTATAAAACTGGATTGGTTATATCTTGAAATCAGTTCCCTGGACTTTTCTGTTAAGTTTGTCACATAAACTGCTACTACAAGGTCCTTTCCCTCTGGCTTCAAACTAAGTAGTTCTTTTGTTGTCCAGTAGGCTTCTCTCAACTCTCTTTCTTTTATTTTATCATACAAAAATGGGTATTGAAATCAATATTTCAAAAAATTAGCTTGAGTAATGATAGGCTATAATGCAAAAAAAAACTTACCAAAAATATAGACTGAAAACATCAGGATTCCTGTTCTTTGAATGGTAATAACTGGATGAATGTAATTGTGAAATCAATATCCCCAGTCTTCTAAATAGGGAGCTCCATTTCCAAGTGAAACATACCTGGGACTGTTGAATTCATGCAAGTGAACAGAAGCATATTTTGTTAAGAGTTTGAGGTTCACTTCTTGAAGTAATATATAAAAGAAAAGTATTTTCAGTAAAATATGCTATGTTAATGTAATTGATGTAGTTCATTCATCACACTTTTTACTATATTCTCCCTGGGGGATGCTGGGTATTTTTGCTAGTAATAGATATATGAAAAATTGCAGCTATTTTTCCTATAGTTTGCAATTGTTTCATTGTTTTGTAACTTATTGAATCAATTATTTGTATATTGTATATTAATTATCATATAAATGAAGTACTATGACTGACTTCAAAGTCTGCAGTGGTATAAACCTGAAAAAGAAACACAGAAATATAGTACTGGAAGGGACCTTGGCAGTTCATTTAGTCCAGTCCCTTGCACTGAGGCAGGAGTGAGCATCAGCTAGACTATCCCTGATCTGATTTTAAAAGCCTTTCTAAGTAATTTGTTCCAGTGCTTAACTACCCTAACAGTTAGGAAGTTTTTTTGATGTCCAACCAAACTCTCTGGCTGGAATATAAACTCATTATTTCTTGTCCTGTCCTAAGTGGGTAAGGGGAACAATTTATCTCCCTCTTCTTTTTGACAACCTTTTACATACTGGGAAAGTATTACATGTCCCTCTATCTGCCCTGTCTTGTCTTCCCCAGATTAAACAAACTGAGTGGTTTTTTTCCATTGTTTCCATGCAGATCATATATTTAGACTTTTAATATTTATTGTTGTGCTCCTTTGGACTTTCTCAGATTTATCCACATCTTTTCCATAGTGTGATGCCCAAAACTGAACACATGCATAGGTTCCAAGACTATGTGGCGTGTCCTTCTGGGGGGGGGTACAAAGAAAATCCAAAGGGGGCAAGAGGTGATGAAATTTTTGAAATTTTTCCAATAACAACCTTAATTTAGCTGTTAAAAAGGTACTGGACCATTGGGCAATTGAAAGGTGGAGGGCATGACAGTTTCTGGAAAATGAAAAGGGGGTGTGCTGCCAAAAAGTTTCAGAGTCTAGTTGAATCCTAAGCGGTGCAGAGTAGAGCAGGAGAATTACTTCTCATGTCTTGTTTATAAGACTTTTGCTGATGCATCCCAAAATGATTTTTTTTTGTTTTACCACAGTGTTACACTATTGATTCATATTACTTGGTGATCCATTGTGATACAAAAGTCCTTTTCTTCAGTACTTGTTCATAGGCAGTCATTTCCAATTTCAGGACTTAATTATTACTTCTCAAGTGTAGGACTTTGCATTTGTCCTTTCTGAATTTCATCATATTTTTTAAGACCATTTCTACAATTTGTCTAGACCACGTTTATTTCTGATCATTTAAGTCTGTCCTCCAAATCCTTTCCAATCCCTCCCAGCATGGTATCATAGGCAACCTATTTAAGTGTACTCTCTGTCCATTTCAGGGGTGGCCAAAATTATGGAACTCAAGAGCCACACAAGTTAATCATTAAACCTTTGTGAGCTGCATGCAAGCATATAGCTATATACTTTTACCTATTCCAAAACTACTAAGTTTAAAATTCATTGAACACTTTATTTTGTCATAAAAAGAGGACAATTATTGATCCTACTAATGTCAGTATCTAATAATTACTTAAGATTACCATGAAAACTAGGCCTACAGTAAAAATGCCACCACTTCCCTGTCATCCCCGACCATGCCACCACTTCTCCCCGCCATCCCCGACTATGCTGCTGCTTCTTCCCACCATGCTCTTCTGCAAGCCACACATATTTATTCAAGAGCCACATGCAGCTCATGACCCACAGTTTGGCCATGCTTGAAAATCATTTAAGAAGATATTGAATAGAACCTGAACGAAGACAGATCCTTGCAGGACTACACTCAATATGTTCCCCCAGTGTGACTGAACCTTTGATAACCACCTTCTCAATACGTTTTTCAAACCAGTTGTGCACCCACTTTATAACAATCTACATATAGTTTGCAAGTGTCCTCATCAGAAAGTCACGTGAGAGCACATCAAACCACTTGGATCAAGATACACATAATTTGCTACCTGCCTCCTTCCATGGGGCTTGTTAGTTCATTTGATGATTTGTTCTTGACAAGTCCATATTCAGAGTTATTTATTAGCTTATTTTCTTCTACATGATAAACTGTTTGACTATTTGCTCCATTATCTTTCCAGGTACTGAAGTAAAACTGCCTAGTCTCTAATTACCTGGGTTGTCTTTATTCCATTTTTTGTAAAGATAAATATTAGATTTGCCCTTTTCCAGGCCTCTGGAATCTCTCCTGTCCTCTATAAGTTTTCAGAGAAAATCACTAATGGATCAGAGATCTCCTCATCCAGTTCATAGGTATTCTAGGATGTTTTACATCAGGCCCTGCCAATTTGAAGACATCTATTTGGTTAAATAATTCTTAACTTGCTCTTTTTATTAACATTTTTTCTTAACTTGATCCTATCTCACTTACAATGAGATGCACTATCTGAGACATTCAATCACTGCTGATGTGTTGGTGAAAACTGGTATAAAAAAGGCATTTTGTACTATGGCCATCATCACAATTTCTGATGTCTTTCCCTCTTCATTGAGCAATAGGCCTACCCCCTCCTTGTCCTTCCTCTTATTTCTAACATAGTTGTAAAATATGTTCTTTTGTTCCCCTTTATGTCCATGACTAGTTTGATCTTGTTTTGTGCCCTAGCTTTTTCTAATTGTGCCCCTACCTGCTTGTGTTTTATGTTTTAGTTTGTTTGGTTTGTTTTGTTGGAGTTTTAGGGCATTGAAAATTTTGTAGTTTAGCCACAGGGGTTTCTTATCATATTGCCTATGGCTTTGTTCACACAGCCCTCTTATTTCGAAACAACAGAGGTTGTTTTGAAATAAGATTTAGGCTGTTCACACAATGCATGGTTGTTTAGAAACAACGGGTATGGTCGTTTCGAAACAACGGCGTTGTTTCGAAACAAGTTAAACCTCATGTGGGGATGAAACAACGTTGTTTTGAAATGATTGTTTCGAAACAACGTCGTGCGAACATGTTGTTTCGAAACAACGGTGACTTGTTTCAAAATAACTGTTGCCTGAACCTGCTATTTCACTTTGAGCTTTTTTCCTTAATTAGAATTAACAAACTGTTAATTCAAATTAAGTTATTTCGAAATAAGGTGTTATTTCGATACAAGTTGTTTCGAAACAACCGTATTGAAATAACCCCCTGTGTGTGAATACAGCCTATCTTTCCCTATATATTAGGATAGTTTAACAATCATAATTTAACATGCTTTATAGCACCAGGAATGCATACCTTTTAGCTCCTTGTTGTACAGCACATGTAGTGTTATATCATTAAGACTCCAATTCATCTAGAAGATGATCATAGTCCAATGTTCCCTCTAAGGCCCTGAGGCAGCTCAGCAACTCAAGTTGCTTAGTGCGCCCCCCCCCGATGGGCCCAATCCTGCACCCGCAGGTGGGCCTGATCCTGCACGGCCCCCTGGGCCCCCTGTGGGCCTAAGCCTCCTCCCCACAGCTCTCCCAGTAAGCAACCCTCCAATCCAGCCAGATCCCTTCCTCCTAGCCTAGACCACTCCTCCCAGTAACCCCCCAGCCGGCTTGACCTCCCCCCCACACACTCTTACATGGCTGTGCGGATCCCAGCCATGGCTCCTCCAGCTGGAGAAGCACTCACGGAGCATGCTCAGCTGTTCTGAGCATCTCCATCAGAGCTTCTCCGGGTGGGAGTTTTAGTAACTCCCAAGCTCCAGAGGAGCTCTCAGCAACATCTTCCAGCAAGGTCGGGGTTCTGGCTGCTGGCTGTGTGTGGCAGGCAGCATCCCCTATGCAGGGCAGTGGTGGGCTGCTGCGCTGCCACACGGCCATGCAGCTTAGGGGGAACATTAGTGGGGGAACATATTTAAGTGTTTTTCTCTATCAATTGATACTACAGTCTTAGATATACAACTTCCATTAGCATTGTGGGAGACTTGCACTCAGAAGGAATGAAGGATGAAAACTCTAACTGATGTCTTCCCATATGTATTTTTCGCATTTGATAAAACTATGTTACCAAAAGAAAGAAACAGAGATAAATTTTCTTTTGTGTAATTACATATTCAGAAAGCAAAACAAGGCTCCAGTCCTGCAATGCAATCTCTAAGCATTCATACAGAGATCCAATGGATCCAACATTGTAATGCAGAAGTGCAGAAACCCATGCTAGCAGATCGTGATGAAGCCTTAGGGCTTAAGGCCTGTTCCTGCAATCTTTCTCTGCAGAAAGACCTTTGTGACTCTATGGATCTCCACTGACTTGGAGTTTGATTAAACCCTGGGCTCCATCCATGTAGAACAAAATTGCAGTACCAAGTAAAATAAGAGTCAACAATTATCCTGGATCCTGTAATCCTTACCAAGCAATCTTTAATCTCACCAGTGGTCATTTCTCATACCATTGTTTTTTATTTTTACTTACATAGATGTCCAAGTCATGTGTATGTCTAAGGGTATGTCCACACGTCTCTCTTATTTCAAAATAACACTGGCTATTTCAAAATAAAAAAGATTAGTTCCACACGACGTTTTCTTATTTTGAAATGACAGGCTCTGTCATTTTGAAATAAAAACCGTCATTTCGAAACAGCTTAAACCCCATTCATTTCAAAATGGCTGTTATTTCAAAATGGTTATTACTATAATGGTTTATAACCATTTCGAAATAACAGCTGTTTTGAAATCAGGCTTTCCCTTAATTCGAATTAACATTTTCTTAATTCAAATTCACTTATTTCGAAATAAGGACTTTATTTTGAAATAACTCATTTCAAAATAACTTGTTTTGAAATAATAATGTATGTGTGGACATAGCCTAAGTGTTTTAACTACGAAATAACTAAAGAAAGACCATTGTGCAAGTCTGTGAGAAAGCCAGGCACTCTTGATGGCAGACGCAGGCCACAAATATGATCTAAACCATTATTTGCCAACCAATGTGCCACAGTACACAGATGTGCTGTCAGGCCTGAACAGGTGTGCCACAATTTTTTTTTTTTTGAAAAACTACTCAAGGAGCTCTGGATTGGCTCATTAGCTCATGAATATTCATGAGTTCATTTGGAAAATATATGGTGGTATGTGTCAAATTAATTAACGGTAGTAAGGTGTGCCACAGCAGAGAAAATTTGGGGAGCCACTGATCTAAACTTTTCAACTGGCCACAGTCTCAAAGCAGAGACTCAAAGGCCCCCAATTATTTTCATTTGAGGCACATTTGATCACATTGCATCTGAAGCATTGACTTTTGCCCACAGATGACTTGGAAGTTTAAAAACAAGAGGCTGGCCTATTGGGTCTGTCATGAAATAGGTATTGGCTGGCTATATCTGAAGATTAGTCTTGTTTTATAGTATGTTATCTGGAGGTGACATCAAGGTTTTTTAGAGAAATTGTCCAAATGGAATATCTTGAGTTAAGACCAAAGATCAATAGATTAGACTCATCTTCAAACAGGGTTAGACATGGCATATTTTGAACCTTCATGAGCTCTAAACAATTGGTTTAATGGTACTATCAGTCATGAGTAAGAATAACTCAAGAGACAAAGCATTTTTGTGACAAGCATATATCCAGTACATTACTCATTCATAACAGTATAATATTTTCATTATGTTTTTTTACAGGTTTTTAAAATTCATTTATTTCAGAAGCTGGAGAAAGCTATGTGGGGGCAGGCTGATCTAGATTTCATTTTGACAAGTAGAGGAACTAGTTGAAAATTCAAATATGAAAGGCAGGTTAGATGAATGTGATCATGAAATGGTAGAGTTCATGGTTCTGAAGACTGGTAAGAGGGAAAACATGATGATTGATTTCAAGAAGGCAAACTTTAGAAAACCCATGGAATTGGTAGGCAAGATCCTATATGATGAAAGTGTAAGAGGAAAACAGTTTAAGAGAATTGGCAGTTTTTCCAGAGAGACATTTTTAAGTGCATAAGAGCAAGCTATTGCATTGCACAGGAAAGATATGAAGTATGTCTAGAGACTTATATCAGGAGCAATTCAATGATCTGATATTCAGAGTCCTACAGAAAATGAAAAATAGATTAAATTACAAAGGATGAATATTCACAAATAACACAGGTATGTATGACAAATTAGAAAGGCCGAGGCACAATATTTATTGACTGGAAATGGGGGAAGGAATGTATAATCTTTTAAAAGTCTTAGTCATATGGTGACCCAATTGAAAAGCACTGTTCTTTTCTTGTGGTGTGATTAGTTCTGTCAGTTTGCACTGAACTCAGAGCTGAGATTGCTTAATACCAATCAAAATGAAGCCCATAGTTCCTATCCAGTAAAGTGTCCTAGTTATTTAACAGTAAGAACAAGTACAGCAATGGTTTGACGTGTAGGTGTTTTAACCCGAGAGCAATACATGACTTAGTTTCTAGAGGGATAGCTGTGTTAGTCTAGTCTAGCAAAAAACCCAAGGAGTCATGTGGCACTTTAAGACTAACACATTTATGCAAAAAAATAAATCTGTTAGTCTTAAAGTGCCACACGACTCCTTGTTTTTTTTTATTTTCTAGAGCCATGTAGGAAAAAGGTATTTCTGTTTCATGAAAGTTTTTGATATTTCCTAATTTGGTTCTTTTCTGATTTGGAATGAAAACCAAAAATTTAAAAATGCTTCCTGAAAGGAAATGAAACTTTGGCTTAGAGGCAATCTGCATCATGAGTTGCTCTAGGGTCACTGGCTCAGGGACAGTGCACATGGCAGGCTGCCACAGATACCAGGAGACGAATGGTAAGGAGCTACAAGCTTAGGAGTCAGGGCTTCTAGGCTCTGGGCTTCTCCTCATCCCTCCTGGAGGACTAAAGAAAACCTGGAAACACTGAATGACCTAGTTGTCTCGGAGCTTGGAAACTGGGGCTCTCATAGCTTCCAGGTCCTCAGCTCTTCAGCAGTCTGCTTAGCAAACTGCAGTGGAGTCAGGAGCCTGGAAGCCCTGGGGTACCTGGCTGAGTCACAGGCCTTGAAGTTTTGCAGCTGTAGCTCCCACTTCACTGTTGGTTGCCAAGTTGGCTACTGAAAAAACAGGCAGGTGAGCTGGTAGAAAGAATGCATGCTTAAATCAGAATGCTGCCTTTGTCCCATTCCAACTTCATTAAATTCAAACCATCTACATAAAAAGTTTAGATTTGTGATGAACTGGCATTATCTGTAGAAAGAATGCTCAGTTGAACAACTTCCAACCACTTCAATAGGATATAAGAATGTGCTGACAGTAGTCAATACAATACCTTGATTTGGCTTCATTATAGATTAAAAAGAACATACTTATAAAACAATAAGGATTTGACTTTTCATTGATCTACATCTTATGTAGTCATTTACAGCAGTGTGAAACGCTACCATGCTGATCTGGTGGTATTTTACATCCAGTTTGCACAGGCACACTGCTTTTTAGTATGGAAGATAGTGGAGAATCAGGCCCTAAATAAACAAACAGTTTACAGGTTTTATTTTCAAAGTATTTTCAGAGTAGTTAGTGGCAAAAGAATTGAAAGAGAAATAACAATTTTATGCAGGTACTCTCCTTTTGTTTTTTTATCACAGTGTTTAGTTTTTTTACATGTTTTATGTCTTTAACACCAAAATCAGTTATTTCATTAGAAGTTATTTATGGAGAATCTAAAATGAACTTGTATTATGATACATCTGATATTTCAACCGAGATGCTTTTTTTAAAGCAGCACTAAATTCATCACAGTCAAATATCAAAGAGAAAACTAAGAACTAAAGATTGAACATAAATCTCTGAAGCACTTAATTTACCTTCCATTCACCTTCATTTGTTCTGAAATCTAAATTTTTAATAATTTGATCCAACTAGCTGTGGAGCCAAATAATAAACAACTGAGCTCTAGATTCTATCTGCATCTAATGTCACTTTAGGTTCAATCAACTGTTTTGAACTCAATTAATATCTTCCTCTACTGCCTTCTAATTTAGGTTAACACCATATGAAGAACTGTACATTGAAGCATCATCAGCAGAAACATGGATAGGACAGATCTGGTAAAAATAAAAAAAAAATAGCAGCAGGCCTATTAAACTTTGTGGTGTAGTACAGAGAATATGCTGCCATATTCGAGACTTTCTCAAAAGTTATCGGTGCAGTTTAATTAATTGATATATGTAATATAGTAGCCCCAAACACGTACAACAAATAATAATGGTTAATTTTAATTCTACACACCCACTGAATGAAAATAATTAAAACTTTGACAATTCCTGGGCCAAGATTTGTTTCATATGGTAGACTATCAAGTTTCTTTGTGGGTGTTTAATCTCTTTATTCTGGCAATCAGAGACAAGATAGAAATTAATTGATGTTCCTAGCAGTTTTTATATCATCATCACATCCACTTTATGCAAAGTAGAAGAAAAGAACTCAAAGGGCCAATTAAGGAGAAGGATATTTTCTCTCCTGCCACTCAGTGAGACTAAAAGGGAGTCATAAAGTTTAGCAGAGGAAATGGGGAATGAAAAAGGATAGGTTCTGGTCCCTATTCCAATCCACCTGGTTTTTCAAAAGTTATTATAAATAACAGCATACAGCCTTCACATCAGCATGTGTTACAAGTTTGAATTTTTCCTATATCCCATGCAAAGTAGACAAGTACATTTTATTATCTGAATTTTACAGGTGGAATAATATAGATGCAATGAGACTAAGGGTAACATTTTCAAAGGTGTCTCAGGTATGTCTATATGGGTGCTGAAGGTGTGATTTCCAGATTGGGTAGGTATACCCACATTAGCTTTGATTGAACTAGCGCACTAAAAATATCAGTGTAGCTGTGGGAAGTGGATTGGGTTCACCGCCCTCAGTAGAATCCTATCAGATGCACCCTGTCTTGCTGCCTAGTGGTTACAGTGATATTTTTAGTGTTCTGACTAGTGTGGTTCTGTCTACTTGTGCTGGACATTACACATACAGTTCCACTGTTAGGTATAACTGACTTGGGTGTCCAGGTACCATTATCAAAAGTGACTTAGACACTTCAGTGTCACCTCAATACATCATGTACAAAAAATTTACCCTAAGGAAACTAATAAGGGCAGTGACAGGTCCAGGATAGGAATTCACATCTCTAGTCCTGTGAGCAGTTAACTAAACCACACTGGCTCTCCATAATGAAAAAGGCTACTAGCAAGGCAGAACAACATCAGGAAATGTGATGTCACATGCCACCAAGCTTACCAAGACAAGCACCACCCCATCCCAATAGCTACACGAGCTAGATGTTAACTTCCCATCTGAAACATTTGCAAGATTACTTTTGACTTAAATATCAGAAAGGAAATAGAAGATAGTTAATCATCTTCAGTGCTTTTGAGGGCATCTGTCACTTACCAAATCCTCTGAGACACAGTCATACTTGAGTTTGGTGGATTAAAAAAAAAAAAAAAATCACATACCATAATGTCACAGGATGCACATCTGTGTACTCTGGGTTATGATCTATAGGACTTTTCTGATAATTTATGCACTGTGATTGTATATTTTTATGCCAGTTATGCCATGCAAGGTTTCATTATGGATGCTTGTGATCTATTCTACATGATTACTACGATGATATATTTTCTGCAGCCTCATGCATGTGTACAGATGTATAGTATGGCTCGGGGGGGGGGGGAATGGAAGACAGACAGAACTTTCTTCCAACATGTAAACAACCAAAGCAAGTATCTGAAGAAGGCAACAAACTGAGGTGGCTCAGAACAGACAAAAAGGTCACCTCTGCCCAGAAAGGAGGGGCAGGGGAGTTTTGGAACAAAGAGAGACAGTTGGGAGGATTTGGGGCTTTTTGCCTGGAAATCTCCATCTTGAAAAAACTGAAAGCAAAATCTTGGCCCTGCCTGAGTTCAGCTAGAGACTGGCTTTACAGATGTCTCACAGTTGAACATCTTGAGCATAAACTTGGACTATGAGGTCAGTTTAGATAAAAATATTAGGTTAGCCAGCATGTTTTACCTTTTATTTCCTTGTGGTCTCTCCTGATTTTACCCTGATTGACCATATTCTCATTTGGAATTGTAATCTGATCAATAAACTATTAGTTATTTTATCTAAAGTTGTGTGATCTTTAGAGGGTGTGAGTGAAGAAGACTCAGCACGATACATTTCTTTGTTAAATGGACAGACTTGGGTGTATGGTGATTGGGAGTGGGTTCTAACCTCTGTAGACAGTGGCTCCTGGTGTGGTAACTGGGTCCAGGAGTGCTCACTTAGGGACTGTACCTTGAGTAGGCACAGGGCACACACCCACTGCTTGGGACAAATTGCACCCAGGAGGTTGGGGTGGACTGACACAGGAGTGGGTGGTTATCTAGGAAAGCAGGGTGAAAAGGGGTTCAGGAGTGGGAATTGGTGTGTCACAGTGGCACACCACACCAGATCCGGAAAGCAGCCTGTCACATATATTTGTTAGCACAGTACATCACATAAGGGAACAGCTTGAGTGTTTAATACCATGCACCAGTAAATGAAAAAGCAACGAAACCAAAAGACACAGTTTTAAAGTTGGCTCACCTCTTTTGTGATGCACTGCCCAACTTGGGTGTTAGGAAAGTGTCTTTTCTGTCCAGTTCTTAATCTTTTAGCAGTGGTGTCTTTGCACTATATTTGAAGTCCTATCTTTTGTGTGTATTGAAAGATAGTGTTGCTTTGCAGACTGTACAGTGCAGGATTACTGGCAATAATTTTCTGTGCTGAAGCAGTGCTTACCTGGCACTGGAGATGTCTAACTGAAATGCCAATAGCTATACACAGGGAAATATTGGTGTCCCCTGAGAAGGCACAAACAAAGAAAGCCTTTAGGCTATGCTCTGATGTCTAGGGCCACTTTACTATGAACATTACAAAATCATAAAAAGCAGCAGCAAAAAAATGAGAGCAAAAAAAGTCCTGCCACATCCAAATAAATCAAGCTAATGGGTTTTGATACCTCTCCTGTGATCTTCTCTTCAGCCTGACAACTTGGAAGAAGCAAGGTTAGTACTGTACACTTCTTTCTCAGTCCTTGATCTTAATGTAGAGGTAACTGTAGACTGGAATGACAATTGTAGGATAAAGGCAATATTTTGCTTGAAGGTTGTGTAGTAAAACTCAATTCTGCTGTTCAAAATCAGTGTGTCTTTCGGGGCTGCTAGGCATCAAAGCTTTGTAAGACACCAAAACTACCTAATTATTTCTGTGCAGTACCAACAATGTACTCAGTGCTATACAGACATGAGGAAACTAAGACAGTCTCTGTCCAAAGAATTTTTAATCTAATTGAAACACAGACAACACAAATCAAGTATATTCTTCATTGAGAGAAGGTATTATCCTGAAGTTGTGGTAATGTCCAGCTGAGAACATAACTGGAAAGTTAAAAGGAAGGATCATGTATTAAGATAGCATTTTAGGGAGAGAGGTAAATCCAATGATATGAAGTTAGAATAAAGATGGCAGTAATAGAAGGATGCAAGGCGCAATGAAAAAGAACTACCATTTTTTGCTTTGTACCTGCACATGAAAGAAGAACAAAATTATCTTGACTTTTCTGCAGTCTTTTTTCCTCATTCAGGAAGATTGTTCTTTGTTAAATTCTGATTCATGTGGCAGATATTCATGTTATATCAATGCCCATTATTAATAATCACAAAATTTTCAAACTCACTTTCAGGTCTGGAGTATTGGAGACTTAGCAGTGACAGTACTTAAGTAGTTCTTGGGGTCTATTTTGGATTCGAGACACAGGCTCCTGTTGAACCACCTGAACCTCCTTGGTACCCAGGAAGGAGTATGATCACTGCCATAGTCTTTAAGATGAACTTATCTTTGTGACTGGCCAGCTAAGCTGGTCATTATAGTGAGCTGGGGAGCATGGTTACAGCCTATCATCTTCACTTTTGTTTTGGGGTAGCAAGCAGTGCAACCCTTGCACCAGAAAGAGTACAAAGACTGCTGCTGTAGTCAGATTCTGTGTAGGTGGTAGAGAGGCTGGAGGGCCTCTGTGCACTCATTTAGGTTCCTGGGCACAACCTAGTCCTAAATTTATGCACCAAATACTGAAAACTTTATTAGTATTTAGTGTATCATATGGCCTCTGAGTAGTGGGTAATGTTTTATTAACTGTGAATAAAAGTGGTTAGTTAGCATTGTTCCACAGGCCTGTTTATATTAAATATTTTGCAAACCAAAGTATGTCTTTCCCATATTTCACCAGCTCTGATGCTACCGTTCATTTGCATTCAACTCTGTTTTATATTTATAAGCTATTTCAGCACCAATAGTCATTTGGGAATGATGCCTAATGTACTTTTTGTCAAAAGAAGAAACTAAGCAGTTCCTCAGTAACATCAGATGTAATTTGTCTTCACCAGTGCAACCACTGCGAATGACCCAAAATTAGTATTTAAAGGGATTATTATAAATTACACATAAATCAGTATAAATTGTTATAAACTAAGGGGAGATATTCAAAGGCACACAAGGCATTAAGAGCCCATCTCCTGTTGAAAAATGACCAAGAAGAATTCAGTGCCTTACAACACATTTGGCTATGTCTACACTTGCCATTTAATCCAGACTAAGCAAACTTAGTTCAGACTAATTTAGTCTGTGTCTACACTAGGCTTTGCCTAGTTTGAACTCAGATATTTCTTAGTTCAGACTAAGCAAAGTGTAGTCTGAACTAATAAGTTTAACTGGTTAGTCCAGACTAGGTGATAGTTCAAACTTTAAGTTCAAACTAGCACAATGGACTAATGTAGTTCAAACTTTTTTAGTTTGAACTGAGACATACGTTCAAACTTCTCTGTGCTTACTAGTTTGAACTGAACAGTTCAAATTTGAATGCACGGCTATTTCAGACTAACCTCGGGCATTTTTTAGCTTGGACTAGGAAGTCCAAAGTAAGAAAGCAGCTGTAAACATAGCCTTTATGTCCTATATCTTCTCCTTCAATTTTAGTTGTAAATAAACAGTATAAAGCCTAAAAACATAAAAAAGTCTTTTAATTTTAATAAAATATAACATTGTAATACAGTACGGTATTTCCAGTGTAGTTGTATTGTAAATCAAACATCGTTAGTCTGAATTGCAAAGCTCTCATGATAAAACCTCACGAGTGTTCATGTACACATAAATATATTGGGAGTTCTTCTCCACTGTTTCACACTTTGTGTAGTCACACCTGTTCAAAGGGACTATTATTCTCCTTTGTCCTTACTGCAATGATTCCTAATTTATAGCATTATAACAACAGAATCAAGCCAGTGGGAACACAATGGTAATGTTTTTGCACTTTGCTCTGCTTTCAGTGATTGCACAAGGTGCAAGCAGTGTAGAAGTAGGACCAATACATTTACAAAAATATAAAGCATGAGATTTAGTCACAAAAATAATGTATTGGTTAAAGAAATTGAAAGATTATCATAAAACATTGTGGTTTCCAAAAGTGATATATTTAAGAATAAGTTACTTTTTTTTTATTATCAGATGCAGCAGTGGGGTGCGCTTTCTCAGGTCTTAAATTACACCATTAATATTTTCAGATAAAAGGGCAAGATAACATTACTTTTGATTATCCATAGCTTTAAAGATAGAGAGACTATTGAAACGACTAACTAGTCATCTAAGTGCTCAGGATTTCATAGTCCATCATTAGTGAAAACCTTGACAAAGAGACATCCCTTGAAATTCTTTCTTTTGCCAAGCTTGAATGTAAAGTATTAGTTAAAAGCCAATTTGAGAAGAGTTTGATGTTTCGTGCAACAGTTAATTCTATGGGGGTGGGCCCTGAGGTAACTCAGGTCTTGTCTTCAATACGTGGCCAGGTTGATGTAAGACAGTCAAGCAGAGAACTCAAGGTACTTTACATCAAGTAGTAATACTGCCTTCCTACGTTATGTCAATGGGAGACACTTTCCCATTGATATTGCTTAAACTTCTCACACTTCTGGAATACCAGAGTTGATATCAGAGTGCACTGGCACTGAGTGAGCTTATCTTCACCAGATCTTCTCAGTTAACTCCCCTACATTGATGGCTGCAGGTGAAGTGCTGTAGTGAAGACTGTCTACAAATTTTAGACAGTAGTGACCACTTTAAATTCCACTCAGAAGTCTTCTGTCAAAGTGAAAATATAGAGCAGAGATACAACATGTTGCCACTTCACAACCTGATTAAGGAAGTATTTAGCTATTCTGTTATAGCTGAATAGCTTTCACAATATAGGCCTGATCCAACCCCCAGTAAAGACAATTAAAAATCTCTCATTAACTGGATCATGTCATTAGTTCTAAGTACAGCCTATTGGATTAGTTGAACATTAATAGTAATAAGGTAGGGGCTGTCAAAGCCTGTGAGACTGATTTCTATGACAGTATAACTGCAGTGAGATCAATGTTCTCATATTGCTGTGTAACTGATGTACAGAAGCAAACTAAAAGTCTGTGACAGCCTTTTTGCCAGCTGTAGATGAACTAATGTATTTCTGACAATGCAATCTTGCAGTCTGCAAACAGCAATGAGTCAAGTAAAACCCTAGCAATGTAGACTACTTTAAAATTGTTAACTAATTCTCATCTGATTGTGTGACTATGCACTCTGTCAGCTACACAAAGTGCCACCATTTGCCAATCAGCATAATAGCTGTCATATCTGGACTGAACTTAAGCCAGCTGGGGTATGGCCAGGTTTCACTCTCTGCCAAACTCTGAAAGATTCTGAAGACATAATATAAGATCTGGGTCAGATGAAAAAGAGACAAAGAGCTGAGTATGACATTGTAGCTCGTATTGTCCCATGATCTTTCCTAGTCTTCCTCTCAGTGCTTTTCACAAAGATGTTGGAACAGAATATGTGAGACTCCACAAGAGAGATTTTTTGAGGAGGAGAGACAGAGAGTCTGACAACAACACTGCATTGAGAGGAATGAAACAAACCACTTTTGAGTGATTTTGTCTACCTCTGCCAGGTCCTCCAATCATGTAAACAACACTTCAGAATAAAATGTTATTGAAAGATCAAGATTTATCATCAAGCACATCTGTCATTGGTACAGGTGTCCTGAATAGATCATTTGCCACTTCTTTTTTTTCCTCCAGGACCTGGTCTGAAGCCTGTCAGGATGCAATCCAAACAGCTTTAAGTCCATCTGGTCTCAGGAAACAGGGATTTTCCTGTTTGCCCTTTTTCAACTCTTCAGCCCTTTCCAGTCCCTGGAGATGAGTCAGCATCACCAAGACCAACTCCCTTCTTTTCACCATCCTCTGAGCCTCTTCCTCCTCCTGCAACATAAAGTGTTATTCCCTCTCCCCCAGCACACCAGACAATGACCCCCCATTTCCCTATTAAAGGTGTAGTGCAGTCATTGTTCGACTATCCGAGTAGATGAACAGGAGACACTTGATATGGTTTTAATCGGGAAGCAACTTTGTTATTAGATGTCTGGGACTATCCAGAGGATAGAAGTGTACAGTGCAGGAGACTCCATGTTCATTCTATATCTATAGAGGAAGCATCCAACAGCACCCACCCCTCTCCTTTTTTCAGCCAGGTCCCCCTGACAACTCATGGCTGGGACTTCCCACCTCTCCTTGAATGAGGGTTAAAGTGGTCTATAAGAAAGGGGGTTGGCTCCCTGCTGTACCAATCATAGAAACCCCAAATCCTCCTCACCTCATTCAACAAACCCCTTTTCTATGTCCTTCAGCACCCCATTTATCTGTTCACTGTATACCTTCACTATGGAGCAACTGCACTGGATATCTGCCACAAGAGCATCAGCAATTAGCTTGCCTGCTTTCACCGTCATTCATGTAAGTGCAACTACTCTTATATTTAGGGTTTTTGTGTATGTGTGTTTAAATACATTGCTGAATCAGTGTTATAATAAGCCAAATAGACAAAAAACAGTTTGTATTGTATATATGGAATCACAGGATCATATATTTCTAGCCATAGGAATGTATATGTGTATATATTATACTTGTATGATATTCTGAATATATTTGAATACTATACACACACTCTATAGAGAGAGAGTGTGTGCATACACATAAGTCCCATGGTTCCACACTAGATGAAATCCTAATTGTACATATGCATTATGTAATTTTGTAATTATGGCTTGCCCTATCCATGTATTATCCACCACTGCCAGGAAATAAACCTCATTATCTTCTGTTTACAGATAGCTATTAATAATATGACATAGATAGGTGGATATATGAGTTGGTAAGTAGATAGTATTATTCCTAACTGTAAATGGGGGACAACAAACCTTACCTCCTTGGTAAAGTTTTTTGAGATCTTCTGATAAAAACACTGCGTAAGAGTTAGCTACTAATATTGTTATTATTTTTGTTATTATAGTGCTGTGGGGCTATTGTAAGTTAACTCATGTGATTAAAACATTTAAGCCTAGAGTTTTAGGTTTCTTGTAAATACATTTTTTACTTACTATATGGCATATTTGACTGGGAGATTTTTTTTTCCTTTGCATGCAAATACTGTTCCATGCAATATTTTGTTCTAATGCAGAGTAGATAGCATTCACAAGCACATACAAATTTCTGTGGTGTACATTGCAGTAGCATGTTGGCAACAAATTACACCTTATTTTTTCCCCCCAATTTGTGAAGGCATCAATTGCAGTTTACACATGAATGAAAATTTACAAATGGTCCTAGGCAGTAGTATTCTATTCTGTGATTCCAGTGGCTGTTGTAAGCTTCATTGATGATGGGATGAGAAATACAGACTGAAACAGAATGGATGCCAAGACCTCCCTGCCAGATATGACAAGCAATGTATGCTTTGCAATGTAACGCTACATATTTTAGCTTGTCATTTTGCTAAAGGAATTTCCTCCAAGGTTTTATTCTCTCCCCTCATTTTAATGGAATATTGACATTCAAAATGGAATGCATACCTGCCTAATCTCGATACGGTTGGATTTTCAGAACAAACAGTAAGAATGTGTGTGGTAATCAGGCAAGAGCTTTTGCTTTGGGATTATTTCTTTCATTTTATGAATTGAGACAAAGATTACCTATTTGATTAGAACAATTATGATTATGTTCCTTGCAAAATACCTGTTAGTTTTAGGGCAGGGGAAAGCTTGGATGTTTCACTTATTGAAATCATTGCTTGCATGGCAGCTTGTGCTAATTAGATTATATTGATGGTAGGAGAGAGTTGCTATCCAAAAATTCCATCAGGCTCCCATAAGGTGATCAATTATACATTCAACCAGACAACTGCACAATTTGAAAACTTTGTGTGTCTAATATAACAGTGCTATGTTTCTGGTCCCTGGAGGAATAATTGTATCAAGACAGAATGTGGTGCAGGGCCCAGTGGTTAGAACACAGGAACAGGAGCCATGCACCCTTGCATTCTAATTCAGGTTTAGATACTGAGTTATTTAGACACTAGCGCAAGTTATTTAACCTTTCAACCTCAGTTTCATCAACTGTAAGTAGAGAATAGTACATATTTAGCTAACAGGCAAGTTGTGACAGTTTCATTCATATTTTTAAAGCAGTATTATCTAGCCAATGAGATTTTTAATGAGAGGACAGGGGAAATCATTTTTATGTTAAATATTTTCTAGTGTACAATTGATGTTCAAGAGATCTTTTGATGGTGCTTTGAAGCATAACATAAATCTGATCTCAGTTAGTGATAACTACCTATATTGCATTAAGATTGTACATATCACTGTAGTTCCTATCATGGCATAGATAATAGAATTTAATATGTAAAGCACCTCCTAAAAGACCTGTTAAGAACAACTTCCTCATTGAAAAATTACTTTAGGATCCTGATTTGACCTGTAAAAAATCAAATAAATATCTGCTGTTTACTAATAAAAGCAAGAAAAAAAACCCAACTTTTCTTAAAAAAAGAAAAAAAATCCCAAATTCCCCCATTCCTGTGGTTTACATAGATAATAATGCGCTCTAACCTATGTGTTTGTCAGAGAATATGGGCCTGTTCTTGTCGACCAAAGTTAATAGAAAAAACTCTCCTTACATAAATGTTGCCTGACTCTGCCATACATGCAAACGTTGGGTGTGTTTAGGGACCAAAACAGCTTCTGTCTAAGAAAAGCACATATTGGCTATTAGGTACTGATTGAGTGTGACAGTGATCTTATAAACTGTTGGTTTAATTACTTTGTCTCCCAAATACTAGATGCTAGCTAGTGACTGAGTGTGACAGTGACATTAGAAACTGGTGATTTAATTACTTCCCCTCCCAAATATTATAGGAATGCTGACAGGACCAGTATAATCTGAAAGTTTGGTTTTATAAATATATGTGAAAAGAAGATTAGAATTAAAAAAAATCATAGTTCTTTCATTCTTCAAAGCAGTTATTACATCTACCAAGTAAATATTCATTGGCCCATCCTTGCCTCTCCCAATATAATGGCTGCTCTCAGAGCAACAGGCTGTGGCTAAGGGACTTCTGAGATTCAGCTGTCCTAAGGTGTTTGGGGCGGCTGACTAGGACAGTGGCCACCTAGACATGAATTAGAGCAGCTGATCCCAGGATTTAAGGGAGCTTAAGTGTCTTGGCTTGGTCACTTGATTTCCTGCCCCTTGTGTTGCACCAAACCCAGCTGTGCCAGAAGCCGGTCCTGACACTGTGTGTGCTAAGGTTCTGCTTGTGTATGACCTGGAATCATCAAGTTTTATCCAGCAGTCTATATATCTTTTTATTCTTGATAGCGTTATCCTCATCTTCCTCTTATTATTTGTGACTCACCTGTTGCATCCTATGTCTCTTTTGATGCAAGGGGATTATTGCAATATCAATAATTAGTAACATCTTTTTCTTCCTATAGCATCTTTACAGGTGTGAGAAACAGCACAGCATTTCCATTCATTCCTATCCATAGCTTATTCCCCTATTAAGCCCAGCCTGGTCATGGTTCTGCATATGCTGTTCTGCCATCCAAGTCGGTGGTTGTCTTCTCAGTCTGACTGGCTTTAGTCATGGTTACATTATTTTCTTTGGCATCATCTCTTCTGCTTGGCTTCTGCAGTTCCTGATCATCATAATCCTTTTGATTGCAGTCAATTCCATACCTTGGCTTCACATTTTATGTTCCTAATTTAATTTGCCTTACAATCATGGTACTTTATACCTGCCATCCTTCAAGAAACTCATATATCTACTGCCTCCAGTCTTTTAATGTCTGCTTCACTTAATGAAGCTGCTTCCAGACCAGAGAGTATTATATTGGTTTTGTGAATTTTCAGTTTAGTACCAGATGTTAATGTTTTTATCCTTCCATAATTTCAAACATATGCTGTCCCCCTTGTTAATCACTGCGCTTGTATTTGATATCTCTGCTTTCCCAAACCCTGGTTATTGCTGAACCTGAAACACAGCCTTTACTTCCTGCCCATGAGTAGTCAGGGTAGATTGAGCATAGACACATTTAAACTGCAAATAATTCCAAAATCAACATCTGCTTCTTTGCCCTGGGAACACCCTCCAGGCTGGGGATGTCTCTTTAAAATTAATTCTTCTGCCTGCTTTGAGCTCAGACCTTCTTCCTCGCCTTTAACCGTGACAATCCCTTTTTATTTTTTTTTTTTAAGAATCATCTGAGCTCAGCCTATGTGTCCCACTGACAGCATTTCCTGTTCAAAGCACTGTTACTTCTACTGTCTTGGCAGTTGAGACCTGGGAAGGAAATGATAACATTTGAAATTGATGTGGCTACAATGCCTAGGCTGTCAGAATAACTAGAATATTTTAAAAGCCTCCTCCTCTGAAGAGGTGTATGTCAGCAGGCAAGGACACTACCATTTGGTTCATGCTGTATTATGCACGATCACTGTTAAGTACAGTTTACACTATCTGTGATTTAATCATGGATGAGACCCTCTGCTCTGCATATATGATTCAGATGATGCTGTATGATATATTGGCCCTTTGTTAACACAGTTTTCTCCAGGTGGATACTTTGTGTAACATGAATGAAGAAAGGGGTATTGCTGATTTGATCTGGCTTCTGTATTAGGATTATATTTGTGTGTACACTTTTTATGAGAGCCCTGGAATGGGATTCACATTAGAGTTGCTCTTGCATATAGTTTATCATTTTTCACTTCAGAGCTCCTTTCTGATGTGGAGATCTTATTTGCTTTGGCTTACTGTCTTGCATGACTTCAGCATCCTTGATGATAACTTGGGGGGATGGGTTCTTTTCCTCATGGCTACCATAAAAACCAAGGACCTAGTCCTTATAGTTTCTTACTATAGGCATGCTTTGAAACTTTTTTGATCAAAGTTTGGTAGACCTGGATGACACAGTGAGAAATCCATTCATCTCCTCCTTTCTTCCCCTACCCCCAATTTAAACAAGAAAGAAAAAAGAGGAAAGAAATACTGCAATTACACACTAAGTCACATTTTACTTGTATACCGAGTATATCAAATTTATAATACATTATCCAGCATGTGTAAGCAAAGGTGAGAATGGCCACCTTCCAGGTGCAGGAGGTCTGCTTCTACAAGCCTTTTCTTTCAGTTATAAATTCTCTTTTTGATGTGGTATGAGAATCTTAGAACAATGCACCAGCACCAATATGCAATACCTGTACAGCTGTATAGTCATCTGTTTTCTCTCAACAGATGCTGCAATGTGTATTATAGTAGATAGCCTGGTATTATTTGGACATTGGAGCCCTTTGACTAGTTCACTTATGAAAATTTTATTTTATTGTCACAAAAATCCCCAGTCTACATTCCTTTTGAATCTATTAGAGTTTCACTCACTGCAGGATCAGGTTTTTCATTTGTATAGTGATTGAAGTAGCTTGATGTTTTAGGGGTCAGTTTTTCAGATACTGGCCTCTAGTTTCAGAGATGTTGATCTCCAGCTGCAGGCACAAAATTGCTTATTTACACTTGACAAAGTTGAGGTCAGGTTTAGACTGGCTTGAAAATACATTCTTGTAGGTACCAGCTTTAATAATGTTGGAAGCCACAATCAGAGATATAGCAGCATGCCCTGCACATTGCATGAGACTGGATTTTTCTATAAAGGGCTTCATCATATTATGACTAATAACAACATTCAGAGTTCTGAATGACATCTTAAAATTAGTCAAATCTTGTGCTTCCAAATACAAACTGTCATGTGGGATTCTCCCTTCCCCACCTCCTTTCTAGGGTTAGAACAGGAAAACTGGCTAAGCATATTATTTTTCCCTCTGAAGCAAGAATTGTGACAGTGGACTTTAGTTCATTGTTCAGATGTACTAAAGCAAATCTGATGGTCCAGGTTCTGATCTTAGTTAAATCTTTGGTGTTATTCCAGATTTACACTAATTGAACTGAGATCAAATCTGACCTTACAGTCCTAGAGTACTGCTACCATTCCAATATTACATGTAAGACATTAATTTTAACATAATATTCTTCATGAAAGCCTGAGGGAAAAAAGGTGCAGATTAACCAATAATCATGCACTTGAGACAAGCTTCACCTTAATTTTCAAGATTTTTTACTATGTTCATTTACCAGATCCGTGTCTATTAGGCCAGGTGCTGTTCTATAGCAGCTAGCTAGAAATGGGAGATTAGAACTTCTAATTTAGAAGTATCTTGGCAGAGGAAAGTGAAGGAAAAGGTTTAGTTTTGCACTGTTGTCCTCAAATAATGATTCTTATATAATTGCTGCATTGTTACCTCAAAATCAGGTGTTTCATTTCACAAGCGTTTTTCAATTTACTCATGTTACCATCATACAAATATTCACTGAAAGTCTTTCTACATTTGAAGTAAAGCCTGTTTGTAACTAAAATTAACTTAACTGTTCCTGGTTTTAGTCCAAAACAGCCATAGGCTTAATTCCATAATTTCAGTTGCCTACACCTGCAGTCGTTGCTCAAGTGAACACTCCTTATGGCTGTAATTTTCAAAGTACCCTAAGGGAGCAAGGTTCCCAACTCCCAATGAGTTTGACAAGAACCAGCACTAAACTCCCAATGTCCACCTATCCTGCAAAGACTTTTTTATATATGTGTCTAACTTTGCTCAATAAAAAATTAAGCAGGTGCTTAAAGTCTTCATAGGAGCAGGATTTTAAACTCTCTGGAGAAACTCACTTTCTTGAGTGATCACACTCAGACCTAACAGTCTGTGATATTTCATTGTAAAAAAAATATTGTTAGCTGTGCAAAACACTGGTTATTTTGATTTAAAAATAGGTAGGTCCACACGATGTTTCATTGTTGTGAAATGACGAGCTCCATCATTTCGAAACAAGGAAAATTAGAGGCTATGTCCACACCAGGGTTTTATTTTGAAACAACAGCTGTTGTTTTGAAATAAAGCCTGGCATGCCCAAACAATGTTCCATTATTTCAAAATGACAGGCCCCCTTGTTTTGAAATAATTGCCATCATTTCGAAACTGTAAAACCTTGCAGGCAATCAAAATAGCCCTTGTTTCGAAAGGGTTGTTTTGAAAAAATGCTATTAGGATGGATTGCTTCAAAAAAAACCCTGTTTCAAAACAGGGTTTTGACATGCCTCCCAGGGTGCCTGGCACCCTGGGAGGAAGTCCCACCCTCCCCTCAGCACCCTGGCCACACCTCCCATGCTGCCCCGCTCCTGAAGTAAAATAGCACGTTGACACACAGGGCATGCTATTTCGCTTTCAAGGTTTCCCTTATTTCAAATTAACAATTTCTAATTTTGAAATAAGTTATTTCAAAATAAGGATTTTATTTTGAAATAAGTTATTTCAGAATAACCATCTATGTGTGGACGTAGCCAGAGTGCATCAGTAAAGCCTGGTTTAGAATTGCAACAGCGCTCAGATTGAAATGGTTATTTCAAAATAACTCTGTTTGGATGCATTATTTCAATAAAACTGTTATTTTGATTCAGGTGTGGATTGTCCTTCTTCCTCCCAGTGTGCACATCTCCAGGAAGGAGGAAGTCTCTCACCCTGGCTAGTCTGTGTGCTCGTAGGCATCAGGCAGCATGGCAGCACATGCACCGGATGCTTCCCAGGGGTGACACCAGGACCCTCTGTGGTCACATGAGGACATCCTCTGCCTTCTCCAGATTTGATGGAGAGAGGACATCCTCTCTCAGTTCTGTGCTAGGCACAGGAACCAGGATGTCTACATGGACATTGCGCAGGCACTGTCCGACCGGGGGCATGACCACACCACAGAGCAAGTGTGTTCAAAAGTGAAATTCCTGCACTAGGACTATGCTCGGACCAGAGAGGCAAGGCAGCTCCAGGGGGCAGCAAGAACTGCGAGCTGCCCTTTTTATGAGGAGCTCCACACCTTCCTTGGAGAGGAGCCCAGCAGTCTCCCAGCCAGGGTCATGGACTCGACAGAGCCAACCCCTGGGCCACATCCCATGAAGGAGGCCCCTCAGACACGGAGGTGTCCCTGGATGTGAGTGATGCCAGCCAGCCCGGGGCTGCACCACCACCAGAAGCCCCACCACCAGTCCAGAGCTATTCTCTGCCTGTGAAGAGGGGGGCACAACCCCCTAAGGAGGAGGAGAAAGAAGAGGGGGAGACAGAAGAGGCACCCACCATGGAGCCAGACCCTGAGGAGGGTACATCCAGGTGAAAATCTGGAGCACCTGTCAGTGAGCATTCCTTCCCCCTCCGTGCAGGCAGGGCTGAGCCTGCCTGTGGCATATGAACTGATGTGGGTATGGCCTGGGGACTGGCAGGGCCTGGGGCCTGGTGGTACGGAGGTTCTCCCATGGCTGCAGGTGGCTGAGGGACATGTGGTGACATGATCCCAGACCCATGCAGGGTGGGGCTTGCTCATCAGAGGAGTGGCAGTAAGCAGACATGGCAGCATCAAGGGCGGACAGCATGCAGCCCACACTGCTGGCACACTGTTTTGGGAGACTCCCTGGGCCAAGTCCTGGCTGAGTGCCACTTACCATCATGGGCACCACGAGGCTGTGTGTGCCTTTGGGGCAGTGTCCCATGGGACACAGACCGGAAAGCTTGCGGACTGTCGGGGCGGAGGTGTTTGCTGTTCACAGGCTGCATGCAGCCAAAGCCAGTGGGTAGAGGGGCTAACTCTGCTTTATACTTCCCTCCAGCAGCTTGCACAGCCACCTGCCGTGGTGCTCCAGGGAGCCCACAAGCCACTGCCAGACAAAGGAGGAGGTGCCGCCAGTCCCAGGATGAGATCCTGTCCAGCCTTCTTGATGTCAGCAGGAAGCCACACAGGCCTGAAGGGAACAGTAAGCCAGGCACCAGGATGCCGCCATCTGCCAGTTCCAGCATGCCGCCATTGCCAACAACTGTGCAGTTGCCATGCTGAAGCAGCAGAGTGCAGTGATGGAGTGACAAAGCACTGCGCTTCAGGCCATGAGAATCACTGTTTAGCACATCACCTCAAGCCTGTGGCACATTGCCAGCCCCCTGGTCCTCCCACAGCCGAGAGTGCTCTCCAGGGGGAGCCTCAAGTCCCTTGGCGTAGGTGCCCAGGATGGCCATGAGGAAGGCTGTGGGATGCAGACCCAGGGCCCCCGGACATTCCCCCTCCCATACAGACTCTCCGACCTTCCAAAGTCTCCAACATCCCACCCAGATCCCCATCTCCCAGTTTGATGCCCACCCACCAGTCCTCCCCCCAAAGTTCCAAATCCCATTACTGACTCCCAAGCCCATCCTTGCCCCAACCTCCCTCCTTATTGTAAATACAAAATTTTAAACTGCAAACAGTTCTGCTTGTCCATTTATTGAGTGGGGTTCAGGGTGCAGGTAGGTCAGTGGGGGCTGGCTGTGGCAAGACGGGGGAGCAGGGGGCTGTGGTGGGATGGGCCCAGCCCTCACAGGTCCTCACCAAGGGAAAATTCCTTCAGTGCCTCATGCACAATAGCCGCCTGCAGTGGCACTCACTCTCTTGGGACCATGAGTTCTGGTTGCTGGAAATCGCCAGCAACAAGCTGTGTTTCGGCCTCCCAGAGGGTGGCTACTGTCTCTCCGTGGAGCTTGCAGAGACTATGCAGGGCCACACATTCACTGATGACCTCTGTGGTGGTCTCCTCTGTGAGGTGGAGGTGTGTTAGCAAGCACCTCCAGCGGGCTTTCAGTCGGCCAAATACCTGCTCCACCACCTAGTGGCAGCGGGTCAGGCAGCAGTTAGAAAGCTGGCAGCCAGCGTTGAGGGGTCCCCTGTAGGAGTGCATGAGCCATGGGCAGAGGGGGTAAGCCGCATTGGCGATGATGAGGACGGGCACCTCCACTTCTCCGATGGTGATATTATGGGGGAGGGGGGCAAAGGTGCCTATCTCCATGCCCCAGTACAGGGTGGAGTTGCAGAAGACCCTGGCATCCTGCACCCTCAACAGACATCCAACATAGCAGTTTTGAAAGATGCCCCGGTAGTCTACAAGAGCCTGCAAGATGACTGAGTGATACCCTTGCTATTGTGATACTCAACCACATGGTGTTCTGGAGCTCCCATGGAGATGTGGGTAGTGTCAAGAATCCCTGCACAGTGTGGAAACCCAAGGGTGGTGAGTCTGCTGATGGTGTCCTGCAGCTCTCCTGGGGGTCATGTGGTATGGTAGCAGGACCTCATTGATGGCAGTGGCAACCTGGAGCAGAACTTCCTGATGCTGAAGAGGTGTGTCATAGACCTGTAAGACTCAGGAGAGGCCATCTTCTAGAGAGCAATGGCCAATCTCTTGTACACAGGGATGGAAGCTCTCATCATCATGTCCTTTCGGCGCAGTAACAGGGCAAGCTCAGCAACCAGGTGAGCGAAGGTCTCCCTGCTCATTCTCAGGTTCCTCTGTCACTGTTCATTGCCCCAGGTTTCCAGCACAACCTGCTCCCACCAGTCTGTGCTGGTATACTGCGCCCAGATCTGATGGAGCATTGGGGGGGGGTGGAGGACTAAGGCTGCTTTGAGGGTCAGCAATACGATGGTCATGGGCTCAGGCTTGCGGCCATCGGGGTCCAGGAACAGAGTGACCCAGTGCAGGAGGGCATCCTGCAGGCTATCGGAGGTCCTAGCTGCCACTCTGTGATGGTGGGAGCCAGGGAGTGTCCATATCTGTTTCTCTCTCACAGTCTCCTGCCAGCCAGAATGGACAGGGAAAGGAGGTCAGTTCCTGGTTTTATGGGATTGACTGAGGGCATGGCCCTACAAGGGGGCCATGTTGCCACACCTCCCATGGTGCCCCTCTCCTGAATGAAACTAGCAATTCCTGTCCCTGGACATGCTAGTTCAATTTCAGGTTTTTGGTTAAATTCCTGTTAAATTGATTTTGCTTTAATCAATTTAATGATTTTATATCGATTTTATTAAACCGATTCAACTTGAATCAATTTTACTTTCTGTGTGTGGACATAGCCATGGTGTTTGTATATTTTACTTAAAAACTAACAGAAAGTAATTTAGATAAAAACATTCATTTTTATCAAATATTTATCAGATAGATGTGGTGTGTTCCCATTGCTTAAGTCCTATTGCCACCTGGAGTTACCACTCCTTTAGATTCTGAGAAAAGTCAAGTAATACCAGGTTCTCATTCAGACAAATTGGTCTAATATAGAGAGAAATTACAGAAAATCAAATTCGTCTGATACAAGATTTTACCAGTCCCAAAGGATCAGACACTTATCCCACAGGTGAATATGGTTCAGATCTTATCCAAATACCACGTTGCAGTCAATACTTAGTAACTTAAAATGTATTAATAAAAGAAATGAGATGTAACCATTCAATTAAATATTATATACATTACAAATGATTGCAGAGTCCTTAGATCAGATTTGTAGCAGTGATGGATGAGTTTGTTGACTCACAAAAGTCACCCTGGAAACTTCTAAAGATTTTAAAGTCATAACCTAATTGCTCCAAAAAAACATTTATATCTTTTCTTGAAACTCCACAGTCCAGAGAATTGGAGCAGAAAATGAGGCAAAGTGAGATTTCAGTTGCAATTTATACTATCTCTCGTTACTGGCAAAAATGGAGTTTTAGGTCATATGTCCATTTCACATTTTTTTGTCTGTCGGTGAATCATGGTGGAGCCCATAGATCATCACTGTTTAAAGCATTTTTCAGACAAGCTGATTTTTCTGAGTGGCCCATCAGCATCTGCTTGGCCCATCAGACAGGGAGCCTTCAAACTAATAATGCATGTTGAACACTTGAGTTGTAGAAAGCTGAATGAAAACCAACAACTACTTCGTTCTTTCACCAGTCTTAAGCCCTCCTGTGACTGGGTGGTCTCACCCCGCACTCAGACAGGCTTACATGCCCTGAAGGAAGGGCTAGCCCCCACCCCTTAGGCCCTGCTGGGCATGCTCAAACAGCTGCCCAGGCATAAGAGGCTGCAGGCTCCCCTCAGTCAGGGACAGGCCAGCAGAGGTAGCAGATGTGTGCTGGAGGCTTCCGCCCAGACGCTGGCTCGGTCCCCGCCCTACCGGAGCACCCTCTCGAGAGGCCGCAGATGCCAACAGCAGGAGGCTTTGCTGAGTGAGGCGTAAGCTACTGCAAGGATCCTGAGACCCAGACCGCGAACAGGGAACAACCTGACAGACACCGGGAGCCAGAAGGGGGATCGCCTCCCCCCCCCCCAGCTTCAGGCAGGAAGTAGCCCAGGGCAGAGTCTACCAGGGAGAGCCGTGGTACGGTCGGGGCCTCAGTCGGTGCGTTGCGGTCTGGATCCCCACCGACTGGGCCAAGACCCACGGTATCCCCAGGGCCCTGGGCTGGGGTTCAGTGGAGAGGGAGGGCCTGAACCCCCCCACCTGGGCCTGTGACCCTTTGGGGGCATGCAGCCTTTGTGACTATTAACTCTGGCCAGTAGGCTGCATTGCCCTGGACTGAAGGGCTTGTGACTATTAACTCTGGCCAGTAGGCCGCATTGCCCTGGACTGAAGGGCTTGTGACTACTAACTCTGGCCAGTAGGCCCCATTGCCCTGGACTGAAGGGCTTGTGACTATTGACTCTGGCCAGTAGGCCGCATTGCCCTGGACGGAAGGGTTTGTGACTACCCACTCTGGCTAGTAGGCCGTACTCCCCTGGAGTGAAGGGCCTGTGACGGTTGACTTTGACTGTTCGGCCGTACTGCCCTGTGCACAGAGACTCCTGTAGACATTGACCCTGGCCAGTGGGCCATATTGCCTCAAGCCAAGGGGCCGGGTCTGTGGCAGACCGGGAGCTTCCTGGCGTTTGAGCTCGCGGAGTTGGTGCAATCCGCGACACCTCCTTAAAATTCACTTGCTATAGATCATACTTTCCAACTGCAATAGTCATTTTCCAGCCTGTTCCTGCATCCTATTGTATTAAATTCTGTTGTGCTAAATAACCCTTGTGCAAATGGAGTATCTGCTGTTTGTTTGAACTAGCTTTCGTGTTCTGTAGAACCATCAGCATTTGTGGTGCTATTAAAAAACAACATGACTAAGGACAAGTGGCCTGATTTTTGGGACCGCTGAGTACTTGTGGTTTCCAATGAAGTCAGTGAGAGTTGCAAGCTCTGAAAAATCATTCCAAAGAGCCATGAAATGTGTGCTGTAAATGTTTACAAGACAATGGGCTTTTTAAAATGATCACTATGTGTCAAGGCTTTTTCCCCACTCTGGCACTCTGAGTGCAGAAGGTGGGGGCCCGCAACAGGCCAGAAAAGCCACTGGCCTTAAAGCCTGTTCTTAAAAAAGTCTCCAAGGCCTCCAATTCCTGGCCTTGGAGTGGTATCGCTGCCACCACCCAAATGCAAAAAAAAACCTCTTGTGACCCAGGAAGGCGCACTTGGGAATTCCTCCCTGTGAGGTACTTGCAATCCTCTTTATTCCTCCTTCAGGAAAGTGACTGAACTCCAGCTGCAATATGAGCTGGAACTGGAACAGGTTTCCCTCTAGTAGCTGCCTGTGCAGTCTAAGGCACGGGCACACAAACCTCTTGCCTTTCAGGACACAGAACCAGAACTTGCTTAAAAGGTAAACTCTTTAATCAAAAAGAACAGATGATAAACACAGAGAGTTGCTTCTCTGGGAATTAACTTAGGTAGTTACAGGGTAGTGGGGTGGGGGGTTGGGTTACATGTGCTTAGCACAGAGAAATCCAAAAAACAAGCCAAAAACAAAGAAAATACCCTGACCGTGTCTAAGTAAACATTCCCTGTTCTACCCACGCCTGGTCAGTAACAAATTTAACTTATCTTTGGTAAGGATGTTGCTGGATTCTTCCTCAGGCCCCTCTGGCCTCCTCCTGATCCTTCCAGGAGCTCTGCTACATCCCAACAGGCCCAGGCTAGGCTGCTGTTACCATTCAAAAAACTGTGCTTCGTTCCTATTGGCTGTCCTGGGACTCACTGACCAGATAGTTAACCCCTTCCTCCCCAAGGGTTATTACACTATGCAATTAACTTTTTAAACTATGTTTTCCTTTATGAGGGTCATGGAAAGCCCATTTGTTCTACATCTTCCCTGATGACCATTAATGTCGTGGGAATTCATATCAGTTATCATAAATTGTGACCTGTTATCCAGATCATCTAAAAATAATTGTTCAGTTACATTTTTAACAAAAATGAGAATACTTCTAAATATAGTTTTAACAACTTAAAAATTAATTACATGTTAAAAAGCAATGTATGACTTTTTCAGGACAGGATGATCTTGAAGCATGCTGAATACCAGGTAGGAAACATCTGTGTGTTGGCTGCAAACGAAGAAAGTTTCCATAAAATCAATGCTGCAAATAGAAGGATAGAATGGTATGATTTTAAGGGATCTCAATAGGTCATCTAGTCCAGTCCCTGGCACTCAAAACAGTAATAGGTATTATCTAGACCAGAGTGTCCAATCTTTTGGCATGAAGAGCCACATTACAATTATTTTCTCACTCAGGGGATGTTGAGCGAGTTTTGGAGGAGGGGGTGGAGTGCTGTTGCTATGCCCAGCTGGCTGGGAGAGGACTGAAGTGGAGGGCAGAACAAGTACTAACTTTAATTTGTGTTAGTGGGTGCTGGGGAGGTGAGACATTTTGAAGGAGGGGTGGGGAAGGACATAAATGGTCACATGACTCACATGCCTTCCCCTTACCCATGGCTGGCAGGTTCTCTCCACTTCCTGCCCCACTTACAGAGGTGAAGGGGGCTGGTTCTGTCTTTCTCCTGCTTTGCTCCACCACCCATTTGGCTGCTCTCCCTGGCAGCTGGATGAGTGGATGGAGATCCACTTCCAACCATGATCCCTCCTGCCTTCCTGGGGTTGGCTGTGGGAAGTGACTTCCCCTCCCTGCCCCACACTGGCTACTGCACTGGTACCCAAACGAACTGGTCTAGAAATGGGAGGGAGCAGGGGAGAAGGAGGGAACTTAGAGCTCTAGTTCACATGGCTCCTACCCTCACCCATCTAGTTGGAAAGTGAAGGCTACTTTCCCCAGTCAAGCTCTTGCAGGCAGCTGCCACTCTGCCAATGTCCCAGCCAGCTGTGACTGCTGCAGGGTGTAGGCTTCAAGGAGGCTCATGTGGCGGGGGAAGTCCTCACACAGCAGGAGGAGCATTAATCTCCCAAGGGAAGCAGAACTGCATAAGCTACACAGCATGAAGCTACAGCAGTGTCCCTTCCCAACCAGAAGAGGCCAATCTCTCATACCCATATCTGCTCCAGAGACCTGGTTGGTGCCGTACAGGATTGTTTATGGAGCTGGAGTGGAGGAAAGGGGCTACTCCTGACTGGTAAGGGGCTGAGGGGTGGGACCAGTCCTTGGCTCCAGCAGACTATAAGTGGTGGGGGAAGGGGAGCTGTTGCTGCATCCAATGCGCTATATAGGAGCTTTTGATGGTCCACATTCTTGACACCAGACCTAGGGCTGGACAACCCAGATCTAGACCCTTTCCTGACAGGAGTTTGCCTAACCCACTCTGAAAAAATCCCCAATTATGGATATTCAACAACCTCTTTATCTGAAAGTTTAACTACCATGACAGGAAGGGTTTTCCTACTGACCACCCTAAACTACCTTTGATACAATTTAAGCCCATTGCTGCTTGTCCTGTTCTCAGAAGTTAAACAAGACAATGTTTCTCCCTCTTCCTTGTAACAATATTTTATGTATTTGAAACTGGTATCATGTCCCCTCTCAGTCTTCTCTCCTCCAGACTAAGCAAACCCATTTTTTTCAGTCTTCCCTCATAGGTCATGTTTTCTAGACCTTTACTCATTTTTGTTGCTCTTCTCTGGATCTCCTCCGATCTCTCTGTATCTTTTCTGAACTGTGGAGACACAGACATAGGTGGAAGCAGGACTATCAGAATGTGACGGAAGCATACTGGGAGAAGAAAGTGGCCAGTGGAAGCACGTGACTGTGACAAGTTGGAAGAGGAAAATACAATCTAATGAAGGAGAAGCAGAGCTCAGAAACAGGTTTACAGTCTTGGCAAATGGCTGTATTCACACACAGGGGGTTATTTTGATACGGTTGTTTCGAAACGACTTGTATCGAAATAACGCCTTATTTTGAAATAACTTAATTTGAATTAACGGTTTGTTAATTCGAATTAAGGAAAAAAGCTCAAAGCGAAATAGCAGTTTCAGGCAACAGTTATTTCGAAACAAGTCACCGTTGTTTCGAAACAACATGTTCGCACGGCGCTGTTTCGAAACAATCATTTTGAAACAACGTTGTTTCGTCCCCAGATGGGGTTTAACTTGTTTTGAAACAACACCGTTGTTTCAAAACAATGGGACCCGTTGTTTCGAAACAACCGTGTGTCGTGTGAACAGCCTAAATCTTATTTCGAAACAACCTCTGTTGTTTCAAAATAAGAGGGCTGTGTGAACACAGCCAATGAAGAAGGAGTGCAGTAGGTGGTTACTGAAGGTGGGAGCAAAAGGAAGAAGAGAAGAGCAGCTGGTCCTATACAAAAAAGGGATGAGCCAATGGAGATACCATTCAATAAGAGCCAGGTGGACGTGGGAGCAGGTGCACAGGATTGCAAAGAAAAGTTGTAGAACTGAGGATTTGCAGCTAGAAAGAAGTGGAGTTAGGCTAGAGAATCACATTGTTTCCAGGAAAGGGCAAGTCTGTGTGATTGGTGACTCCCTGCTGAGAAGGACAGCTAGGTCTGTAACCAGAACTGATCCTGAGAACAGAAGGGTATGCTGCTTGCTGGGCGCTAAGATATGGGATGTCGATCTGAGCCTGAAGAAGATCTAAATGGGAGCAGGAAAGACTCCTTTGATTGTCTGTCATGTGGGTACAAATGATGTAGCTAGATTCTCACTGGAACATATCAAAAGAGACTATGTGAGGCTGGGGAGGACTCTCAAGGAAATAGAGAGTAAGGTGATCTTCAGTGGGATTCTGCCTGTCCCTAGAAGAGGACAACAAAAGTGTGAGAAAATCCTGATGATAAACAGAAGGCTCAGATTGTGGTACTACAAGAAGGGCTTTGGTATGTATGGTCACTGAGAGGCATTCATGGACAGAAGAATGTTCTCTTGGGCTGGACTACATTTGAGTAGGGAGGGAACCAGACTTCTGGAAGCACAACGGATCAAGAGACCTTTAAGGTAGGGAGTCAGGGGAGATGGTTGGGACATGCCCAGATAATCTCTACTCCTGATATTAGTGTTGAGAGGAAGAAAAATGAAATAAGAAAGGACATAGAGGCTATGTCTACACATGCATTGTTATTTCGAAATAAGGATTTCGAAATAAATTAATCTGAATTAACAAAATGTTAATTCGAATTAAGAGAAAGCCTGCAATCCAAACATCTGTTATTTTGAAATGGTTATTTTGAAATAAAGCCGTTTGGACCTGTTGTTTCAAAACAGTTCTTTCGAAACAACAGGTCTACACAGTGTTGTTTCGAAAGAACAGGTCTAAACAGCATTATTTTGAAATATCCCTTCCGAAATAACGGCCATTTCAAGGGGGGGCAGGTTTTACTTTTTCGAAATGACGATTCTTATTTCAAAAGGACGGGATCTGTCCTTTCAAAATAAGAAAACGTTGTATAGACCTAATTTCTTTTATTTTGAAATAACGAGTGTTATTTCGAAATAAAAGAGCCGTGTAGACATAGCCAGAGATAAGGAGCAGCGTACAGGTTAGAAGGAGGGGTAGTGTAAATGCCAGTCTAGCAAGAGATATTAACTGTAGAATGACTGTGCTGAATCAGCCAAGGAATGTGAGTGAAGCCAAGGAACAAAAACTAAAATGTTTATTTTTTATTACTGCAAGAAGCTTGGGTAACAAAATGAAGGAACCAGACTACTGGTAGAGGAAGTGAGAGCGTATATGATAGGGGTAACAGAAACACAGTGGAATAGTAGTCAGAACTGGTGTATGGATATTGAAGGCTATGTGCTCTTTAGGAAAGACAGATTAAAGGCAACGCTGGGGGTATGGCATTGTATATCAATGAGAAGGTAGATAGTAAGGAAATGCAACGTGATGGAATTAACAAAACACATTGGGGAAGAAAGCTACAACTGCTTTGATTTGTTGTTATAGTATAACCTGATCCCATGACTTACACTTCCCTGCATTTATTTTGCTCCCCTTCTGTAAATTCCCCCATCTTCAAAGTGTCTGATGAAGTGGGATTTTCTCTCACAAAAGCCCATGTAATAAATACATTTCTTAGTCTTTAATAGCCACAGGACTCCTTGTTTGTTTTGCAAAGCTACTAGAGTTTCTTTGGAGATAGTGCTTGATGTGTGTTACAGATCTCTGGGATCTGATTTAGACATCAATAAGGACCATTTTAAGACCTTTAAAGAAGTAAATACTACTTGGAACTGTATGATTATGGGAGACTTTAACTTCTCAGGTATCAGCTGGAGGACATGTGTGAGTAGTAATAAAAGGGCCCAGATTTTCTTGGACGTGACAGCTGATGAATTCCTTCTCCAAACTATTACCAAATCAATGAGAGAGGATGCCACTTAGATGTGGTACTGCTGAGCAATGAGGGCCTCACAGAGAAATTGGTTGTAGGGAACAACTTAGATTTGAGTGACCATGAAGTAATTCAGTTCAAATTAACTGGCAAAATAAACAAAAACAAACAAACAAAAAGAAAAAGTGACTAGGGATTTTTACTTTAAAAGGACTAAGTTTAGAAAATAAGGGAACTAGTTGGAGAAGTACACTGTACTGAAGAACTCATGAATTTAAAGGTAGAAGAGGCTTGGAATCACTTCAAGTCAAAACTGCAGTAACTATCTGAAGCCTACACTCTGAGGAAGTATCATTAAAATTACACAGCAAAATTCAAATATTAGTATTTATTTAAACCAAGGCAATAGCAAATGCTACATAATGCACAATGTACTGTTCCTGAATATAAACTACTAGAATCACTAAACAATAAAAGCCAGGAAATTTGAAGTTAACACTCTCAGTCTATCCTTAACTTCCTCTCTGCTTAAATAAGCACAATAAGCACCAGTAGAAGTGCCATGGGCAAAATTCAATCAATCCAAATCACAGAAAGTATTTGCAACAATCTAATCAGTCCTAGAGTTCTTCTGGAAGAGAATGTTTCCACTCCTTATTTTAAAATTTAAATCCATTCCTTTGTTTGAAATAATGCTCACTTTCACCTTTACCTTATAAAACCGGAAAGGGGCATCAACCAGAAGAAAATGAAATACAGACAAACAAAGCAACTGGGTATGTGAGCTTGACAGCAAAAGTCACTCTGCAGAGAGACAGATGAAGATTGGTATGCACTAGCAGAAGATACCTCACTGTTCGTACAGCTGTGATCCGTACTCTGGATAAAAGGTGGAAATCAAGTAAAAGAAAATAGATATATATTTTCCTTCAGTTGTCTAGAGATTTTTCATTGGGAGTCATAAAGGGTTTTTCTTTTTTCAACTTAAACATCATTAATCTTTGAGCTGCCATTCAGTTTCTAGATGACAGTTTTAGAAACTGGAGTCTAATGGGAAGAGTTAAGTTAAGGTATTTTTTGTCATCACAAAGACACTTAAGGAAGTACATTTCCATAAGGACATATGATAATGTAAGACATATCTAATAGATTAACCAGGCACAGAAAAAAAAAAACATGCTTATTGGGCAAAGTGAAGGTTAGAGGGAACTGTTCAATCAAAACAAAAGATGAAATTGCTTGGGCTTGTTTTAACAGACATATTTGAATCTTCATTCAGGATGTATTCTTAGTTACTAGATCTGGTCTGTTCACTGAATGGAAAGCAAGGCACATTTTTGGACCAGTTTTGGCAAATCGCAGAGCAAGGAGATGCTCACTGGATCTATAGAGCAGAAGTGGGCAAATTATGTCCCACAGATCAGTTACAATATACTTGAGCCTTTCATCTGGCCCACCAGCTGGCCCTGACTGGTGGCCTGGAGTGTGGCTGTTACAGGCACTCCTCCTTTCTGGCTCAGAGCCCCACCTATCTCCCACCACATGGCCCTGGCAGGCTCTTGGCTGGAGCATGATGCCTACTTTCCCCTCCTCCCAGCTCTGCCCCTTCCTTGCATGGGCACCATAGAGGCCCTCTGGCTGGAGCATTGGGCAGCTGCTCCCTGCTCTCTTCTCCACCCTTTTCTTCCATGGGTAGAACCAGTGTTGCTCTGGGAGGACCACCTTAGCTACTACCCCCAGGGCCAAGTGGCATCCTAATCAGGGCCCAGCATGTCCAGATCCCTGCTTCCTCCCTTCCCCCATCGTATCAAAAAAAGTGGGGGGAAAAAAGAAAATAAAAGAATTCCCTGCTCCTGGCTCCACCCCTTCCTTCTACAGCACTAAAAAAGTGAAAAGGGGGGGGCAGTGCAAAAAAAAGTAGACAGGTAGTAAAATAGGATTGGAGGTGGGGGTGGGGAGGGATGGCTGGTCCAAGCTCCACTTCTTCCCCACTCCTCTCCCACTGCATGTGGCCCACCATACAGTGGATGTGGCCTTCATGCCAAAAAGTTGCCCATCTCTCCTATAAAGTCACACCTATCAGTCTCCAGGAACATCAATCCCACAAAACCTCTTCACCTTCAAAAGCTATATATGGTAATTGCCTTGTGGGGGATGTTTCTGTTGTGTGCTTATTGGGAGAGAAAGCGGGTCCTCTCCTTCATGGAACAGTTCCCTGTCTTTCTTCCTAGGTATTAGAGACAGTATAGTGTTTCCTAATTCTCTGCTCACATTCCTCTTGCTGGTAATCTAAGTCAGGATCTCCTTCTTTCTTCTTTAGAAAAGAGACTGAAAAGATTGGGATAGTTCACTATGTGGGAGCAGGAACGAATAACTAGGGACATGACAAATTCATGTTGAGATGGAAGGATGGTCCCATCTACCACTGAGAGACTAGGTTTTTCTTCTCTACCTTGGCATAGATTTCCTTTGTGTCCTTAAGCAAGCAAGTTAACCTCAGTCCCCCATCTGTATAATAAGGTTAGTGTACTTTCAGATCTCATATCGCATATGATGATAAATGCATTAAGGACTGCGAGATGCTCTGATAATATAGCAATGGGGACCATGATTTGCTTCTCTGGATACCGAATAAAGAATGGTGTAGCTCAAGAATTTCCCATAATAGAAGAACAAAGGAATATTCACTGACATGAAAAAAGTGAAGAATTCACAACTGAAAGAAATAAAAAAATTGGTGGAATATATTGGGTTAGTATACCATTGAGAATAGGGACTAATCCCAGCGGAGCACCCCAACCACTGGGCTATTGCCTATTCTGGTGTTGCTCAAGTTCTCCTGTTGGAGCTGTTCCACTTTCTATAAACAATTAAATATTATTTAGACCAAACATCAAAGGATTATTCATTAACTTAGTTGTTAGGTCACTGACCAGGAATGTGAGAGACAAAAAACTTGTTTACGCAATGTGTTAGTCTGCACAGAGGCATATAAATTCTAGTGTGCACCCTCAAATACCCTCAAAAGACTCAGGCTTCAGGGCTGAAAATTGTCCTGTACAGTTTCAGGCTGAAGCTTGCATCTGAAGGTCTATGTTGCAATTAAATAACCTGACAACCTGAGACCTGCAACTCTGAGTTAGCTGACAAGGGCCACCCATTGTGTTTAATAATGGTGTAAACATATCCTACTTTATGCATGTGGGTCTTGCAGGTGTGCACTAAAATGTTGTGTTTGAAATTGAACTACATTAACTTCCTAAATTCCATTCTGAACAGTTTTGACTATGCTGTGCCAATGCATACCCACTGACACAGCACTATGTGTTCGGGGGAGGTGGTTTTGTTAAATTCACTTCTCTATTGATCGAGTGGGTCTTCACTTCTGCTCAATTGATCCAGATAAATTGATCTCATGTGATGAATTTGCTGCCATCAATGAAGACATATGTAAGGATAGACCAGTGGCTCAATGTAGGCAAGCCACTGGGTTCAAGTCCCTAAGTATTTAATTATTTATACTTGGTTGAATAGTTCCAGTGGGAGATACTGAAAACTGTTCACTCTTAAATAGCCAAAGGACTGTTGATTAGGGAACACTCCTTAGGATGTAGGAACTTAAACCTGGTTTTAGTTCCTTTCTATTTTTTTAAATATTTATCTTCAGCATCTCATGCCAATCCCCTGATTTCCAGGTTACTGCTTTTTCTGAGGTTTCCTCATCTATGTCCACACTACAAAATTAGTCTGGACTAATCAAGCTTAGTCCACATTAATTTGAACCCTGCCTCCACTATGCTTTGCCTAGTTTGAACTATTTTTTTTTTTAGTTCCAACTAAGCAAAACTTAGCTCAAACTAGTTAGTTCAGACTAATTGCTTAGTTCGAACTTGTTTTGAAATTTAGTTTGAACTATCATGATGTAGTCCTGCTAGTTCAAACTAAATAAGTTCAAACTAGTGGTTAGTTCAAACTAATTGTGATTTTTTAGTTTGAACTAACTTTTAGTTAGAACTAACCACACTTTTTTAGTTTGAACTAAAAAGTTGGTCTGAATTTAAAAAAAAAAAAAAGCATGGCTCGTTCAAACTAAAAAGTGAGTTGGAAACTAAAAAGCCATGGTTAGTTCAAACTTATCTGGCACTGCTTCTTTCGGACTAAGCAAGTCTGAACTAAGCTTTCAGATGTAGACATAGCCTTCTTTACCCCTTTGAATTTTTGTTTTGAAAGATCTTTGGATTTTCTCTTGCTGCAGAATGGGCAAATTTTCAACACTGGAAAATTATAATGGGACAGGAAGAAACTGTTTCCCACCTAGCTTTAATGATAATAACCTCGACATTCTATAAGAAATGATATACAAGATGTTCTAAAATGACCTTAGTGGGACTAGAATGTTCATATTAATTGTTGCTCTTATCCTAAATCTGGTTAGAATAAGCCAGATGTTTCAACTCCCTTCCCCACCATGGAAAGGTTTGATATACAGACACACAGGAGAAGAAGGTGTGTTGAGATTCAGGGAGGAAATAATAACAAACGGTCCATGATTTCTGAGCTACTTAAGTAAGAACATGGCAACAAAGATGGTTAGATCAATAAAAGCAATCAATGAAATGTCTAGATCACAAAGTGTGGCTTAATTAATAATACAAATAATTCACATGGACTCATGGACAGTATAATCTGGGAAGGTAAGTCTAAGATTTAGTCTTGGTTATTTTTTGTGAAAGTCCATGGCCAATGAACAAAGTTCCATGGCCTGTGACTTGTCTATGACTTTAATAGAAATACCCCTCAGAAAATGTTAGCTGTTCTTGTGGTGCTGTTGCTCTGGAGGGGTCCTGGGAGGGGTGACAAGTGACAGCTGGCCATTGCTTTGACACCTGGGTCTATCTGCTCATCATTTCCTGTTGCTCTAAGACCCCGGGGGGCTGTTTTCAGTTTGGACCACTGCTGAGGACACCCCTGGAACCCCTACTGCTCAATGACTGCTGCAATCTCCATGATAGATTCACAGCCTTAATTATGGGGTATTTGTGAGTGTGAAATTTAAAGTGATGGCAAAATGAAAATTGGCCCATTTGTTACAATGTGTGATATTCATTTCAGTGATGTAAGTATTTCTACACTATCATTCAACTAACCTGGCAGGTGTTCTTTTTCTTGGTCGTTTACGTGTGCACACTCATTGTTGTGGATTTTGTCCTTGGTGGGGATTTAACTTTGAAAACTTGCAAATTCAGGAGAATTGAATATCAATCAACAAGCATAGACTGGGTTTATAATGAATGGTACACTGAATGTTTTGCAAAATGATGTTCAGGCATATTTCTTCTTGAGAGGTAATGCTCAAGTGAAATGACTGATTTAAGTATGTACTTACTCTATAAATATGCAGATGGATTCCAGTAAGGACCTAAGTTAAATTTATATACAGATGAGGCTGAAATGGAAGACCCTTGGCTTGCTTATGTGGAGGGAAGCACTTTAGAAAAAGCCTCTCACCCCTTAGGGTTCCTTATAATTTTCCACTTTTTCCTTTACACTGTTATTGAGGCCATGAATGCTGCTCTGCCATCAACTGTAAAGTGGAGGAGAATAACTGAAACAAACAAACAAGAAGAAAAATCTGCATGGTACTCAGTGTATCTATCTTGAAGAAGCAAAGCTAAAACTTTAACAATTAAAATTAGAAATACTCCTACTCTCATGTTCAAGTAGGTGTGACAGGACAACAGCCCTGCACTGGCAAATAAGGGGGTAAGCAGAGGAGGCCTTAGGCAATTGGAGGCCCTACGCAAAGATCCATTGTGGGGCCCCCTAAGGACCCACTATTGGCCCCCACCGCTACCTTCCCTGTGGCTCCAGTCCCCCCTTCACCCTTACTGTCCCATATCACCCCCCAGGACTCCTTGTTTGTTTTGCTGAACCAAACTAACATGATTATCCCTCTGGAACTCGTAAATTATTCTTGGATATTGTATTTTTAAAGATCTTCCCCTCATGAAGCTTCTAAGTTGATCATCTTTCACTTAACATAAATCAGCTAATGCTGAACTACAAAGTTAAAGTGAACACTTTATACGTTTTTTAAAGTATGAGCATGCATTAATAAATAAGAAGTGGTAACATTAATGATGGCTCAAAAATAATAAAATACCACATTTGAAATTTTGGCAGTCAAATCTTACAAATTTTTCATTTAGGCTTGAGTTTATGTGCACTAGAGGCATTTAATACAAATAATTATAATAAATAAAAATAAGTGTAAAGGAGGTTTCTAGTGTGTAGCTATAAATGAAAAAACACCCAAATTTCAGTGAAATTCTCTGAAGTACTCAAGTTTATAAGACTCTGGCCCCCTCATAAATATTAAATAGTAAGTACAAAAGAAGCTAAAAAATTACTTATCAAAAGAAAGACATACAGCACAGACATCAAACACAGGTGTAAGGATTGCCTAAGGGAAGCACTGTTTTAGATATAGCAGCCTATATGGACGTACCTGGTAAACTGAGCTAAAAAAAGCCAAAGTAAAGGTTGTCACAAAGTCAAAGGAAAAGGCAAAAGAACAGGTAAAAAAGAAAAGGCAGCATTTCACAACATTAAAAAATGGCAAAATAAATGGCCAAACTGAGGAATTAAAAGCTGAGGCCACTGGAAAAGTTCCTGCTGGTGTGCTGTCTATCGCTTGCTACTGCTTTTTTAGCATGTCAGTATGAAGGTGATGGGCAGAGAATGGTGAAATGTCCATTTCAGGTGAAGCACAGAGCCTAATGATAGCTTGCCTTGATGAGCCAAGAGTGAAAAGTGGTTAGGCTTCCAGCCCTACTAGGTCTGCTAGATGGGAATTTCTATATTTTTCTATGTTTTCATTTCTGTCTACCAAATTGAAGATGGGGCCCCTTATTGCTTGGGGCCTTAGGCGGCTGCCTGCTTTGCCTACCCCAAAACCCAACACTGGGGGTAAGGATAACCCTGAGAGAACAGCCGATAAGGAAAGAAGGAAGGAAGGAAGGAAGGAAGGAAGGAGAAAACCAGACTTCAGAGTTAGATCAGGTGCAGTTTTCCTTAGGTGCTGGAGGGAGGAGGTCCTGCTGGCTCAGGAGCTGTGCTATCAGCACCTGAGAAAGGTCTCTGTGGATAGCACAACTCTGAGCAGGAGTGAGTCTGACACTGTGTGAGATGGAGGCCTCCAGAAAGCCCTGAGGAGGGAGAAAGGACTGAAACTGCTGGAGCTTGGGAGGAGCTGGAGTGAAGCTGGAGAAGAGGCTGCTGAAGATACGGGTACTGTGGGAAAGGGGCCCATGGGACCTTCTTCAACTGGGGATTGAGGTGATGCCTAGTGAAAGGCAATTTCCAAAGGGATAGCTGTGTTAGTCTAGTCCAGCAAAAAAAACCAAAAACCAAAAAACCCAAGGGGTCGTGTGGCACTTTAAGGCTGTGTTCACACACAGAGGGCTTGTTTTGAAACAAGAGGTTTCGAAACAAGCTGTTTCTAAATAAATGGTTATTTTGAAACACCTTATTTCCAAAGACAAAGAAGGCGTCTTGGAAATAAAGGAGCGAAATAGCATGTCCACAGTGTGGACATGCTGTTTCGCTTGGGGAGGGGACTGCAGACACCCGCGGGGTGAAGCGGAGTGGCGCCTCACCCCGGGGGTGTCTGCAGGGGGACTGCAGGCAAGGGGGGAGAGCCGCGCAGCCAGGTGCTGCAGCCCCCGCCTGGGCTGCCCCCAAAGCCTTCTGCGGGGTCTGGGGCACCCAGCTCAGCCCGTCGCTGCAGGGGCTGTGCTTCACCCCGTGAGAGCCTGCAGTCCCCCTCTGCTGGCCAGGGGACACCCCTCAGCACCCTGGCCAGGGTGCTGAGGGGGTAGCCCTTCCTCAGGAAGGTCACATGTTGTTTCGGAACACTTTGTTCCAAAACAACATGTCCGCACAGGGCTGTTTCGAAACCACTGGTTTCAAAACAACCCTGTTTCAAAACCAAACGAGCTTTTAGCCATTCCGAGAGAACGGCGGCCATTTCAAAACAAGCGGTTTGCTTGTTTCGAAGTGGCCATGTGTCGTGTGTCCATGGCAGTTCTTATTTTGAAACAACCTCTGTTGTTTCGAAATAAGAAGTGTGTGTGAACATACCCTAAGATGTTCCCAGACTGGGTGGCTGTAAAGCCATTGTCCTCTTAATGGCCCATTAAGGAAGCTCCCAGCTACAACGGGACTATGAAGAAATCTGTTTGAGTCACCCAGACTGACCATGTGACTTAACTCCATTTTGATTTGGCAAGGACTCTAAGAGTATGAGGAAACGCAGAGGTGATAAAAGGCAGTGACCCCCTCTCCATTTTGTCTTCAGTCTGTCTGCAACCAACACCCCCCTCTAGAACTATTCTTCTGGGTCTGAACAAAGCACTGAGACCCACCCAGAAGCTGGGTGTATAGCAGAGGAATTGGACTAACCTGCAAACTGCAAATTCTCTAAGGATTCCTTTCTATGGAATCTAAGGCTGTGTTCACACAGCCCTCTTATTTTGAAATAACAGAGGTTGTTTCGAAATAAGATTTAGGCTGTTCACACGACGCACGGTTGTTTCACAACAACAGGTCCCATTGTTTTGAAACAATAGCGTTGTTTCGAAACAAGTTAAACCCCATGCGGGGATGAAACAATGTTGTTTCAAAACGATTGTTTCGAAACAACGCCGTGCGAACATGTTGTTTCGAAACAATGGTGACTTGTTTCGAAATAACTGTTCCCTGAACCTTCTATTTCACTTTGAGCTTTTTTCCTTAATTCGAATTAAAAAACTGTTAATTCAAATTGTTATTTTGAAATAAGGCGTTATTTCGATAATGTTGTTTCGAAACAACCATATCAAAATAACCCCCTGTGTGTGAACACAGCCTAAATCACTTGCATGTCTGTGAATCATTTTGACCCTTTAACATCTCTCATTTTGCTTCTTTTCTTTTTATATTAAACCTTTAGCTGTAGTTACTAAAAGATTGGCTGGCAATGTGGTATTCTGGGTAAGATCCAAGCCTACATTGTTCTGGCTGATGTGGCTGAACCTTTGGGTCAGGGGAACCTATTTCTTTAAATGATCCAGTGGTTAGGTACGGGCCGGAGGAACTGATGTGCAATAAAGGGGGATGTTTCTATTTTGTTATGCTTGGTGATGACCAGAGTCAGGAATCAGAAGCATGTTTTGTTACTGACTAGGAGACTGGTTTAAGTACCACCTATCAGTGGTTTGGGAGTTTGGCCCCTGGTTTTGCATCTTGCCCTGATTTTGGCACATTCAGAAGGTTATCCCAGGATGCCTGAGTCACAAGATATACCTTGCATGTCTCTTGTCAACTGTCTCTGAAAAGCGCCGTGAAGTGGACTAGGGCTTAGATAGGCTTGATATTTTAAAAGTATTACAGGAGGACAAACAATTTAATCTTTAATTTTCCTATGAGGTAGGTTAATCAGTATTTTTATTATCACTTCTTTTAAACAGATTGAAATATTGGCAGAAATGAGTGGCATGTTTAAGGTACAACCTGGATTAGTGAGTTGCTGAGTGCTTCCCTGTAACCTGGGATGCCCTTTGCACTGCATTGCTGTTATTGCTTCCACTCCTGGATTGCTCATAAAAAGCCTCTAGCATGCATGTCACTCCCAGGTATGTTTGTTTGACCTTGCAAACTGCCAGTCACACTCAGGGTTTCATTCAGCCAAAGTACACTGTAGTGTGACCCAAAACAAGCCCAATCCCAGACTTTCCCCAGAAACGTAGGTCTTGTGCTGTCTAGGTTTTGGACAATACAAACTCAGATAAAGTCATTTATTTTATTATTAGAATTGATTTGAACAAACCCAGTTATTCCAAAAGGAATTTTCCAAACAATTCAGTTCAAACATACAGTTTAGATACAACAATGAATCAAGTTTATTAACCATAAAGAGAGAAATTTTAGGTGAAGAAAAATGATGAGGCAAAAAATTCAGAAATGGTTACACAAGAAAGAAAAATAAAAGGTCACTAAAGCGTTACTGCAAACTATGGTGAATTGAAAGCAGTTCCTCTCACTTTGGGCTTGTCCACACTAGCTTTCATTAGTTCGAACTAAAGAGTTCCCTAAGTTCAAACTAAGAAAAGCCTAGTTCGAATCTATAAAACCTCCCTTAAGCTTGAAGTGATGGTTAATTTGAACTCATTAGTTTGAATTAACCACAGCATGATTTCCCCTGTGCAGTAGTGCCCCTACCTGATTCGAACTAGTAAATCCTGCACATGGACATGCTAGTTTGAATTATGGTTTCTAGTGTGGCTGTGTCAATTTGAATTAACTTAATTTGAACTAATAATTATTAGTTCAAATTAATTTAGTTCAAATTCAGTTAATTTGAACTAACCTTCTAAGTGTAGACATAGCCTATGTGATCTAAATAGTTTTGCTAGCTGATTCTCAAAGACAGGACCCTTTTCTTCAGTGTAATGGCTGTTTCCATTGTTCCTTCTGGTACAATAAATAAATGGACAGTGGAAAAGAGGGGTACCTGTTCCCTCTAAGGGGAGAGGGCAACTGAGCAACTCCGGTTGCTCGCTGCACTCCCCTCCCGTGGGGCCCGCTGCGCAGCACCCCTCCCGACAGCCCCCCCACTCCCGGCTTCGCCCCCCACTCCTGCTCACCCCCCCCCCAACTTACCTTGGGGCGGAACTGGAGCAAGAGGGCCCAGCTATAACTCCCGGGCCAGAGAAACTCTACAGAGCATGCCCAGATTTTCTGGGCATTCTCCCTTGGAGCTTCTCTGGGCAGGAGTTTTCAAAACTCCCAGCCCCAGAGGAGTTCTGTGCAGGGACTCTGGCTGCCGGCAGTGCGCTGCCGGCAGCCTTCGCTGCACTGGCGGCTGTGGCGGGCTGCGCTGCAGCGTGCCAGCGCAGCTTAGAGGGAACATTGCTTTCAATGTTGATCCCGCATTATTACAGAGTCAGTTCCCTCTCTTAGGAAAGATTTCCAGCTGAGCTCAGGGATAGAGGGTGCCAACTGTCTAGTGGAACAGGCATAGACTAGGCTGTCAGGAGGCCAGCATTCTAATCCTAGATGAGACATGCCTTGATGTGACCTCATACTCTAATCCTCATCTGCACTTTGGTAAAATAGGGATAATTATTTCTGCACTTTACCACAGGGTTGAGGTGAGACCTTCCATAGCATGCATGTAGTGTTTATAGAAATGTACATTATAATTAAGGCAAATAATGAAAGAAATGGGAGCAGGATTCCAGTTGCCTGTTACTCTGCTCTACACTATTTTTTCCCTTGGTCATACAACTTCTGTGAAGTCATATCTTTTGCTATTTCCATTCCTTCATTTGTATTGACTTTTGGGAAGGTTGGGTGGTAAGCAATATTCCCTCTAATTACTCGTAGGCTGTGTTCACACAGCACTTTTGTTTCGAAACAACCTCATTGTTTCGAAACAAAAAAAAAAAACATGTTCACAC
>ML682013.1:364005-399315 GCA_007922195.1 Podocnemis expansa | reverse complement strand
AGCACTGGGCAGCGCTGCAGCCCGCCGGTGCCTGCAGCCCCCTGAGGAAGTGAAATAGCAGGTTCACAGGGTGAACCTGCTATTTCGTTTCCCGCTTTTTTTCTTATTTCAAAGTAACATTTTGTTAATTCGAAGTATGTTATTTCAAAATAAGGCGTTATTTCGAAACAAGTTGTTTCGATACAACTTGTTTCGAAATAACCATGTGTGTGTGAATATAGCCGTAGACTGTGTGCACAGACAATTTCTTTGTGTACACAAAAACATTTCTTTGTGAGCACCAACATTAACACTACTGATTTTTTTTGTGCACATTTTATTTCGTTGTGTGTGCAGGTTTCATGACCTGTGTGTACGTGCACACACGCACAGCTTAGAGGGAACAATGGTGGTAAGCTCTTCAAATTATGCATAAGTGCCTTAGAAATTCCATGCAGATGCTGTGGGTCACCCTTAAACAGCACTAGCACTGCTGCCACTTGTGGGTTCCTAAGGCATGCATGATACATGAGGAAATTAATGCAGGGAAGTATAAGTCATGGCATCATGTCACACTGTAACAGCAAATTGGAACAGTTGTTAAGATTTAGACACTGGGGAACAGCACATAGATGAAGACAAGGTCAAATCACATTTATTTATTCCCATTCTGTAAGTTCCCCCATCTTCAAAGCATCTGACAAAGTGGAATTTTCTCCCATGAAAGCTCATGCAATAAATCAATTTGTTAGTCTTTAAGTGCCACAGGACTCTTTGTTTGTTTCACTGAACTAGGCTAACAGGGCTGTCCCTTTGGAACTTCACTGGGAACATTTCTCATGCTCAGGATGGAGAACCCTGTGAAAAACCAATTTCCCAGCCATTAGGGTTCTCAGCTAGAATGGGGCAACTCAGCCAATAGATCAGCAATTGCTGCGCTATTGACTATTCTAAAGGAGAGATTTTTTTGTCTGTTGATATTTCCCATAAATTTTAAAAAGGCTTTAGTGTCTTTCTATGGCAAAATGAGAAATTTCAAAACCTTTTTTTCTGAATGAAACTGGAGTTTTCTGACCAGCCCGATAAAAGCTGTTGCAGCACAATATATTTTTCTGTTTAAAAATAGTAATTTTTCTGTGTTTACAACCATTTCCTTCATTTAAGAATAAATCTATTGTGAATTGCCACTGGAGCATTTGTTCTAAATAGGTGGTTAATATCTCTGCTACCCATTGGGTTGAAGATTACTCTAGTTCATGATCAGAGGTGCTTGAACCTCTTGCACATGTGAGTGTGTGACTTCTACAGCAAGCACTTTCATTCAGCTGACTTCCATTCTTCAGCATACCATTCTTAACAACCAGTCTCAGACTGGCTGCTGCAATTTATTCACATCTATGGTAATCATGGTCTACACAAGACCTTTTAGACACTGAAGTCTAACAATATCCACAGTCACATAAAACATAACATTTGGAACTGGCTGAGAACTAGAAAAAACAATGAAAGAAAAGATAGTGCAGCATATTACTTTGCACAGTGCAGTGTTTACAAATCTGATCCACACAGACTTAGACAAGCTCTACTTAGAACAGTAAAGAGGGTGATTAGGCAAAAAAGGGTGAAAGTTTTACTTACCTTCAAACTCTTGAGACCTCAGTGAGTTCAATCCTGTAGTATGCCCTGACAAGCATGATTATTTTTCCACTCATTTCAAACTATTACAGTTTAGAACATTTCCACTCTGGAGTTTTCATGAACTAGACAAGCTGGGCTACCGTAGGCCACAAGAAAGAATGTCAACAGCGAAGTTATTAAAGACCTTGTTGTCACTGACCTGCTGAAGTCATTGCTTTGTTGAAAACTAAAATCGTTTGCAATTATAAAAAAAGGGGAACAATCACATTAGCAAGAACAAATAACAGCAAGATTGGAAACTACAAGGTACATCAAGGTGAGAGAATCAAACCTCGAAAGTACATTTTAAAAAGTATTTCTAATTTTGTTTTTCAATAGCTGTGGACAGAGTAGGAAAAATAACTAAGTTCCTCTTAAAAAGTGCATTTTCTGTTCCGTTTAGGCCTGGTCCACACAGGTTTTGGACTGATACATTGTCATTTAGAGCATGTATGGGGTGGGGAGGCAGGGGAATTCCCCTGAAATAGATACAAGCCCAACTTTGGAGACAGTTATACCAGTGTAAGACGCCTTTTATAATGGAATTATTTATTCCCTTTTCCAATTGGTAAAAAGCATCTTTATATTGATATAAGTGTGCCTCCGTTAAGGGGAGCTAAAGCACTGTATCATTTGTATATAGATGACCCCTTCCAGTGAGTCATGGTGGCATGTGTATAAACCGCTTAACATTGTTTTCCTATTCCTTAAACTGTAAACATCACACAGCCCTTGAGTGTTTGGAATGGGGCTACCACCAGGGATTAAAGTATAATTTGGTGGGCCCCAGAACCCTCCTAAATGTCAGGGACTCCTTCATCTACCCCAGCTACTGTCCCACAAATGCTTACCCCCCCACCCCAGCTACTGCCCCTGAAACACCTACCCCATCAGACCACACTTTGACCATGTCTTCCTCAACCCCAATCCCCTTTCCCTAAACTCCCTGCCCCCATGTCCTGACTCTAGCACTCCTAACCCCACCACCCCCTAGCTCCCCCATCTTCACTTCACTTCCTTCAGCCCACCTCTCCCAAGTCCCTCCAACCCCTTCCCTACCCCCTCCCCGACCCTGCTGCTGGCTTCTCCTGCTCCCCCGGACACCCCAACCCTCCCACCAGCTTCTCCTGCCCCCCCCCAGATGCCCCCAAAGCCTCCCTAACTTCCAGTCATGCCACTGACCCCCGTAATCCCTCGAGCCCTTCCCTCACCCCCCCGCCACCCTGCCACCAGCTTTTGCCTCTGCCATGTCCTTTCCACACTGGGCCAGCTCACCAGTCCCCGAACACCCCCACACCGGTCCCATTACCTGGCCATCATGAGGAGTGACCCTGGCACAGGCTGAGGCTCCAGCCCAGAGGGCTGGAGTTTTTATTAAAAACTCCCAGGCCCAACCTGGTGCAGTCCCCTACTGGCTGGAGGACTCTGTCTTCTGGCCCTGGCTGCCAGCTGGGTGCAGCCCCTTGAGCTGGCCCTGGGGGAACGCATTCTGGTGCCTTCTTCCAGTTTTAGGGGGCCCCAGAACACAGTCTTCTGGTGCATTCCTCTTTTTTAGGGGGCCCAAGACCACTATCCCCCTAAAAATAGCAAAAAGAACAAGAAGTTTGTGGCATTTAAAGACTAACAGATTAATTTATTGTGTGAGATTTCATGGGAGAAAATCCCACTTCATCAGACTCTTCAGAGATTCCTTGCTTTTTTTGCTTTACCAGATTAACACATCTGCCCCTTTGGAACCCTAAAAATAGGGGGCCCCAGAACACCATTCTGGGGTGTTCTGGCTTACTTTAACCCCTGGCTACCACTCAGTTGCTGCTACTATAAACAAACATTAATTTTTAAACTCTTTAATTTGTGATATCAACCAAGAAGTTGTAACTTACAACATAAAACAAATGATACAAAGGCCAAAGGTTTCTTATCGCAATGTAACCATTTATCAGTTGTAGCTTTTAGTATCTGACAAAAACACCCAAAAACCTTGCATCTCAAATGGTATTCTGCAGCTGAACATCTTCCATTTGTTGGTGATGAAATGATTGCATGAATTTAGGTAAATAAATGATTTAACTGTATCTAATTGTACATCTTTTGTAGATTATGTGCGTGGTATAATGAAAGCAGATTTTAAAAAGTCACAGAACTGAATGAATATCTAAACTTAGTGAGGGACTAACAGGGTTCATATGTTTTCAAAAATGTATTTTCAGCTGTTTCTAAATATTTTGTTTCAATTTACCAAAAGCAATTATTTGTATTATAGAGCACATGATTGTGTGGCCTATTTTATTTTTTTAGTTTTGTTGGCAAAATTAATTCCTGGCCTGAATCTTTGCATGGCAGATTTCAGCAATTCTTGTTTCAGCTGTCTTTAAAATAGAGGATTTAGAATAATAGAAATGACTGAAACTTAATTACATTGGTGCTTTCTGGTGCTGCTTTAAATACAGTAACACTAAGGTATTTGCATAAATGAGTAAAGTGTCCAGAATATCTGACATATTCCAAAGGGTGATTTCCAATCTGACTTGTTTTTTGTGTGATGGTTTAGCAGTGAATGCTTTTGCAATAACAAATGTGCAATGTATCATAATTCTAACTTGAATCAAAATAACATGTTGGAAGAGATTTCTAAAGGGAGGCTTTATATATAAATGTGGAGTGTAAGTGCTTAGTGTAATATTTCTTTTGAAGGAAATGTGGACTTTAGTAATCAGAATTATTGTTGTTGCTGGCTTTTTTCTCAGTATGACTTAGTTGTCATGCTTGCAGATCTTAAACTAAGGTGAATATTAGGGGCTACAAGTTGAAAAGGGGTAGCTGTGTTAGTCAAGTTCAGCAAAACAAAAAAGGAGTCTGGTGGCATTTTTAAAGACTAACAAATTTATTAGTCACATGAGATTTCATAAGAAAAAATTGCACTTTGTCAGACACTTGAAGATGCATGAAGTGGTATTTTTTCTCATGAGAGCTCATGTGATACATTTTTTTAGTCTTTAAAAGTGCCACCAGATTCCTTGTTTCTATTACAGGCTACATTTCAGAGTCAGTTCATTACAGTATCTTTGCTTCTTTTCTCTGAATTCATTTCATGCATGGTTTTAAATTTGCATTCACTTTGTTTTAATATGATTATTATTATTACTACTTCTACTACTTTATAAATAGCTGGGTGGATCTAGGAAATAAACCTCACACCATTTCCACCTGGCCTCTCTGGAATCTATTAAGAAACAATTAGTCATAATAATGACCAGAAATAGGGATAAAGATAAACACTCATTCACCTTACTCTCCTGAAGAATCCTCCTGTCTTCCATAGTACTTGCTGCTCAGGTAACCAGGGCAAGTGGGATTTAACCTTAAAATAGTAACAGTACATCAACGCACTGTGATCCTACTGGGATAATCAGTGATATCAACCCATAAATGCTTTGAGAAACACACACTGTATAGGTTGAACCACCACGACACATTACTTCATAGATATTGTATAGTCCTGACAGTTTAAAATGACTAATCTGAATATGGGCTGGAAAATCAACCCTAATTTTCTCTCAATTTGTCAACCACTGAGAAAATAATTCTAAAACACCATATGGCACATGCAGAGAAACCATGGTAATAAGCACCTTAAAAATAGCAAAGATGCTGAACTGGGGCTCAGAGCAAGGGATATAACAAACTGTTAATGTAAAAGCCCCCAAATGTCAGTTTTATTGTTGACTGTTTAGTATCAGCTCAATCCTTTTAGAAACAACTTTGAGTTCATGGCTAACTGTATACAAAAAGTACTGAAGAAAACAGTGCCATATCAATTCCTAATACCTGCTCCTAATGCACAAAAGTTATTTATTGGAAAGAACTGCACCAGTAATGTACTGTAAATTAACAGAAGAATGAAAGAAAATGAAAGTAAACAGTAAAAAATATTGAGCTTCTGTTGCCCAATAGAAGATGTGTGAGAAAAGAATAGATACCTGGGGGAGAATAAGCAGATGGGAAATCTTGTTGGTACAATGCACAAAACCAAGCTTTAAGAAAAGAAATAATCATGAACATCATTGGATAAGTAACTGCGAAGCAAGGAAGGGAAAAAAAAAAGCCTGTGAACAGATCTCACAAGGGCCAGGTAGGAAAAGGAAAGCATTGTAGTGATCTAGAAATGGATAATATAGAGTTAAAGTTGAGGGAATAACAGAGGAGGCTGGCAGTGAAGCAAGACAAGAGTAGAACTATGGAAAAAGGGGGGAAGAAAACCCCTGACAATTGACTGAACAGGACAGACAACTCAAAGATACTGCAACAGAAGTGAAGAATGGCATAGAAAGCCACTGATGCAGGGCATGAGCCTGAATTCAATGAAGCAAGACTTGAGAGGGCTGGAGTACAACAAAAAGGAGATAACAGGATCAGAGAAGATGGTTTAAAAATAATAGGGGGATTAATGGATTATAGGTAAGAGGTTGATGCTGTCTGTAACTGTTCCTATATAGCAGTCCACTTCCAAATCTAAGAACAAATCTTTATGAGAAGGAGGGGAGATCCAGGTATATTATAAATAAACATCTAAACTTGTTAAATAAATTTCAAGCTAGATGCAAACTGAGGAGCTTTTATGAAGGCAATAGTAAACCCCTCCTCCAAGAATGGGGAAAATCCATTTTAATGAGAAAATTTAAGTTGTCTGGGAAAAAATGGTAACTGACCAGATATATTTACCGGTTTCAAAGATCAGATACATAGTTTGTCTGCAAACTTAGCATTGACTAATCAATCAATCAATCAATCAATCAATCAGTCAGCTGGAAATATTTTCTTGCTTAATCTCACCATGTCCAGCATAACAATTCTTTTTAAATTATCTGGTACGCTTTCCAATGGAATGCCAGAACTGGATGATAGCCTAGTTTTGCAATGTTTTGCTACAGAAAACTTACTTGACTTCACTGGGAGTTTTGCCTGATTGAGGACTTAAGAATCAGCCTCACTGAGAATGAAGGGAGAACATGAAAACCATATTTCACAGAAGTGAAAACATAAGGTGCTTCTGTAAAGCTTGCCCTAGTCACTGACACATTAAGTTGTTACACATTGATCACAATAGGAAAATAATGGTTAATGAAATATTTCTCTACATTGTTTTGTCATGGACTCCCATATAAGAAAGTGAGTAATGACTGAATTAAATACTAGAAGGTATCATGGAAGGGAATTGGACTATGTAAAACTGCTCATAGACTGAACAATTTGCTGATAATTCAACAACGTTGCCTGTTCATAAATCCATGAATAATAAGGACACCTATTTCAGTTCACACTGTATCACCCTGAATTTCCATTTCTGTTAAGCAAACTGCCATGATAAGTAAGAGCAGCTTTCTCAGATGAAAATTGGTGTCTATCACAAAAAGTCCGACTTCAGAGCCAGATCCTGATTATTTAGTCACATTGTATGACATGATTTAAAAAAAATGCCCATTTCAAGCTTTTCTTTCATTGGGAATTTGAAATAGTATCAATCCCTTTTACATAAGAATATAATTATTATTTACAGTATTTTGGCATTCTAGTTACTGGACATGAAACTTTACTCATATTTAAAAAGAAGTCCTCTCCTTGAATGGCACATGACTGATAATTTATCTGAAATACATAGAAGTAACTCTGACCATACATAATTCATTTACTATAAGCTTGAATACCCTGCTACAATATATAGTTAGTAGATATTGCATATTTAACACAAAACAGCATTTCATTAAAATTACAGAAAGGAGAACTGTTGTCTTCTCTTGACAAATAAAGATCTTCCTGGCAGATGAAGACCAGAAGAATTATCATGGCAAAAGGAAAACTGAAAATTCTGAGGAAAAAAAAAATCAGGAATAGGGTTGAGGAATCAACCTCCCCTCCCTACAAATTATATCACCCTTATATTGCATGTATTGAGATGGGGGTGGGGGTGGGGAGAGGAATCCTATGTTGCAAGATGAAGAGAAGATGCTATGGAACATTATATTTCAAAAGACCATCATCTTCAGCTCTTACACCCTGAGTTAAATTTAATATCAATCTCTACCTAACGGACTTTACCAAAAATGTTGAAATAATTAAAAGAAAAAATACCAATATCCATTTTCTAAATAGGTCAAGAGTCCCACATGCACATGTGTAATGAAAAAACAAGACTCAGATCTAGAATAAAGAAAAACATATTCTGGTGGTCCATAGACAGCACTTGAAGCTGACAGCTCTAGAGTCTAATCTTGTATCTAATGAGGATTCATTTTGCATGATTTTGTCAGATCACATAACCTTTTGGCTAAAATTACCTCATTTTTATGATTGTCTACCTTGCATTGCTGAGGTGGGGATTAATTTTATATTAATATTATATTGATATTATATTAATTTATTAACCTTATGGGCCTTGTTTTAAATAGCCCCAGAAACTCAAAAGAGAGCAAATCTATCTACATTGTATGGAACTAAAGGAGAAGCTTGTGCATGAAATGTTCTATGAAGGACAGAGGAAATAAAGCCGACACAGCAGGAGACAAGTGTGTGAGTTGTGAGGGAGAGTGAGATGCACAAAACCACAAGTTTGTACCCAAATGTCACTAGGACCATCTGCAAAAACTAATAAAATTACTGTTAAATGCATTGATTGTTGTGTAACCCATAATTATAGAAAATAGAATTTAGAAACTCAGTAACTCGCTGTTAAAAGTCTAGAATTAGCTAACTGAGTCACTGTGAAAGGCTGGCTCTTACCTGCCAAGTCCATGTTTGGAAGAGCCCTTTCTAAGTATCCAAGTGAGTTCTGACAAGAAAATAACTTTCTACGTTACAAATGTCAATGCATGTAGTAACTCAGCATGGTGTATTTATATCTGACATTTGTAAAGGCAAAAAAATACGGGCCAAACTAATCACTAATGTAAAACTCATGCAACACTATTGACTGAAATGAGGTTGCATGCAGGGTAAGCCAGGATCTCATTTGGCCAATTGTTTCAACTTCAATTTGGTTTTCAATCATTTTAATTGTTCAGTGAACAATGTGTCACTCCACACATTCAGCTGTTCTTACTCAACTGTAAATATTTTTTTTTAAGTAGATTCTTGGAGATAGCTTCTAGCACTGAATAGCTGCTAAAGCCTGTGACAGGGCACAAGTGCTTCTTTCTCTCCCCATCCTGTGCACCACACATCCTTGTGCTCATGGTGTACAAGGACCAGGGATGCTAGACTGGGATAGTGATGGCAAAATCTCACGAGGGCATGGGTGGAGGCTAGTAAGGGAAGTGGGAGAACATTTACTAATTGCTGGCTGTCCTCAACTGATGCCCTTGCAGAAACTGGCTGAAATCTTGGTCCTATTGACTTCAATGGGAATTTTGCTAATGACCTAACTGGGGCCAGAATTCACCCATTATGCTTGATGTAGTCACGGTAAATCCTTGAGATGAGAGGGTGGGTGAGTTTCTGCATTGCAGCCATAATCTGGGCACTGGCTTATTCCTATTTTCTAACCCACTGGCATGTTTGCTGAGTAATGTGGTGATTAGATGGCAAGTAGAGAACCAGACAGAAACACAGGAGACAGTCCTGTTTCTAGCTTTGCCATAGATTCACTTGTGTCTTGGCTCCCAGTTACTCTTCTGACTCTTCCATTGCACCATCTATAAAATAGAGATAACAATACTAACTTTCCTTCCAAAACATTTAGATGTGCTAGAAAGTTCAAAAGTATTATTTTATTAATACTGATTTTTAAAGCTTTTAGGTTTTTAGATTCCAAGATGGCAAAGCCCTTAATAGCCAAGATGAGAAATTATCAGTTAACCTGTCTGCCCTGATGATGAAGCAACCTAACCAAACAGATTTTGGGTTCTAATTCTAAAACACAAGTGATTAGTTAGCAGGTAGGATGTCTGCTTCAGTCATTGGGATCCAAGCCTCTTACTGAGTCAGGTAGGATTTTTGTGGGGAATTGGAGTTTACTTCCTGTCTAAAGATATTTTCTTCTTCCATTGGCCTTTGTACCTCATTGCTTAAGGGTTTGCCTTTTAGTCACAATTTTATTTTATTCTGAAATTCTCTCTGCTTCTGCTATTCTGTAGCAAAGATGAAAAAAAATCAACAGTAGCTGGTTAAAATTTCCCTTTAATCCCTGAGGGGGTTTTTTGTTGTTGTTGTTTCTGTTTGTTTTAGGTTTTTGGTTTTTTTAAATTTTTTTATTTATTTATGAGTTTCTTGGCTCCTCTATCTTGGTTTTGTTGTCATTCATTTTGGAAGAAGGTCTCCAGAGAAGTCTGAGTTGGGGACAGCTATCCTACACTGGACCAAGTCAATTTGGCTAACGGATATCCAAATTAAAAACACAGTTTTTAATATTTGGTGAAAGAACAACAAAACGACCACCATAACTCCTTTTTAAAAGCAGTGCTGATATGCTGAGTGCCATCAAGGTGCTTTACAAAATATTAAATCTGATCACTGGTAAAACAGAAGTTTCTATAAGGTTTATTTTTGTACCGAGACAGATAGGGAAATCCTAGTCTATCATCAGAGGTCAATCAATCCAAATGTTTATTTGTAAATCTATTCTGTTAGAATAATGGCATCAGCTCTATCCATTGAAGACCCTATTGACTGCAAATCATGCACGTGGTTGGTTTATATAAGAAAAACAGTGATGCCCACGCTTGATTTTGCCAGTTCAAGTCAGGATTGTAGTTTGAAATTGAATGACTCATGCAGTTTACCCCTTGTCTCAAATCTTTAAATGTTTATATTTTGTGGGCTTCAGCTAGAAATTCAGCTTAAAAACTTAAGTGTAGTTTTGTTAATGGTTCTCAGAATTTTCAGACAGTGTTTTTCAACCCGATGTTCATTTTATTCCCTGTTCTGTGGCACTCATTCAGAGTGTGAATTGTCCACAGCAATAGTCTGTGAAAAGCATGTACAGAGATGACCACAGTTTCTTGTAAAACAACTTGTGGGAGTATGAACTATACCCAGGCATTTAATTCCTGCACAACAGAATTCAAAAAGCCCAGAAATTCAGTCTGTTTATCTGTAATTCTGGTGAAAGCTGTTCTGTAGCACTAATATCAGATGAATATCAGATGACCAGAGAAGTTTTATTAGTTCACTTTAATTCATAAAGATTAAAAAAAAATGGAATAGACCTATGAGTTCCCATCTACTTGCTTCAGTGGTCAGCTAAGATTGTTTTCTATACCTTAGTCTAGTTATATGTAATACAGATGGTGAAGACACTGTCACATTCCTTGAAACTAAAAGCTAGTTGAAAATGAATATTTTTCATGAAAACTCTTGAAACGTCAACGTTATTTTCATTTTGAAGAGTTCTCATAGACTATAGGGTTAGACGAGACCACTATGATCATCTTGTCTGACACAATATAGGCCACAGAACTTCACCCACCCACTCCTCTAACAGTCTAACCTAAGACTGTGTTACTGAAGTCCTCAAACAATGATTTAAAGATTTCAAGTTACGAAGACTCCACCAGCAAGTAACCCATGCTGCATGCTGCAAAGAAAGGTGAACCTCCCCCCACCCTCCCAGTACCACTCACATGCTTATGTCAATCTGCCTTGGGAAAAAATTCTTCCTGATCCAAATATAGTCATCAGCTAAATGATGAGCATGTGGGCCAGACTCATGAGTCAGACACCTGGAAAAAATTCTCTGTAGTATCTCAGAACCCACTCCATCTGACAGCTCATCATGGGCCATTGGGCATATTTACCTCTAACAGTCAAAGATCAGTCAACTGACAAATTAGGCTGTCCTATCATACCATCCCCTCAATAAACCTATCAAGCTCATACTTGAATCTCATTAGATTTCTTTCCTCCAAGACTCGCCTTGGAAGGTTGTTAGAGAGCTCTTCTAATGATTAGAAACCTTGGTCTAATTTCTAATTTTCATGGTCAGTTTATATCTGTTCATTCACATATCTACATCAGTGCTGAATTTAAATAACTCCTCTCTCTCCCTTGTATCCATCCTCCTGATGTATTTATAAAGAACAATAATTTCTTTCCTCAATCTTTTTTAGCTTAGGCTAAATAAGCCAACCTCTTTGATTCTCCCCATATAAGGCAAGTTTTCCATTCCATGAATTATCCTGGTAGCCCTTCAGTTTGAATTCATGTTTCTTAACCATGGCAGACCATAACTGAACACAGAATTCCAGATGATGTCTCACCAGTGCTTTGTTTAGTCATACAAACACCTCCCTAGCTCTATTAGAAATACTTCGCTTGATACATTCTAGAACTGCATGAGATTTTTTTCACAGCTACATCACTTCGGTGGCTCACAGTCAACCTGTGATCAACCAGTACACCCAGGTCATTCTCCTCCTTTATCACTTCCAACTGATGTGTTCCCAGTTTATTGCAGAAATTCTTATTAGTCCCTAATTGTGTGACCTTGTACTTTCCACTATTAATTTTCATTCTATTTCTGTTACTCCAGTTTACAAGGTCATCTAGATCTTGTATGATATCCTGGATTTTTCTCTGTACTAGCAATACCTCCCAAATTTTGTGCCCCCCACAGTCTTAATGAACACACTCCCACTTTTTGTGCAAAGGTCAGTAATAAAAATGTTAAATAAGTTCTTCCCCTAGACTGATCCCCAAGGAACACTAGTGACCTCCCTCCAGCCGCACAATTCACCTTTCAGTATGATCCATTGTAGTCTCCCCTTTAACCAGTTCCTCATCCACCTTTTCATTTTCATATTAATCCTCATCTTTTCCAATTTAATTAATTCCCCATGTGCAACTATATTAAATGGCTTATTGAAATCTCATTAGATTACATCTACTGCACTCACTTTATCTAAAAAAAAATCTAATCTTCTCAAATAAGGAGATCAGGTTGGTCTGAATCTACCTTTTATGAATGCATGCTGTATTTTGTCTCAATTAGAGTTAACCTCAATGCCCTTAACTACTTTCTTCTTTCAGATTTTTTGCATACTACTAATGTCAGACTAACAGGCCTGTCATTGTGAGAGTAACTTTTTCTCTCTTTCTTAAAAATAGGAACTATGTTAGCAATTCTCCAGTCATATGGCACAACAACTCAGTTTACAGATTAGTAAAAAGTCTTTGCTAACGGGGTTTCAATTTCATGTTCTACTTCTTTTAATATTCTTGAATGGAGATTATCCAAGCCTTCTGATTTAGTCCAATTAAGGTGTTCTAGTTTAATTTCTATGTTGGTAATTTGTAGTTTCATGTGCTCATTCCTATTAGTCACTTTACCACTATCACTAAGCTATTCATTAAAGACTGAGGCAAGGTGTCTGTTTAGATACAGGCCATGCCTAGATTATTCTTAACCTTCAACCCATTCTCAGTGTTTAGCAATACCACTTCTTTATTTTCTTCTGATTTATATGGCTACAGAACCTTTTTTTACTATTGGTTTTAATTTCCTTCACAAGGCACAACTCTGCTTGGCTTTTGGCATTTCTCACTTTATCCCTTCATGTTCTGACCTACAAGAAGTAATAGGGGACTCCCTTCTAAAGAGGATAAAGGCATCCATCAGCTGACCTGACATGGTATCTATTAAGGTGTGCTGTATGCCTGAAGCCTGTGATTAAGACATTATGGAAAGGTTGCTGAGCCTGTCTGTCTCTCTGACCATGGTTCCATGTTGCTTATACCTGTAGCCACTCATCATATTTCTAGGTATGACCCTGAGCAGGTCAGCTGTGACTATAGGGCTCTGGGAGTGAGGCTGAAGTAGTTCAGAGCCACAGATTATGTTTTTACCCTCAGTCATGGAGATAGACAAAAGCCTAGGAAAAAAACATGCACATTCTAGAGATGAGTTCCAAGGGGGCAGCTATGTTAGTCTAGTAAAGCAAAAAAGCATGGAGTCTTGTGGCACGTAAAGACTAACAGATTTATTTAGCACATGAGCTTTTGTGGGAGAAAATCCCACTTTGTCAGATGCTTTGACGGGGGGTAATTTACAGAATGGGATGAAAATAAATGCAGGGGAGTATGAGACATGGGATCAGGTCATACTGCAACAGCAAATCAGAGCATTTGTAAGGATTCAAACTCTAGGAAACGGCACTGTGACGGGGCAGGCCCGCCCCGCACTGAAGCGGGCCTATATGCCCAGAAGAGAAGGAAAGCCCCGCCCCTCAGGCCCTGCTGGGCATGCTCAAACAGCTGCCCAGCTATAAAAGGCTGTGATTCCCCTCAGTTGGAGGCTGGCCAGCGGAGGGAGCAGACGCAGGCTAGAGGCTCTCGCTCAGACTCTGGTCTGGCTCCTGCCTCAACAGGGCAGACGCCGGGGACGCTAGAGGCACGGAACTCGGAAGGCACTGCTGGCCAAGGCGCCCTCGGCCATGAGGATCCGAGGACCCCGACTGAACAAGGCACCTGACCAGGGGGACGTCAAGAGTCCAGGTGGGGCACCTCATAACGGCCAGGTAGGAAGTAGCCCAGGGCTGGGTAAATCGGGGGTGAGCATTGGCCACACCTGGGCCTCGGTCGGCGCGTTGCGGTTTGGATCCCCGCTGACCGGGCCAGGGTTCCCGTACACCCCAGGGCCCTGGGCTGGGGTTCAGAGGAGTGGGAGGGCCTGAACCCCCCTACCTGGGCCTACGTCCCTCAGGGCGCCCAGCCAGGGCTGAGACTCATCGACTCTGGCCAGTGGGCCACACTGCCCTGTCGTTAAGGGCTGAGACTCATCGACTCTGGCCAGTGGGCCACACTGCCCTGACGTTAAGGGCTGAGACTTATTGACTCTGGCCAGTGGGCCACACTGCCCTGATGAGAAGGGCCGGGACTCATTGACTCTAGCCAGCGAGCCATACCGCCCTGCCCGCAAAGCGCCCCGTGGACAGGGTCGGTAACCATAGGGCCATCCGGCCTTAGACTGAGAGCCGCCCGGCTCGAGAGCACGCGGAGCTAAAACACTCCGCGACAGGCACACAGAGGGAAGGTGAACTCAAATTACCTGTTATAATGTGAAAAGAATCCATAGTCATGATTCAGCCCTGCTTTCACACAAGCTAATCTGCATATTAGTTGAATTTCAGCTGTTTCTCTTTGAAGTCTTGATGTCCCATTGGTTTTCTGGAGGACCATCTTTAACAAATCATCAATGGAGTGATTAGGACGATAGTAGTGCTCAGCAACTCGTGTGTGTGTGTGTGTGTGTGTGTGTGTGTGTGTGTTGTCATTTTTTATGTCAGTTGAATGTGTGACTGCACAGATGATGTTCACAAGAAAGGGCTTGGCTTCCTCATGAGAGTCTGTTCCAGGGTAGAGGGTTTCTGATCAAAGCTGAGGTTTACCCGACCAAGAAGAGGAAAAAACGTCTTCATACACTAATTTACCAAATGAGTGTGGAGGACTGTAAACTTCTGAGAGGTGGGAAAACATACAAAAGCAACTTTAGTAAAAGACTGGATATTAGGTTGAACATGGAAAATTATACTGGGATCTTAGAAGCAGAAAGAACAAAATCAGTGGGCAATCAGCTCATCTTAGATGTCTATAGACAAATGCATATTTATGGGGGGATAAACAGGAAGAACTGCAAGTATTACCATGCCATCTAAATTATCACTTAACGGGTGTCACAGAGACTTCATGGGCTAACTCTTATGACTGGAATACTGGCATAAAAATATGTAGCTTGTTCAAGAGGCACATATGGGGTATTGAAGCAAGGGGGATGTTGCATTCTACATCAAGAAAAATGTATGCTTTTTTTTTTCATCTCCTTCTAGACCATAGAGACAGATCAATTAGAAGTCTCTGTGTAAAGATAAAAGGGGGAAAAATAGGAGTGAAGTAATGGTAGGAGTCTACTATAGACCACCAGATCAGAAAAAGGAGATGTAGAAGTCAGTTCCAGAACAAATATCCAAATTAGAACACCTAGAAGATATGGGGGACTTTAACTAGTGAGATTATTTTGGCATAATATAATGTCCGATAACTTCTTGAACTATATTGGGATAAATTTTTGCTTCAGAAATTGAAGATAAAAAACATAAAAAAGGCATTTTAGAAGCTGGAAGACAATGTGGATGAAAACAATTATTTAATAATTGTAAGGAAAGAAGGAATGAGAGCTGCAGAATAAAGAAAATGACCTTAAAAAAAAAAAAGATGACTAATCAAATAAGAACTGCTAGGTAAGGTCACATAGGAAGAAAATCCAACAGATAAAAGCATTCAGGAGAGTTGGCAGTTGCTCAAGGAGATAATATCATAGGTATTGCAAACTATAGTAATACAAAGGAATTACATGCAAACTAATACAACAACAGTGTGGCTCCATCAGGAGCTCTTCAATTACTTTAAAATCAGAAAAGGAATTGAACAGAAAGTGGAAAAATGAAGAAGTAAAAAGTTTTTGGGACAAAATTGGAAAAGGTAAGACACAAAATGATTTATAGCTAGCAGGAGAAATAAGGTAAGAGGTCCTTAAAATAAATTAGGAGCAAGAGAGACAGAAAACTAGGCCCTCTACTTGAAGAGTAAGGGGAGCTAATAACTGACAACATTAAAGAAGCTCATGCATTTAATGCCTTTTTTTTCTTCAGCCTTCATTGAAAAGATTCATGGCCAGATACTCATCACAATTAATATTAACAAGAAGTGGGGTGGAACATGAAGCAAAATAGTGAAAGAACAGGATAAAGATTATTTACGTCTGTTGAAGGTATTTAGTCAGCAGGACCTGACAAAATTCATTGTAAAATACTTAGGGAAGTGATTGAAGTAATCTTTGAACCATTAGCAATTATCTTCTAGAACTCATGGAAGGGGGGGTGAGGTCCCACAGAACTGGAGGAGGACAAAAATACTACTGATCCTTAAAGAGGGAAACAAAGAGGATGCATAAGCTGACTGCTCTATAATTCTAACTTTGATAGCTGAGAAGGTACTGGGACAAATTGTAAAACAAGTTTGTAAGCACCTACATAACAAAGTTATAAAGAATAGCTGAAGTGTTTCTTTCAAGAACAAATCATTTCAAAACAAACTACTTTCCTTCTTTGACAGGGTTACTGGCCTAGTGGATGGGGGAAAGCAGTAGACAACATACCTTGATTTTTACTAAGACTTTTGACACCATCCTACATGGCATTCGCAGTCAATGTAGGGAAATGTGATCTAAATGAAATTGATAAAAGGTGGATGGGGAACTATTTGGAAAAACTGTACTTAAAGAGTAGTTTGATACTTTGTTGATAAATTGAGATGGGATATCTAGTGGGGTCCCTCAGATCAGTTCCAGGTATTTTTCAGTATTTTCACTGATGATTTGGATAATGGAATGCAAGCAAAAAGGGCAGGATTGCAAGCACTTAGAGGATAGATGTAGAATTCAAAAGAACCTTAACAAATTGGAGAATTGGTTTGAATTCAACAGGATGAAATCCAGTAAAGAAAAGTGGAAAATATTACACATATGAAGGAAAATCGAATGCATGCATACCAAATGGGGATTAAGTTGCTCAGAGGTAGTTCTGCTGAACATGATCTAGGGGTTGTGCTAAATCACAAATAGAGTAAGTCAGCTAAGTGATGAAATTACAGAAAAGGCTAGTATCATTCTCTATGCTATTAACACTAATATTACATGGAAACTATGGATGGTAATTGTCATACCCTACTCAGCACTAGTGAGGCCTCAGCTGTAGTATTGTGTCCAGTTCTGGGTGCCACGCTTTAGAAAATATGAGGTTAAATTAGAAAGAATTTGAAGGACAGTACCAAAAATGATAAAAAGTTTAGAAAATCTAACCTAGAGGAAGGGCTTAAAAAAACAACCTGGGAAATATTTAGTTCTGAGAAAAGACAACAAAACAGGAACTTGCTAAGTTTTATACAGGTAGTCCTCACTTAGTGACCGGGTTCCATTCCTGAAACCCGGTTGATAAACGAATTGGTCACTAAACGAGGAGCAGCCCTTACCGGTATTTCAGGCATAATGTACTTTACTGGTAGTGGGTTTTTCAACCATTGGTAGATAGTTTTAATGTCACCTTTGCATCATTTATAACATTTTTAATATATATTTTAAATGTTTTAAGCTCTAATGTACTGAACTTAGTTTGCATAGTGTACTGTAAATATAGGTAATCTGAGAGAGTTGATGCGAGTTCTCGTACATCGCCATAATACCAACTCATCAGAGAGCCGGTCATAACTCTGAGGGGTCACTAAACGAGTAGGTCACTAAGTGAGGACTAGCTGTAATACATTATATTATAGCAGGTGGTGATCAATTATTCTCTATGGCCACTAAAGGTAGCCAAAGAAGTAATGGGCTTAACCTGAAGCCATAGTAATGAGATTTGATACTGGAGAAGACTGTAAGAGTTGTTAAATTCTAGATCAGGCTTTCAACTATGGTTGTGGATTCCCTGTCAAAAAAGCGGGACAAAAACCTGTAAAAAATGATCAGTTTACTTGGTCCAACCTCAGCGCAAGGGACTGACCTCATCTGATTACTTCCAGACCTACATTTGTATGATTGTATAACTGACTGAAAGGTTTCCTAAAGCATGTCACACCGGTCAGTGAAGAAATTGCTGAAATGGCCTTTATTTTATAGTTTTTCAAGGTTTAAACTGTTATAGAGGAATTGTTGAATAAAAAGTTACTAATATGGTGGTGATTGTGCAAATGTGGTGGTGTAGCATGAGCATATTCTCCTTGTTTCCCCATTTTAAACAAAAATGATTTGTCATGGGCACAAGAGAGAATGTGGCATCACATGGCAAACCAAGCTTCACTATGTTGAAATGTTCATTCTTGATTTCTGCTAATATGCAAGTCTGGTAGCAAACATCTTGATTTGAATAAATGAAAGAGGGAGGAGTGCATGGATGAAATCTATTTTGAGGTCAATGACATAACTGTCATTGTCTTCATTGGGCCCCAGGACTTTATCCTGTGTGTGTGAGAAGGAAAAAGGGAAGGTGTATCAGCTTGTGTTTTCAAAAGACTTGCAGAATGAAAATATCTGATATTTTGTTCAATGTGGTCCATTCCAAAGGCCTGCTATTCTAAAATACATTTGAGCCCTAGGGAGAAATCATCTATGTGGACTTAATTTAGCAGTGTCAGCAACAGAAGATCCCCCCTCACCACCACAATAAATTACCAGTGCCTGTATTTGAATTTCCCAAATTTGTGAGAATATTACAGGTATTTTGCATTGGTGTGGAGCATATATTTGCTGTCTTTTGCAGAACCCTTCTTTTGTTTTTCAAATAAAATAAAACCTGTTAACTTGAAAGAGAAGAGAGGCGAGTCTTAAGTCTGTCAGCAACAGGAAAATAAACCTGTACTTTTTAAAGAACTTGTAGCAATCCAAACTCAACTGTTATCTTGAAAAGCCTCTTGTTCAGAATGCCATTGCATAGGAGGAAGAAAGATAAAGTTAATTCATTTTGCATAGCAGTTTAATTATTTTTCTAGTGTAGTCAAGACCCAGGAACTCACTCATTCAGTCATTTGTCAGATGTGGATGTACAATTTAGAATTGCTTAGCCCTGTGAAGTAATAAATGAGAGGTGATCAGCAATACTCACATGCATGTGTGAAAATAGTTGTTTATATTTTGATCTTTTGCTGTACAGAGATTGTGACCTAAAAGTGAGGAATTGCACTGACCTGAAGGGAAATTACTTTGAGTTCTAGTAGACCAAACAAAATCACAACCACAACATTCCCCTTACAGAGCAGTCACATTTTGAAGAGCTATGGACAGTACATGTACTCTGCAGAAATGTGCCAATGATTTATGAATCTGGAGTTAAGTAAATTTCTCTTGCGTGTTAGTACCTAGCTTTTAAACACTAAGTGAAACAGCTGTCTCAAGTCAGTAAAAAGCTGGGATTACTGTAGCTATTTCTATTAAATGGTCAGTTTAGGCTTAGCTGGTGTGAGCATCTGCAAAGAGAAAAACATTATAGAACAGACTGGTCCAGGTGAAGTACTGTTAATCATTCCTTTTAAAAGAAAGGGTGCAAAAAAAACTTGTGAAGGGAATACAGAATACAGTTGGTCAATCAGTGCCTCAAAAGTAAAGGTGCATTGAAGGTAACTTGCAGTTTGATAAATCACAAAGCATGAGTTTATGGCTATGTCTACACACAAGGTTTTCTTTCAAAATAAGTCATTCCAAAATGACTTATTTTGAAATAAAACCCTTATTTTGAAACCACTTATTCTGAACTAAAAAAAATTTAGTTCGAAATAAAGGAAACCCAAAAAGCAAAATAGCATGTCCTGTGTGTGAACATCCTATTTCGCTTCAGGAGACGGGCACCCTGGGAGGTGTGGCAACATGGCCCCTTGCAGGCCATGTTGCCACCAACCAGGGCGGAGGACAGAAGAGGTCTTACTAGGAGCCTTGGGGTGCCCCAGCTCCCCAAGCTGTGTGCCCAGAGGTCTAATGGCTTGGGGAGCTGGGGCACCCTCAGGCTCCTTTGCCAAGGTCGGGGCAGCTGCAAGGGGTGTGGGGTGGCCGCAGCGGCAGCGGCTCACCCTGCACTCAGGTCTCTGGGGCCATCGGGGTCTGTGGCAAGCCCCTCAGTGGGGTGCTGGGGCACCTGGCTCTCCCTGCCCCCGGGGCTGAAGCTGTGGGGAGCCGGTCCAACTCGGCTCCCCAGCACCCCAGGGGCTGAGCGGCTGCAGCAGCAGGGAGCCCTGCAGCTCACCCCACCGCCACCTGTGGGGACTGCAGGCCCTGGCAGGTGGCCACAGCCAGGGCTGCTCACCCCGCACCTGGTTCGAGGGGCTGCAGCCCCCTGCGGGCGGCCACAGCCAGGGCGGCTCACTCCGTGCCCTGCAGCCCCCCCAAGCCGGGCGCGGAATGAGCCACCCTTGCTGTGGCCACCCTGCTGGGAGCTGCAGCCCCCGAGCTGGCGGCGGGATGAGCCGCCTTGCTTGTGGCCACCCCGCTAGGGGCTGCAGCCCCCCAAGCTGGGTGCAGGGTGAGCTGCCCTGGCTGCAGCCACCCCACCCCTGCATCTCTCCTCAGTACCCTGGCCAGGGTGCTGAGGAAGGTCCAACACGTTATTTCAAAATGATGGTCATTTCAAAATAATGTGTCCGAATGGTGTTATTTCAAAACCACCATTTCAAAATAACAGCCATTTCAAACCCATACCATGTTTGAGGCGTTTCGAAAGGACGCCTCTTATTTTGAAACGATGGAGTCCGTCGTTTCGAAATAAGAAAATGTCATCTGGACCTAATCTTTTGTATTTCAAAATAACTAGTGTTATTTTGAAATAAAAAAGATGTATGGACATAACCTATAAGACTACTGAAGAGATTTTTATAATGGATCTGATTACAGAGATTGAGAGTCATTACACTTCTCAAAAGTGAAACTCAAAATGCTAAACAACAAATCCAGTTCCAAATCATGTTAATATCTTGGAACCTCACGAAAGCAGAAATTAGTTATTTATGACTTGCTGCCAGTGGGGTTCTCATTTTATTATCTAGTAAAGGTGATGTGTTGTAGAACTGGGTCTCTAATTCACAGTAGGGAAGCATTTCAGGCAAACTCCCATACCTGAACTGGATTAAAGGAACATTAGTTTAAAGTAAAGAACTAAATGGATAGTTTTTAGACAAAGTCATGTACTGAATCCAAACTCAAACATTCCTGATACACTCATACATTGAACTCTGGAGTTTGTGTACAGAATACCTGATTAAAAACAGCCCTGCTATGCTGCGTCATGCTTGCAGTTATTTACGCTGCACACCATTAGCTGTAATATAATTACTAAAATTGGGCAAGAAAGCATCTTCAAATCCCCATGCTCTTGAGAGAGATCCTCCACTTTGGTAAATGTGTGTTGTTCTGTGGATATCAATGTTCCTTTTAATTTGGGATTCCAAACCTCAGTTTTGGTTCTAAGGGAAATTTGACACTGAAAAAAAGCCTATGTTCAAAATCAAGTGAAGAAACTTGATGAAAACTGCAGTTTAGGAGGAAAAACAAACAAACAAACAAAAAAACCCAACCAAACAAAAAAACCCACCCTCCTAAAAAACACTCAAATTAAAAGATTCCAGAGTTCAAGATGGTAGAAACATTTCCTCATGTGATAAGACAATCTGACTTCAGACATTTTGAGCTAGTATCACAGGATAGCTATCCTAAGAGTTTAAGGAGTTTAAAGATGTGATTTATCTGTAGAGGATAAGGAGATTATAAAAGCTACCAGGGAAGCCTCTGTGTCAAGAAGGTGAGGTTGCTATAGGTAGCAGATTGACTGTGGGGTGAGGCCCTGGAGCAGGTTGACTCTCATGGCAATGCTTCTGTAGTGGAAACAGACCTTGAGTTAAGGATGATAGATGTAGTACAAAATGTCAGTATGGAAGAATTCAGTCCAAGTCTCAGAAAAGAGTTTGAACCAGACTTTGGGCATGCTGTCATTCCATACTGGTTAGGGAAGATAAACTTGCAGTCTGCAAAGAACTGTAGATCTAGATCTAAATGAAATCTAGCCTTTACTGACTCAACCTCAGACCTGAACTTTGGGCTAAACTTCATCTAGTTCTAAACATGACTGCCTTGGTCCATCTTGAATAAATCACATTTACGTTTTAAAATTTAGAAAGTTTGTTCTCATTTCTGTTGTTTATAGTAGCAAAAGTATGCTAGATACATTATCATATATGAATACATGATCTTTGTCCAGATTAGCAAATTATCTAAAGATATGTATTACTGTTGAGTGAATAATTTCATATTGAAAAACATTTAAAAAATGTTTGTCCACTTTCTGTTCTTAAATTATGTGTGAACATATGTCTTGAATGTATTTTTTTCAGATTTTTTTGGTGAACTACTTCTACGAATTTTGCTCTATAGATTGTTTACAAAGTTCTGATAATTCAAATTTAAAACTTGAGTTTTGTTGAGCTGTTAAAATGAAGTACTACAAATATTAGCATACATATATCAGTAAGTTGAACACCATGTTCCATGGCATAAAAAATAAAATATTGAAGATGAACTGAAAGAATGTATGTACTATATTTGGTCAAGATCTGTTTTCAAAGGGTAAATCCAAGTGCTTGTTTGTATTATGAATTCAGTCAAAAGGTGAAAGGATGACCACTGTTTACACTAAAGAAGGATTTCAAGAAATAGTCCAGGAGAGCCCTTCTCTTCAGAAAATGTAGGTTAGGTACTTGTTGGTGTACCCTTTTGGATTGGGAGAATATAACTTCTATTTCCAGGACTGTAAAATTGAACAAGCATTTTTTGTCATGGAGGTTCAGTTATGAAATATGGCTCATGAAAGGAATAATAGTAAAATAGCATTTTTTTAAAAAAAATGTTTGATAGAAAAGTAATGAGAATATTGTGAATTAGGCATTTATCTTTCTGAAAGATTTTCAGAAGTAAAATTAGTAAAGATAATAAATCAGCTCAAGGCTAGATCAGTATATAATGTCCAATGCAAAATTGAAAGCATTTCAACATTTTAAATTCTTGGTGGTTCTTCAGATATGCATTGTGCAGTGAGGAATTTTCTGCCCAGTGAAAATTTGATCTAAATTGGCAATGTAATGTTTCTTTCCACTCCCCTGATGTCTGCAAAGTTTCTTTTTTAGCAGTTTAACAGGAGTGGTCCACGTGATTTAAGACCTGTAATATCGATTCTGGCTGCACATATGGCATGTGCTAAAGACAGTCAGTACAAACTATTTTGATCTTTTTTTTTTTTAAGGGAAAGGCTGCCATTATTAACATTCTAAAGAACTATTCAGGGGGTAAAACCCCAATCTATTGATTAATTTATAGCTATACAAGGAGAACACCAGCAAGCAGGCTCTAGAAAAGATAGAAGTGAGTAAACCTTGAGGAGGACTGACTGCCTCCGACTTAAATAGCTAGAAAACTGAGCACATTTTTCTTGCATTATTGCAAAGGTGATTCTAGTGCTGGGTCATGAATATTTCTGAGAAGACATATTAGAAAATATCTTACAGTTTAGTGCCATATTTATCCTTGAAATACTTTACTGGTTGAAAGAATCCTATTTTGAAGTCCACTTAAAATTTATTATTGAAGATTCTCCCTTCCCCACTTTTTCAATGTGCATCTGCTTTTTCTTGTCTAAAACTATCAATTCAGTCCATCCTTCTGCTCCAAGTACCCACTTCTTTTGACCAATACTATTTTGCACTCATGTTCTTGTAATTGTTTTTAGAAATACTATAGTGTGAGGCAAGCAGTGCATTTTAATGTATCCTTTTTCATTGCAAAAGTGAGGTTCCTGCCTGCCTACAGTGAGTTCTTTGCACATTTGAATAAAGCAATCATTTTTTTTAAATGGGTAGAATTATTCTTGTGATTTGTGAATATAGCATATCAGTGAAAATTTTCCTGGGTTTATTAAAAGCAGGGTAGGCAAACCTTTTGGCCTGATGGACACATCTAGGTACAAAAATTGTATGGCAGGCCATACAGAGGGGGAAAGAGGCTGTGCTAATATGATACAGGAGCAGCTCCAGCCAGTGTGCTGCTGGGCTCCCACGGTGGGAGAGGGCCAGAAGAAGATGCAAGGATGAGCTGGGGAACAGATGCTGCTGTCCTGCACAGCTTATTCTACAACATTTCTGAGGGCCACTGGTTGAGCTACAGGGCCTGATAAAAAGTTCAGGTGGGACACATATTATAATTCTTATTCCATAAATCATAAGACCATGGTGATCTTGTCAGAAAGGAATGAATGACCATGTGTGCAGCATGGCTTTTCAGTGAGGGTGAAGTGAGTAGGCCCATCAAATTCAGTGACACTACCTAAACCTATAAAGTTAAGCATGGGCACAAATGTTAGCAGTTCCACTGACTTCAGCAGCACTACTCACAGTTGTAGCCCATAGGGCTAGCTTTATTATATTCACTGCCTGCTTTCATTATATTCTGCTTTTATTATATTTAGCAGTAACACAAGGAACCTACAAGTCTATATCCTGTAAGACATTTGCTTTAGCAGTTAGCATGAGACTTGAGGCCTATGATCATAGATCATTTATCTGTTCTAAAAGGTCACCCCTGATTTTTCAAGAACTGGAAATAATTTCAGGGAGTTTTGCCCCTAATGACTTTAGTCAACCACAGAAACATGCTAACACCAGTTTTTGGGAAGTTTTGGAAAGACTATCTAACCATAAGAGTGCTAGGAAAATGAATTGACTTGTATGGTAAATTGAGATCATTTATGCAGTAATCTATAAGAGGAGTCTTGAAAATTAATAGGATGAGGAAATACAAATAAGGAAAAGTGGGAGAAATCCCTACAGAATATGCATTAGATATAGTGGTTATGTCTGTACTATCAAATCCAGATTAAGCCTCCTTAATTGGGACTAATTTATTTGGTCCCTGTCTACACTAGGCTTCGCCTAGTTAAAACTAAAATATTTTAGTTTGAACTAAGCTAAGCTTAGTTCAAACTAGTTAGTTCAAACAGTAACTCTAACTTTAGCTTGAACTAGTGTAATGTAGCCATGCTAGTTCGAATTAAATAAGTTTGAACTAACCAGTTAGTTCAAACTAGCTGCAGTTTTTAGTTTGAACTAACTTTAGCTCAGACTAGCCATGCTTTTTTAGTTAAAACTAAAAAGTTACTTCAAACTAAAAAATGCTACTAGTTTGAACTAAAAAGCTGCAGTTAGTTTGAACTAACCCGAGGTTAGCTCGAACTAACCAGGAACTGCCTAGTTCGGACTAAGGAAGTCCAAACTAAGCTTCCTAATGTAGACATAGCCAGTGATATCAGTGTAACATATTATAAATTGCATCCCATCCTGTGGGCAAAAGGTGAGAGATTGCCTTTTTGAGGTTCCAGAATGATGGCCACTTGTGATGAGAAGGAAGGTGATGGTGATGAGGAAAAAAATGAATAATATTTCGGGTTGCTGTGCAAGGGATGGGATGAGTATGGATGTCCAGAAGTACTTTCTGTATTCTCTATCTACAGTAGTTAATTGGAGTGTTTGCTAAATTAATTACTTAAGAATGTCCAGTTATTACTTTTGGTTCTTGTCACAAGATTAGGCTTAGTATTACTAAAATGACTATATAATTGGAACTCTGATGTGCGTGGTTGCAACGCCTCAGGAACTCTTCTACGTTTGCATATCAGAGTTCCCAATTATATAGCAATTTTAGTAACAGTAGGTGTAACTTTGTGACAAGAACCAAAAATAATAACTGGAAATTCTTAAGTAATCAATATAATTAATACAAAAATCCATAGATCAAGCTACACAGTAGCAAAGATAAGCATATGGCTAAGTTTTTGCAAGATGAGGCTGTAAAACAATGGCATTGTATAGGACTCGTTACTTAATTCTTTTGGATAACAGCTACTGTGTTTGGATGGACCATGAATACAGTGGGCGCACATTATTGCCCTGCAAAGCTTTCTATCTGAGGCATATCTACCCTGAAAGAGGGGTGTAAATGCATTTTGTGTCAACATAAATGATCTAACTTTAACATAGGTATTATGAGCACTGATCGATAGTGGTCAAGCTGCAGCAGCAGACTTCATTGTGGGCTAGCTGCCTGAGTAAGTACCCAGAAAGCCAATTTGGTTTCTACAGACTGCTACTGTAGCATCACTGTTTTTGCTACTTGTGCTACCTCGATTTAAAGAGAGTTTGAGAATGACTACACATACTGCAATCATGCCTCCATTTCCAGTATGGACAGATGGATATGAAAAGGTTAAGTTCAACAACATTAACAAGTGCAAGAGTAAAAAGCTTCTAATTTCAGTTTCTCTGTAATGAAATGACTAGATTTCAATCATCAAGAAAAAAATTCTTTTCACATATAGAATTTATATGGGTCATTGGTAGTTATTTCACTAATGATATTAATTTCTAAAAATGGTAGTGGAATACATGCTGTCATTTTTTAAAAAATGAAGTAAAAAATCTTTTTTACACACAAGTAAAGACAGAAATGCATAGTGAGATCTGTAATGTGTATGTAATAAACATCCAAAAAATCTGTAATTGGTCAGATAATTAAACTTATCTTTCTGAAAATGCCCTTTCTTCACTTTTTTTTCCTTTTTAACTTTATTTTCATTAAGTTTCCTTTAAAGATATTCTCGATGGCTTAGGCATATTTTCATAACTGCTGTAGACTACATTTTTTGTCGTTGATCAGTATTTTTCCATGTTTTGGTATTACCAAAAAACAAATTTTAATAGTATTTATTACTGGTTGAATATGACATTGCAAATGTCTTCAAATGTATTATAAATATAATATATAGTGTGTGTATGTGTGTGTGTGTGCGCACTGCCAGTTAGGAATCATGTCTTCTGTGCTACTCTACTTGTCATTTTAGCTACAAATAATGCATTACAAAACCAAATGATCAAAACTTATCAGACTGTAAAAACAAATTGTTCAAAATTTAGCAGACTGTAGTGTACAGACCACAGAAAAAAATCTTATTTTTAAACAAATAAATTAATTTAAGCTATACTTACAAGCTGTACGTGCTGAGTAAATCATTAAATGAGATACTTTGCTACCACCTAACACAAGTGCACTGGTTTCCTTACTGTCACCTATAGTAGACAGGTATACAGATAATTTAGGTGTGTAAACTGCAAGATGAGAATCCAACATTGAAACACTGCTATGATTGTATATTTGCATTACATTTGACCTATAAGAGGGTAGATGCTCTTGTTAGACAGGACAGTCATGGCTTCTGCCAGTTGGCCAAAGTATTTCCCTTTTATGTTAGTACTAGACATTCTTATCCGGGTTGAGTCATCAGATTTCTTTTTATCCAGGTATTTATTTCCTTTAGACGTCAGTGGCAGCTGGGTGGCAGCAAATCCGGGTGCTACTGAGCAGGCAAAGAACAGTTTGATGCCTTTGGCATAGTGATAGCATTTGATATCATGACTTCTTTTATCTTTTTGGAACACAAACATTAAACAAATGGGGATAAAACTGAAACTTATGAAAGGCATCATATTCAGAGCTTCCAGGGGGGAGGAATAGCTGCACATGAAACTGTGAATCCAGCTTGAAGCCACTGCATTGATCACACCATGTAGCACAGCAGGGATTAGTAATACCTTATGGTTGATTGTGTTGAAAGCAACTGATGGATTTTGTTGTATAGGTATGGATGTTTGCACTTCATCTTTAATCATGAGGAACAGGTCACCTAGAATGTTACAATGCCACATCCCCGTGTCAAGCATAGCCAGGAGGAATTTTGTACATTGGAAGGCAGGTGGATCTTGTAGTAGCTTTGATGCTACCCTCAATATTATTTTACTGGAAAAGAGGGGACTGGAAATTAGTGGACAGTGCTGCTGAGCAGCTGGTGACAGTTTCACTGGTCCTTAAACAAGAAGATATCTTGAGTACAGGAAGTTTCCATTCTCTGAGGAAGCCATGGATTAAGTCAGTTAGCAGCAACCCCATCTGCCCTCAACAGTCACTGAATTAGCAATCTTGGATGTGGTGACATGGACTGAGTGAATTAACAGCCTCTGTGTGACTGAATGGATATTTGCTTTGTGCTGTGCTTGTATTTGTGTTCTTGGATTTGGCAAAGGATCCTTGTGGGTGATTCAGAGGAAGGTGTACTCATAGATGAAAGGCAATGCATAGCGAGTTATTGTAGTAGTTAATCAGATAAGTCAAAGGTCGGTGTGGTGTATTCCAGTGGCGAACCTCTGATCTCTTGAGTCTTCAGAGAAAGACTATTTTGGACCATGGCTCTAAGTAAGAGAGCAGGAAGGACCCAACCTCTGTTCATAAGAGCTGGTAGTCAGTGTGATACAAATGCCATGGTCAAAACAGGGCAGCTGATGCAGCTGCCCTTCAAACAGACCTCCAGTGTATCATCACTCAGGCATGTATAACTCATCTCCACTCCACAATCAAACTGAGCCTGGAACACTCCACACAGGAGATCTACTTTCTGGACACTACAGTACAAGTTAGGGATGGACACATAAACACCACCCTATACTGGAAACCTACTGAGCACTATAGTTACTTACATCCTTTGAACTTTCATCCAAGACACACCACACAATCCATGCTCTACAGCCAGATCATAAGATATAACTACATTTACTCCAGTCCCTCAGGCAGAGACAGGCACCTTAAAGATCTCTATCAAGCATACTTAAAATTACAATACCCACCTGTGGTAGTGAAGAAACAGATTGACAGGCTGAGATGGGTAGCCAGAAGTCAGCTGTTACAGGAGAAGCCCAAGAAAGAAAATAGTAGAATACTACTATTCATCACCAGTAACAACATACCAAACAACAGAACCATTAAAGCAGGCACATATCCCTGCAACAAACCATGTTGCCAACTTTGTCACCTACATGTCTGTACAACAAACATCCTTACAGGACCTAATCAAACCACCTACTCCATTAAGGGCTCATTCACCTGCTCATCCACCTATGTGATTTATACCATCATATACCAGAAAAGTCCCCCTGCCTTATATATTGGACAAATAAGACAGTTTCTGCACAAAAGAATAAATGGACACAAATCTAAATTCAGGAATCACAACATTCAAAAACCAGTAGATGAACACTTCCATCTTCCTGATCACTCCATTAGTGAATTGCTAATAGAAGTGCTCTATCAAATGAATAACAAATCAAGGCTTCAAAGAGAACCTGCAGAATTGGAATTAATGTGCAAATTTGCCAAGGTTGTTTCAAGGCTAAATAAGGACTTCAGAATTTTTTTCTCATTACAACAGGTGATTTGACCTCATCTTCCTCTATATGCTGTTTCCCACTGTACATTGATTTGCTGTAACAGTCTGAACTTGCTACACTTCCCTGCGTATATTTTCTTCCCATTCTGTAAGTTCCCCATCTTCAAAATGTCTGACAAAGTGGGATTTTCTCACAAGCAATAAATAAATTTGTTAGTCTTTAAAAGTGCCACAGGACTCCTTGTTTATTTCATCTGCAGTGACTTACCTACATAGCCTGCAGTGAATACGCCTTCATATGTGATGGTATGTGGTGGCAGCCTATCCATGAGCAGAGTCCAGGTCTGATGACTCCCCAGGCTTTCAGTGTTTCAAATTGCATGAGAGGTGAACAGCTCAGTTGAAAATCTCAGAGGTAGTCAATACAAGGGCTTGCATAATCATCATTCAAATGGAAGACGACACCTCACACCACCTCACAAAAGTTAAGTGAGTCAATTACCAGGCTATTTAGCAACCTAGTTAGCTTTGAAAAATAATGTTGCTGGATTAGCTAAGTATGATAGACTCCCTCACAGTTATGGTGACATGCATGACATTAATTTTCACTGTGATATGGAATTTGATAAGGTAATGCACTTTATCTTTACAAAGTCAGCAGTGTGCTCTTGCTGCCAAAAAGGCCAATGGCATACTGGGCTGCATCAAAAGAAGTATTACCAGCAGATCAAGGGATGTGATCATTCCCCTCTATTCTGCACTGGTGAGGCCACATCTAGAATACTGTGTTCAGTTTTGGGCTCTCCACTACAAAAAAGGACAGGGGCATGCTACAGAGAGTTCAGAGGAGGGTAACCAAAATGATGAAAGGGCTGGAGCACAAGCCCTATGAGGAAAGACTGAAAGCATTAGGCTTATTTAGTCTGCAGAAGAGAAGATTGAGGGGGGATTTGATAGCAACCTTCAACTACTTGAAGGGATGCTCCAGGGAAGATGGAGCTTGACTGTTCTCGGTAGTAACAGAGGACAGAACGAGGAGCAATGGTCTCAAGTTGCGGCTAGGGAGGTCAAGGCTGGATATTAGAAAAAACTTTTTTACTAGGCGAGTGGTGAAGCCTTGGAATGTGCTGCCGAGGGAGGTGGTGAAATCTCCATCTTTGGAGGTGTTTAAGGCCCGGCTGGACAAAACCATGACTGGGATGGTTTAGTGGGAGTGGTCCTGCCTCTGGCAGGGAGTTGGACTAGATGACCTATGAGGTCCCTTCCAACCCTATGATTCTATGATTCTATGAAACACTACTCATAGGCATTACTTGAGCTGCAATGCATTATGCTATATTTCTTGACTTCTGGTAGCTGATTTAATCTACATAAACAATCTCCCTTTTGAAGCAGGCAGCAGATTAGGGCAAAGGTTATATGGACATGTAGGAATGAGTAAAATGCCCATCCAGTCAAAGGTCCTGTGCACTTCAGTCCCTTGGAGTAGGAAAGTGCAGACAATGCTCCCTCCCTCTACCTGTGTCCCCATCCCTTCTAGCACTGGCCCATAGAACAGGCCAAGATCCTGGAGGGAAGATATCTATACTATCCAGCAGTGAATTTCTTTCTAAGCTCCACTTGTGTAAGCTGACTACATAGAGGCACCAAAATAGACTGCCACTTAAATCCTACAAATATTCTAACATGAGCAAATTTAAATGAGTATTGTAAGTGCCTCTTTCATTTTAGGGAAATACATTTGTGTGGGTTACCTTTTGTATTTCTTATATAAATCATTAGCCAGATAAAATATTGCTGTTTTTTAAATCCATAAATATGATTTTCTTGATAATTGGGTATCATTCAAAACTTTTGGTAATCAGTTGACACAATTGATCTAACTGTCTGGAAAAATTATATTATGACTGCTTTTTGTAATAATCCATCAAGAAAAATAATTTCTATTCAATTTATTCATGCTGTTAGTGATCTGTGACTCATGCAAGACCTTTACTTAGCTGTATTAAGCCACATTCCTAAAATACAATCTTTCATGACATTTTTGCCAACACTGAGAAGCCGCTGATAAAACAAATGTAATACCACTGTTCTCTCTTATTTCCCATCTGTTCCTATAATAGTCTGTTTGGGTGGTTTTGGCTCCTTTGTGCAAGATCATTGCTGAAGCCTGTTAAAACAGACAATACTAAGGTGTAGATCATACAAACTGGAAGGGACAATGTGAGGTCATCAAATCCAGTCCCCTGCATTCATGGCAGGACCACGTACCCTTTCAAACTATACCTGACGGGTGCTTGTTTAACCTGTTCTTAAACGCTTCCAATGATGGAGATTCCACAACCTGCTTAGGCAACTTATTCCAGTGGTTAATCACCTTGACAGTCAGGAATTTTTTCATAAAGTCCAAGCTAAACCTACCTTGCTGTAATTTGAGTCCATCACTTCTTGTCAGTTAAGGAGAACAGTTTTTCTCTGTCCTCCTCATGACGACCTCTTAGATACTTGAAAACTATCATGCCCCCTCTTTTGTAGACTAAAAAACCCAGCTCTTTTCCTCAAAAGACAAGTATTGCAGACCTCTAATCATTTGCATTGCTCTTCTCTGGACTTTCTCCAATTTGTCTACATTTTTCTTGAAATGAGGCACCCAGAACTGGACATAATACTGCAGTCAAGGCCTAATCAGTGTGGAGTAGAGTGGAGGAATTCATTCTTGTGTTTTACATACAATTATATATTTATTTATTATATAATGGTAAATTTTAGAAAAAACCTCCCAATTGAGATTTTAATATTTCTAGTTTTGGTGAATACATCACAATCCTTGATAAGTTGTTCCAGTTGTTAATTACTCCCATTGTTAAGTGTGCTTTATTTGCTGGCTGGATCTGTCTAGTTTCAACTTTTAGCCATTCAGTCATGATATATTTTTCTCTGCTTGACTGAAGAGCTCATTATTAAATTTGTTCCCCATATAGACTGTGAAAAAACTCACTCTTTAATCTTCTCTTTGTTAGACTCAAAGACCTAAATCTATTTAGCTTACCTCTATAATCATTCTTTTTAAATTCTTTAATAAAACAAACAAGGAGTCCTGTGGCACTTAAAGACTAAAAAAAATTATTTACTGCATGAGCTTTCATGAAAGAAAATCCCACTTTTTCATGCACTTTGAAGAAATACTTTAACGATGCTCATGGCTATGCTCTGAATTCTCTCCAATTTATTAACATCCTTCTTAAACTTGACACCAGAACTGGACACAGTATTCCAGCAGCAGTCATAACAATGCCGAAAACAGAGGTATAATATCCTCTCTAATTCTGCTAGAGATTTCCCCCGTTTATACAAGTAAGGACTACATTTGCCCTTTGCAAGCTTGAGTTCAGCAAATTATCTACCATAGGCCTCAAATCTTTTCCAAAGTCCTGTTTCTCAAGACTGATTCCCTCATCTTGTAAGTATGGCATACATTCTTTGTTCCTCAATGTATATCTTTACATTTGGCAACATTAATTGGCAACATTAAAACACCCATCATTTGTTTGTGCTCTGGTTTATCAAGTGATCCAAATTGCTCTGTATCAGTGACCTGTCCTTTCCATTATTTACCACTGTAAATTTTATGTCAGCTACAAATTTTATCAGTGATGATTTTGTGTTTTCCTCCAGGTCATTAATAAAAAGTGTTAAATAGACTAGGGATAAGACTTGATAAACACCCACTTTCTAATTCCCCATTCACAGTTCTATAGAGATCTGTCAAATAGTAGTTTTTTAATCCATTTAATGTGTGCCATGATGATTTTAATGCATAGGTCTGTTTTTATAGCAATATAAAAAACTCTTGAGGTTTCCCTAGATTAGGAATTAAGTAATTAGAGTTAGCTAACCAATGTGTGCATGTGCACCCACACAAACACATGCCCACACCCCTTATCTTAGTCCAGGCAGGCTTTATAAACTCATTCAAAGAATATTAGGATTTAAAAACTAATTAAGTGGCTTTGTTGGTGGTAGGCACCCAAGGCATGGTTATTTTAATTGGCTTATGTTCTGTTTCACACCTATATTCCCTGTGGTGATAAATAATAATAATAAAGTATCATATTTATAATGTAGTTAAAATCAAAGTTATGTTAAAGAATTCTTTGAATGCAGAAAAGGCAGGAAAATCTTGTAATGTGGAATTGCACTCTAGTGTACTATACCATAGAAAGTGAGCTTCAGGTTCAGACTTTGAGCCTAGTATTCATTGAAGTTCAAATAATTACAACTATTATGACCTTGGAAATATGTTTCCAGGTAATAAACTTTAAAAATTGCACGAAATATAAAAATAGCATACAAATGAAACATGCATATAAGAAAAGGGTATAATGTAGCCCTGATTTGACATGAGTCATAACTAAACACAGGAGAAACCTCATTTCTTGGAAGAAAGGATTAGGAAGATAATTAAATCAGTGGGCTGAAAAGAAAAAATATCTATGCTAAAATAAGTCAGTGAACTAAAAGACAGAATGTCCAAACTAGCTAAGGGCATTTCTATATTGCTATCACAGTAAGCACTGATGCAGCAGCATCAAGCGAGTAGGTCTGTATAGATCCACTCAGTTGAAGGCAAAGCACTTTTCTGTTGACATACTACGTCCTCCTCCCTCCTCCCTCCAGAAGATAGTATCAATGGGAGACAATCTGTATAGATGAAAATAGACTACCACATCTCACTTTGACCCAGTGTGGCAGACAAGGCCTGAGATAGAAGCGGAAACAATTAGGGAACGCTTTACTAAGTAAAAGATAAAAGGATAAGATAACTCAAGAATGTAAAAGTGAAGTAAAATTGTGAATGGACTGTGCGTGTGGAGCAGGAATTGTTTCCCTCAATTTAACAAAGCAAAAGAAAAAAAATTAGGATGCATTTCTATGTAAATGTACATAGAAACAGGTTTGCTGTGTAACTTGGGATGTGTATCACTTTGGTACCTATGGTACTTACCCCCTAACTTGAGTCTGATCAATGGAATATAACTTTGCCATATGCCAAATTAAGGAACCTAAGTGACAAGACTGCAGTCAAACTAAGTTCTTGGAGAACAAAGTAGTTGACGTCTCAGGGAATTCAAGAGAAACTTTGGGCTAAAATTCTAGGCTATTTCTACACTGGCAAGTTAGTTCAAATTAAGCAGGCTTAATTCTAACTAATTTTTTGCCTGTCTACATCAGGCTTTCTTTAGTTCAAATTAAGGAGTTCTGTAGTTTCAACTAATGAATGTAACTACCACTGGAACTAAGTACAGTGGAGACCAGGACTAACCCTTAATTGAAACTTAATAAATTTGACTGAGGGCAGTTAGTTTAAACTAACATTAGTTCAAACTAGTCTACATTGTTAATTTGAACTAATAAGTTAGAGGTTTGTTCAAAGTATCCTCAAACTCATTAGTTCGAACTAACAAGTTTGAATTAACTTGCCCTACTGTAAATATAGCCCTAATGTTTAACTCTACCTGCTTGTGTTTTATTTTTTTGTAAAATATATAATACTTCTTTACAATTTTTGTCATTTCCTCTGCTAAAACTGCCAGGTAGTCTGACAGAAAGACAAGGTGGATGATCACCATCAGTTGGTGAAAGAGACAAGCTTTCAGGTCACATTGTGTTCACACAGCACTTTTGTTTCAAAACAACCTCGTTGTTTCGAAACAAAAAAAACACATTCACACGATGCACCGTTGTTTCGAAACAAAAGTGCTGTGTGAACACAGCCTTAGGCTGTGTTCACACACACAGGGTTATTTCGAAACAAGTTGTGTCG
>ML682013.1:279711-359005 GCA_007922195.1 Podocnemis expansa | reverse complement strand
CTTCGAAGCATCTGAGGAAGTGGGATCTTCTCCCACAAAAGCTCATGCAAAAAATAAATCTGTTAGTTTTAAAGTGCCACACAACTCCTTGTTTTTTTACTGGACTAGACTAACACAGCTATCCCTTTTGAAATTGACAGATATGATGGGTCTTCCTGTTTCTCTTGTTTGAGTATCTTGGGAAGTATATAGAAGGTCCATAGGGTGGGTTCCTGGGTAGAGGAGTGTGTAAAGTTTCTCTTAGAGTAAGCCTAGACAGCAGTGTAAACTTAGCATTAGTGGGACACTCCGCTGACCCATATGTGGAAACCCTGAGATTGTGCATCTGCACTGCATTTTAACCATAGGTGAAGGATTTTCTGACCCATGCTCAGACCTCAACCTGAGTCAAAGTAATCCTCTCCCAGGGTGCCTAGCATCACTCCCCCAACCATTCCATTAAAACTTTCTAGTCCTATGAATGTGTTGCACTATGCGGAAAACTACTATCTACCCCATTTCTTAACTGTGATGATACTATTGATGGAACTCAAGTGCACATAAACATAAAGAGCATGAATACATAAATTGCATAATTAGGGAGGTGAAGCACTGGAATCGGTTACCAAAGGAGGTGGTGCAATCTCCATTCTTAGAGGTTTTTAAGGCACAGCTTGCCTGAGCCCTGACTGGGATGATTTAGTGAGGTTGATTCTGATCTGGGCAGGGCATTAGACTAGATGACTTCCTGAGTCATTGGACAACGCTGTCTTCTGTGATTAGCTCCTTTAGATGGTAGCTCCAGACAAAGCTTTCTCAAACTGTAGTCATTCTACTGAAACAGCCACCATTCTGAGAAAAAGGCTCTTGATTGTAGGCTGAGCCACACTGGTAGGACCATGCCCAAGTGCACCTGTTCTGAAGATAAATAGGACATCAGTCATCAGAGCTGCTAAGGCATTGAAATGAAGCTTTGCAGGTCTTAATTTTAAAAATAGAACATCCAGTGGTGTCTTTGATTGGTCAGACTTTTTTAAAATTTATTTTTGTCTGTTTGGAAGTTTGGCTTAAAATGTAGGTGTCGGTAGGGAAAAAAAATCATAAACATATACCTGAAGATCTGTTGGCTGCAGAGTTAAGAAATACACCCCCACAGTTCGGGGTGTGCTGCATTCTAGTACCTTCCCAGGAGTCGCTATACCTGCCTTGCCACCACTGCATTCTGATAGGCAGCAGTAAGAGATCCTCATGATGCTGTGGGGAAGTTTTGGGGCTGCTTCCACTCAGAGCCCTCACAGAACACACAACTTGGGTCCTCTCCTCATGCAGCCCCAGTGAGGATGGGAGGGGGGACCCAGAAGCAAGGGGTAGACAGCAGAGTAGTACCAGTCCTCTATCATGCCAGGAGGAGCAGCAGGCCTTGTTGCTCATCATGGCCACCAAAGGGACAAACATCCCACTCTATCCTCCTCAACGCACTGGTAGCCAGGAGCTGCATATTGCTTGTCAGCCTTGTTGCCTGCTCCAGGCAAGCTATGAACAGCAGGAAGGAGAACCCAGAGGATGAATGGAATTTTTGTAGCTAGTTCCCAAGAATCATGACAATGCATGCTACCCTGAACAGAGCAGGGAACAAGCTGCTGCTCTCTAGCCCTTACTCTTATACCATATATGGAGATGTGTATTCAAGGGCATCCATGCAGCATATACTGAAATCTTGCTGTGCTCTTTCGACTAGGAAACAGCTCTCTCAGCAAAAACCTTCTTCTAAAGAATCTCCACTGAAAGCCCTGCAAGCTTTCGAGTGGTGGGCTTTTGACTAATGTTCAGACAATGGGTGGACACTGATCAGAGCTGCTGCTGTTGAAAAGGTAAGTGTGGCTCCCTTTGCAACAGAGTGCAATAGACTGCACCACAGATTGTCAGTAGAAAGAAGACTGTAGGAAACATCTGGTGGACTTTCAGATTAGATGCAAGCCAGGGCTGTATATGCCCAGAAAAGCAATGAATTCAGATGCTAGGACCCAGTTTAACATGGACTCTAAGCTCCCAAACTTGCAGGTTGTTGAGACCCTGGGTTTGAGCACTAAATTAACGGAGTTGGTAAGTGGATATAAGGAGATTAGAGGTTGAATCTTTGCTCACATTACTCTGTAGCACTCTAGATATACTTTTGCAGTTATTGGGAGAAGGATTTGATGATACCCTTGCATTCCTGGCTAAGTTCAGATGTCACATCTTTGGCTGTGTTTACACCAGCAATTTTAGTTTGGACTTGCTAGTCTGAACTAAAGAAGTCCGTAGTTAGTCTGTACTAACCTCGGGCTAGTTCGAACTAACCGCAGCTTTTTAGTTCAAACTACCTGTGCATTCCAGTTCAAATTAAAGTTTTAGTTTGAACTAGAATGTGTGGTTAGTTCAAACTAATGGCTTAGTTTGAACTTCTTAAGTTTGAACTAACCATTAGTTTGGGTCTTGCCTGAGTTTAGTCCTAACTAAAGTTTGAACTAAAGTGACTAGTCTGAACTAACCCTTTGTACTAACTAGATTGGATTAAGCTTTTCCCAGTCCAAACTAAGACATTTTTTAGTTAGGACTATGCAAAACCTAGTGTAGCCAAGGGCTAAATTAGTCCAGACTAAGCTTGCTTAGTCTGGACTAATTTCCTAGTGTAGACATAGCATTTGAGTTCTTCATAGCATGTGGTGGCAGAGTTGCCAGTTGTACTTGTTAAAGTAGTAATCAAAATTGACAACTACTATAGTGACCAGACCAGCAGACAAAAGGGGCACTCTGACTTTCAAAGCAGTCATTTTAGAAATGTGATATTTAAACAATACATTAATTTTTCAAAGTACTCCTTGGTGTGTTTTTTTTTAATGTTGCTTTTTTTTCATCTGTTGAAATATCATTCCCTTCATCTCTGTTAATTTAGGGAGCTTCATTCTTGGCAGAAGATCTATTAAATGACGTGAACAATGTCCCAACAGTCTCATTTAAATTGAGTGCAAAGTGATTTACATAAGGCGTGTTTGTCATTATTACTAATTTGGCAGTGAAAAAATAGAGTTAATCCTTATAATGTTCTTATCGCATATGAACTATTCCTATTAGTGTAACCTGTCATACAAAATATTTGATTTGTTCTGTAGAAGTTTACCCTTTACCTACTTCATCTGCTGCTAACTCTATTGATAGAGAATACTTATCAATAGGATTATAACTGTAATTGATGCAGCCTGTATCTGAAACTTTTGCTCAAGCTCTTGTCCTTTTCAAACAATTAACTGCAACTAACCAAAGTCATGCTCTCTGTGAAAACTTGCCTTACCATACTTGTGTGGCTAGAGAATTAAATGCCTTGCCTAGAGCCATTAATCAGAAACTGCAGCACACAAGTTAAATTTAAGGTCACATCTACACTTGAAGCAGTGGGTGAAATGTTCAGTTTCCGTACATCTCTGCTACCTTGAGGAGAGCTGGCACAGGTATAAATAGTATGTTGACATGGTAGCTCAGGCTGCGCAGCAAACCTTAGCCATGCTTGGTACAAATGTGCCAGAAACCTGTGGGTGTGTACTTGATAGGTCTTATCCATGTTACTGCTGTTCAGGATACCATGGATACATTACTAATTATGTTCATGCTAGCTTGTGTACATGTACTTGCATAAGCTTTTATGGCACTTTTGCTAGGGATATGCAAGCTAGGAATCATGCATATATTCTGATCTACTGGTATTACTTGTTTGAGATTTTATTTGGGGTACTATAGCTTCATGCTGTCTTAGCGTCCTTACCACAGCCTTTGTGCTGCTTTATGATATGACCTGGAAATTTACCTACTAATGCTCTGTATTGTTTTTTTTTCTCTCATACACTGATGTCTATTGTTCCACTGTTGTTGAGGGAATTTGTACAGATCCACGCCCACTGCTCCAACCTTATTGCTATGTCCAAATGTAGATGTTTATTTCAAAATAAGTTAATTCAAAATAAGTTAATTCAAAATAAAATCATTATTTTGAATTAACTTAAATTGAAATAAGCAAAAGCCTCAAATCAAAATAGCATGTCTGGACACAGGACTTGCTATTTTGAATCAGGAGAGGGGCAGCATGGGAGGTATGGCAACGTGGCCCCCTGGCAGGCCCATGTTGCCAGCCAATATATAGTAAAAAGGTACCCTGGGAAGGAGAAGGGCAAAAGTGTTAGATTGAAATAATGGTTATTTTGAAATAACACATCCAAAAAGCATTGTTTCAAAACAACTGTTTCGAAATAAAGGCTATTTTGATTTCAGCCTAGGTTTTACTACAGGTAGTCCTCACTTAGTGACCGGGTTCCATTCCTGAAACCCGGTTGATAAACGAATTGGTCACTAAACGAGGAGCAGCCCTTACTGGTATTTCAGGCATAATGTACTTTACTGGTAGTGGGTTTTTCAACCATTGGTAGATAGTTTTAATGTCACCTTTGCATCATTTATAACATTTTTAATATATATTTTAAATGTTTTAAGCTCTAATGTACTGAACTTAGTTTGCATAGTGTACTGTAAATATAGGTAATCTGAGAGAGTTGATGCGAGTTCTCGTACATCGCCATAATACCAACTCATCAGAGAGCCGGTCATAACTCTGAGGGGTCACTAAACGAGTAGGTCACTAAGTGAGGACTAGCTGTATTTCAAAATAAGGTTTATTATTTTGAAATTACAAGGCTTGTCATTTTGAAATAATGAAATATCATTCAGACATGACAACTTTTAAATCGAAATAATGGTCATTGTTTTGATTTAAGAGCATCATGTGGACATAGCCTATCCCTAGAATTAAAATCTACATTTTCCCCATGTGCTCCTTCCTCAAAATGGCTTTTGTTTGTTAATGAATGAAACAAATTTAATTATATAATTAAAGCAAAACAAAATCCTAAATCTTGCTTGTGTGTAACTTGTTCATTTTTGAGGGTAAGACTCTTAGTGTTTTTAAAGCAGCTGCACTGGGTAGGAAAGCACTGTCCTAGGTCCCTTATGCTTACTTGAATTAGCACACCTTAAATATTGAGTTTGGATGCAAATAGTGGTGGATGGAGAAAATGACTGAATGCCTGTATCTCCCCCTCAATCCTCAGCTGTAGACAGGAAAGTGGTAGAGAAAGATTCAGGGAGCCAGTGAAACAAGGGCTCCACCTCTTCAATATTCCAACCAGGCTGATCAGGGATATACTACATCTGCTGAAATGCTGTAGTGAATTATTTTCCCTGAGAAAGGAGAGGAATTATTGCACTGAGTTGCAGTTCCTCATGATAGTATGCAGCTACATATTTCCTCATACTGAAGGCATTGAGCAAAAGGTCAATCTAGCCCTAATATATTTAAGGTGGCAAATCAGCTTCCCCCATAATTAGATTTCCACCAGCTCATAACTTTCCAAGTCTTTCTGGTGAAATTGTCTTTGCTGCAGACTTTTGGGAAGTCTGAGCAAGAACCCTTTAGCAGTTTGAGTCAAGTCTCTCATTTTTAGAGAGAATATTAACCACACATTTTAAAAACAGAGAACAGCAAAAATAGATTGTTAGATGGACAGGGAACGAGAAACAAGTCTTGAGCTACCAGAGGTCACTGAATCACCCACCTGCTTCTGTGCTAACAAACTGTAAATCTAAAATTTATTAGAAAAATATGCCAATGGGGTCTGAAGATGAATGAGCATCAAAAGAAAGGTAATTCAGTCCCTGTCTAGCTCCATAATAATCTGTGCCTTAATCTGTTGATTTCAACCACCCAGACATCTAGTTGGAAAATAACACTGCAAGGCACAGATTATCCAGCAAGTTCTTTGAATGTACTGGAGACAATTTTTTATTTCAAAAGGTGGGGAAAGCTAGTAGGGGAGAGGGTGTTCTCTCACCTAGGCAGAGAAGGCCTTAAAAAGCAGTAGCTGAGCGACCAGGAGGAGGTTGTGACCAGGAGGACTGAAAACAGGGGAGATTGACAGGAAAGGAGTTAGTGAAGCCCTGAGAAGGAGATGAAGGTGATCCCCTAGCTGAAGAAGCAAGGGAGACAGTGAAGCTTGGGTGAGTGAATTGGGTGAAGTGTGTATTTGTGTCTTTCCGTACAGGTCATTTCTGTTAGTTGTCAGTTACGGTGGGAATTGGGACTGTTATTGTGTGATTGTCTGGGAGCTGTTTGGACCATTGTTCCCTGCTCACCTTTGATCATCAGCTTCAATCATCCTTGTGATCATCCTTCCCCTGTGTGTTTAATGAGGGGCAAGGGCTGACCTAGGCAGAGAAGGCCTTAAAAGCCAGTGGCTGAGCAACCAGGGGGAGCTTGTGAACAAGGGGACTGAAAACAGGGAAGTTTGAAAGGGAGTTTGGGGAGGCCACAATGATGAAGAGGAGCCGCACTGCTTGCGCCAGCACCCCTTCTGTCTCCTCCACCTGTGCCTATAGCCAGAGAGACATCCTGAGCATGGATATCTCTACCCAGATCCTAGTGTGGAATTTCAGGGACTGTGGCCTGCATTTCCCTGTCTCAGATGATCAGACTGGGAAAAGGAATCAGTGTGACAGGTGTCTTCTGGTGGAATCTCTCAGGAGGCAGCTGGGAGAGTTACAGGATGAGGTGTCTAGGCTCTGGAGCATCCATGGTCTGGAGAAGTTCCTTGATAGCATCTATGAGGAGACGTGCAATGAGGAGAATACTATCCAGGTGCCGAAGACTACTGCCACACCACTGGAGAAGGATGGGATGCCTATGGCAGAGGGAGGACACTGGAAGCTGGTTACTTCTGGCAGCAGACAGTGTTCCACCCCTGCTCCCATCCCTCCCTCCACTGTGGTAAAGAAACATTATGTGGTGCTACAGACGATGGATGGGGTGTAAGAGCAGACGCCATGCACTCCCAAGGCTGGGAGAATCACATCCATCACAGCTAGGAGGAAACAGAGTTGTGGTGGTTGGGGACTCACTTCTGAGGGGGATAGAGGAACCCATCTGTCACCCTGAAAAGGCCTCTCAGGAGGTATGCTGCCTGCCTGGTGCCTGCATATGAGACGTTATGGAGGGATTGTTGAGAATCATCCACCCCTCTGACTACTAGCCCATGCTTCTCATCCATGTGGGAACCAATGATACTGCAAGAGGTGATCCTCGGCAGATCAAAGGTGACTACAGGGCTCTGGGAGCATGGGTGAAGGAGTTCAGAGCACAGGTGGTGTTCTCCTCGATCCTTCCGATCAAGGGTAGGGGCCTGAGCAGAGACAGACGCATCCTGGAGGTGAACACCTGGCTGCGAAGATGCTGTCATCAGGAGGGCTTTGGCTTCCTTCACCATAGAATGCTATTCCAGAAAGAAGGACTGCTATGCAGAAATGGACTCCATCTTTTGAGGAAGGCGAAGAGCATATTCGGATGCAGACTGGCTGACCTAGTGAGGAGGGCTTTAAACTAGGTTTGAAGGGGGAAGGAGACCAAAGACCACAGGTAAGTGGCTATGTGGGAGACCTAGGGGAAGGGATGGAACTTGGAGGGTTCCAGGACTGTAACACCAGGGATAAAAGACAGGGTAGCTGGACCATTAGAGGAATCAAATAATTTTCTTAGGTGTTCTAATGAAGCCTTAAGGCAAGTGGGGGAGGACAACGGCGGGTGAAAATGCAAGGAGGTAGATGCAATAGAATTTAAAATTGACATGGGAAAATAGAGCAATCAGCCTGGTATTTTAGGTGCCTGTACAGAAATGCAAGGAGCCTGTGAAACAAGCAGGAAGAAGTGGTAGTACTGGCACAGATAAGGAACTACGATATAATTGGAATAACAGAGATGTGGTGGGATAGCTTGCATAACTGGAGCTCTACCACGGATTGTTATAAATAGTGCAGGAAGGAAAGGCAGGGAAGAAGAGGGGGAGGAGTAGCGCAATATGTAAAAGAGCTCTATGACTGCTCAGAGCTCCCTTATGGAAGTGGAAATGAGCTACTTGAAAGTCTGTGGTTTAAGTTAAAGGGAAGGGCAACAAGGGGGATGCCATGGTGGGTGTCCACCCTAGATCTCCAGACCAGAAGGAAGAGGTGGATGAGGCATTCTATGGACAACTAGCAGAAGTTTCTAGATCACAGGCCCTGGTTCTCATGGGGGACTTCAATTACCCTGACATCTGCTGGGAGGCCAACACAGCAGTGCACAGGGAATACAGGATTTTTCTGGAGAATGTTGAAGCAACTTCCTGGTAAAAATGCTGGAGGAACCAACTAGCAGCCTTGTACTTCTTGACCTGCTGCTCACAAACAGAGAAGAATTAATTGGGGAAGTAGAAGTGAATGGCAGCCTGGGCAGCAGTGACTGTGAGATGATAGAGTTCAAGTTGCTGATTAATGGATAAAAGGAAAGAAGCAAAACACAGATCCTGGACTTCAGAGAAGCAGATTTTGGCTCCCTCAGGGAACTGATGGGCAGGATCCCTTGGGAGGCTGATCTGAAGGGGAAAGGCATACAAGAGAGCTGTCTGTATTTTAAAGAAACCCTGCTAAGGCCATAGAAAGATGAGCAGAAAGAACAGCAAATGTGGAAGGCACCTAGCGTGGCTTAACAAAGAACTCTGCATTGAATTAAAGCACAAAAAGGAAGCTTATAGGAAGTGGAAGCTTGGACAGATGACTAAGGAGGCATACAAAGATATTGCTTGAGACTGCAGGGAAAAAAATCAGAAAGGACAATTGGAGTTGCGGTTAGCAAGGGATGTGAAGGATAACAGGAAGGGGTTCTACAAGTAAGTCAATAACAAGAAGAGGATCAGGGATGGTGTAGGTCCCTTACTGAATGGGGTAGGTATCCTTGTGATGGAGGATGAGGAAAAAGCTGAAGTGCTCAATGCTTTTTCTGCTTCACTTTTCACAGGCAGGGCCAGCTCCCAGCCCACTACACTGGATATAGCAGATCGGAGAGAAGAAGAGAGGCTCTTGGTGATGGACGGTCAGGTTAGAGACTACTTAAAGAAACTGGATGTGCACAGGTCCATGGGCCTGGATGAACTGCATCCGAGGGTGCTGAGGGAATTGGCCAATGAGATACAAGTACCACTGACCATTATCTTTGAAAACTCATGGCAAACAGGGGAGGTGCCAGAAGACTAGGAAAAAGCAAATATGGTCCCTATTTTCAAGAAAGGGAAAAAGGAGGATCCAGGGAATTACAAACCTGTCAGCCTCACTTCAATCCCTGGAAAAATCATGGAGCAGGTTCTCAAATTATCCATCCTGCAACACTTGGAGGAAAATAGAGTGATCAGGAACAGTCAGCATGGATTCACCAAGGAAGAATCATGCCTGACCAACCTCATTGCCTTCTATGATGAGACGACTGGATTTGTGGATGCGGGAAGAGCCGTTGATGTGATATACCTTGACTTTAGCAAGTCTTTTGATACGGTTTCCCACAGCATTCTCATCAGCAAATTAAGGAAGTATGGGTTGGATGTGTGGACTGTAAGGTGGATAGAGAACTGGCTAGAGGTTTCCATGTGTAGGAATCAATGGCTCCAAGTCTAGCTGGCAACCAGTAATGAGTGGTGTGCCCCAGGGGTTGGTCCTGGGGCCAGTTCTGTTCAACATTTTCATTAATGATCTGGATGATGGGATAGATTGCATACTCAGTAAATTTTTGGATGAGACCAAGCTTCAGGGAATGGTAGACACGCTGGAGGGCAGGGATAGGATTCAGGGAGACCTAGACAAATTGGAGCAATGGGTCAATAGAAATCTCATGAGGTTCAACAAGAACAAGTGCAAAGTCCTGCACTTGGGATAGAAAAACCCCATGCACTGCTACAGGCTGGGGAACGATCAGCTAAGCAGCAGCACTGTAGAAAAGGACCTGGGGTCATGGTGGATGGGAGGCTGGATATGAGTCAACAGTGTGCTCTTGCTGCCAAAAAAAGCCAATGGCATGCTGGGCTGCATCAGAAGAAGTGTTGCCAGCAGATCAAGGGATGTGATTGTTCCCCTCTATTTGGCACCGGTGAGGCCACATCTGGAATCCTGTGTGCAGTTTTGAGCTCCCCATTACAAGAAGGATGTGGACAAATTAGAAAGAGTCCAGCAGAGGGCAACAAAAATGATCAAGGGGCTGGAGCACAAGCCCTATGAAGAAAGACTGAAGGAACTAGGCTTTTTTAGCCTGCAGAAGAGAAGACTGAGGGGGAATTTGATAGCAACCTTCAACTACTTGAAGGGATGCTCCAAGGAGGACGGAGCTCGGCTGTTCTCAGTAGTAACAGATGACAGAACAAAGAGCAGTGGTTTCAAGTTGCAGCTGGGGAGGCTGAGGTAGGGTATTAGGAAAAAACGTTCTTACTAAGCGAGTGGTGAAGCATTAGAATGGGCTACCTAGGGAGGTGGTGGACTCTCCATCTTTGGAGATATTTAAGTACTGGCTGGACAAAACCCTGGCTGGGAGTGGGAGTGGTCCTGCTTTTTTGGCAGGGGGTTGGACTAGATGACCTTATGAGGTCCCTTCCAGCCCTATGATTCTATGACTTGATTTTGACACGCAGGGAGGAACTGGCTGAGAATCTGAAAGTGGAAGGTAACTTAGGTGAATTTGATAATGAAATGATAGAGTTCATAATTCTAAGGAAAGTTAGGAAAAGAAAACACTAAAATAAAGATGACGGATTTCAGAAGGCAGACTCTAGTGCACTCAGGGAGTTGGTAAGCGGGATCCCATGGGAAGTATATCTAAGAGGCAAAACAACTGAAGACAGTTGGCAGTTTTTCAAAGAGATAGTATTAATGGCACAAGAATCAATTATTCCAATGTGCAGGAAAGATAGGAAGTATGGAAAGAGACCACCCTGACTTAACCAGGAGATTTTCAATCATCTAAAAATGAAGAAAAAGTCCTACAAAAAGTGTAAACTTGGACACATCACAGATGGCTATAAACAAATAGCAGAGTAATATAGGGTTAAAATCAAGGCACAAACTGAGATTAAACTAGCTGAAGGCATAAAGGGAAACAAAAAAAAACTTAAATGCATTAGAAAATAAAGACTAAGGGTAGCATAGGTGTATTACTCAATGAAGAGGGAAAAACAATAACAGAAAATGTGAAAATGACAGAGGAACTAAATGATAACTTAATTTCAATCTTAATTGATAAGGTTGGTGGTGACTGGATCCCTGACACAGGGGATGACTATAAAAATGGAACAGAATAAGAAGCTGAAACAGGGAAAGAAAATGTTTAAAATTACCTTCACAAGTTAGATGCCTTCAAGTCACCAGGGCCTGATGATATGCACCCTAGAATATGCAAAGAGCTGACTCAAGACATAACTGAGTCATTGGTTATTATCTTGAAAAATCATGGAAGACTGGAGAGGTCCCAGAGGTTTGGAAAAAAGCAAATATAGTGCCCATCGATAAAAAGAGAAATAAGGACAACCCAGGGAATTATAGACTAGTCAGCTTAACCTCTGTACCAGGACAAATAATGGATTAAATTAATTAAGGAATCCATTAGCAAGCTTCTAGAAGAGTATTAGGTGCTAAGTGATAGTCAACATAGCTTTTTTAAGAACGAATTGTGTCAAACCAACCTGATAGCTTTCTGTGATGTGGTAATGAGCCTTGTGGATAGCAGGAAAGCAATAGATGTGCTGTGTCCAGACTTTAGTAAGGCTTTTGATACAGTCTCACATAACCTTTTCATTAACAAACTTGGGAAATACAGCCTGGATGGACCTACTATAAGATGGATGAAAAATTTGTTGGATGACCACTGCCAGAGAGTAGTCATCAATGGTTTACAATCATACTGGTAGGACATAATGAGTGGAGTACTGCAGGGATCAGTTCTGGGTCTGGTGCTGTTCAATATTTTCATCGATGATTTAGATGATGGTCTGACATTGTCTGGATTTAGTGGATCATTTTATTGTTGTTCATGTAAATATTTCATATTTGCAATAATCCATATGCAATATGCCATATTTGGTTCCAACAGAAAGGTTGTAATCTTCTAGGAATGATTCTGTGTCTTATAAGTAGGTATCATATCTGTGTTAGAAGTTGGGAATATATTTGTTGTATTTGTGCTTCAAGTTATTTGATTCTGGGACACTCCCTGGGTTGGATGTCAACAAACCATTGTCTCCTTAATGGCCCACAATAATGGGTGCTGTCTTTATTTTGTTATGCTTCGTGATGACTGTGGGGAATCAGAAGCATATTTTGTTACTGATTGGGAGACTGGTTTAAGTATCACCAGTCAATACTTTTGGAGTTTGTCTACCAATTCTGCAGCCTGCCCTGATTTTTGCACATTCAGGAGGTTCTCTCAGGAGGCCCAGGTCACAGATGGCATAGAGAATACACTTATAAAGTTTGCTGATGATACCAAGCTGGGAGAGATTGCAAGTGCTTTGGAGGATAGGATCACAATTCAAAATGATTTGGACAAACTGGTGAAATTGTATGAGGTAAACAGAATGAAATTCTATAAAGACAAGTGTAAAATATTCCACTTAGGAAAGAACAATTCATTGCACATACTCAAAAAGGACAATGACTGCCTAGAAAGGAGTACTGCACAAAGGGATCTAGGTGTCATGGTGGACCACAAGCTATATTTAAGTCAACAGTGCAAAAAAGCAAACGCCATTCTGAGATATATTAACAGAGGTTTTATGGCCTTTGTGATACAGCTGATTAGATTAGATTATCAGAATTGTCCCATGTGGCTTTAAAGTCCATAAACCTATGATTCACTCTTGTCAATATTAGACCTGGTCTGAAATTATGACTTTTTTTTAGCAAACTGTTATTGAAAATTTTTGCTGCTCTTATTTGTTCATCTTTTTGTTTTTCTTCTTTTTTTAATCACACCAGTGAATACCTACCTTGGGACTCTTTGAAATGCCAATCATTCAGGCTTAAAATTGTCATTGTCATCTCTTTGACTAATGATTTTCTACAGTAGCCTTCCTAGAAATATTCAGATTAAATCTGACTAGCCATGTCCCTGGGGCCTAGTGGACTTCATGGAGTTTTCTGCCTTTTCTTTCTCTGTTGTGTATAGGAAAATCTGCTTGAAGATGGTGGTAGCTGTTTAGGCGTGCAGTGTGAGAGAGAGATATTCTTAAAATAAATTACGCTGGTTATGGTGAAAATTTTTATCAAAGAGTAGAATATTCCAGTGCACTATAGTGGTGGCAAATTTTAGTTAGTCTTGCATTTATTGGAAACTCTTTCCACAGTCGAGTCCCCTTGACAGAGAATATTTTAATGATTTATTTTACCAATTACAAAGCATTATAGTGAATTATGCAGAAAGAGTATGCCTGTGGTCTTTTCTAAAATATGGAATTTATATACATATGATAGATCATTATGGCTTCTTCATTTTTTTAAATGTTTTAGTTGCAGTGCTGTTGTCACCAGAGCAGCATCTAATATGGTGCTTTATTGTGCCAAGGCATTTCAAGATTTTTTTAAAAGTTATATAACCATCTGTTGTAGTGAGATAAAAATTCAAAGAAAAGGAAAAATCAGCAAGTCTTTAGTTTGACTTAAAAGGTGACATGCCTGTCAGTTACATGCAAGGAATTCTTTAATGAATATGCTAATTAGCTAAATTAATGACCATCCAGTATGGCCTGTTTAGATACTGCTGAGAGTAATGTACTACCATGAGATGACTTTTGAGTAATTTAGTTGACATTTTGCAGTGCACATATTGACCAAGAATCTAATCTTGCAGTACTTAGTCATTGGGGATTATTCACTTGACTTTCCAGGTATGTGCCTCTCTCTAGAATGGGAGGAAAATACATGTAGAGAAGTGTAAGTCATGGGATCCGGTCACACTGTAACAGCAAATCAAAGCAGTTGTTAAGATTCAAACACTGGGAAACAGCACACAGAGAAAGGTGAGGTAAAATCACCTGTTATAATGGGAAAAAGAATATTCTCACCTTCTTCTATATGCTATTTCCCAGTGTTTAAATCTTAACTGTTTTGATTTGCTGTTGCAGTGTGACCTGATCCCATGACTTGCACTTCCCTGCATTTATCTCCTCCCTTTCTGTAAGTTCCCCCATCTTCAAAGCATCTGATGAAGTATGATTTTCTCTCATGAAAGCTCATGCAATAAATAAATTTGTTAGTCTTTAAGTGCCACAGGACTCCTTGCTTGTTTTGCTGAACTAGACTAACATGGCTGCCCTTTTGTAACATGACTCTTTCTGTGTCTCACACTGCAACAATTTCTGGTTCGGTCAGAATAAACCAACAATTAGACACAAGGAACTTGCTGTTGCTACTACTAAATTCACTGTATGCAACGCTGTTGAGTAACGCTGTTGAGAAAACACAATCAATTTTCTCAACCATCAGTCAGTCAATGAAATACCTGTATTAAGATTGAAGATCAAAAATGAAACTTCATCATATAATTCTTGCTCAGAACATTATCACACTTTATTTTTACAAAGTGGAGCTGGTAAAAAAAAAGCCATTTCATGAAAATCATAATTTTGTTATGGGATATATCAGTTTAAATAAGATTTATGTTTAGAAAAAATATTTAGATGAAGTGTGTCAACAGTATCATGTTTCACTTGACAATTTTGGAATGAAATGAAATTCAAAAAGAATTTTCATTTCAAAATTTTATATAATAAATATATTATCAACTAAAATAAAAGCCAAAACAAAACTGACCCAAATAAAACAAAGCAAAAAAAAATCCAAAATTTTGTTTGAGAAAATTTCAAAAATTGAAGTTTTGTCTTCATTAAGAATGAAAATGTATCTTAAATTCATGGATTTTCCATTCCTCTCACGACCCTAGGAAAAAGCATATTTTGTCACAGTAGAGCACTAATCTCATTTACAATTAAACATTTCATATTCTGCATATTAATAAATAAAAATAGTTTAAAGAAAAAATGGTTTATTAAAGTTATTAAACAAATGATTTAAAATGAATAATACATGTTTAAAATACATAAATTTAATAAATAGTTTTAAACAAGAACTTTAACAAAACATATTAGACCAGAATTTCAACCATGACAGAAACTAATAGGAAACAAACAAACAAGTCTGTAATCTTCTTTTATACTGATGTCAGGTAAATCAGTCCAAAGGATTAGGCTCATAGGATCTGATTATTCTCTGTTTTATACCTAGCAGATGATCTTTTTTTATGGGGACATCCCCTATTCTGGAAATAGGTAGACCTATCATATTGGTTCCTCATGAAATCTTACAAGGGGAATTCTCTGGTGGTTGATTCAGCTATCTTTGTCAAGCCTTTATGCCAGTGGTACAGCAGAAATTAGCCAAAGCACAAGCTGATCCTGTAATATTAAACCTATACAAAATGCCACTTTTGACTAACTCCCTCAAAATGTTGTTCTGAGCAAAAAAGCCTTATGAGTTACAGGAGCTAAAAATGTCCAAATTAAATCAAACCCAAGAGCACCAACCTTCTACCATTGCGTATTTTATACTAAAATAAGCAAGGAGTGCTGTGGCATTTAAAGACTACAAAATGTATTTATCACATGAAATTATTTTTTAAAACTCTTGCAATTATTAAATAGTTTAGCTCTTAAGAACCAAATATATGGTAGAAAATGAAAATATATTTCACACACACACACACACACACACACACACACACACACATTTGCAGATGTGGTCACAATCATGATTAAAATTTTAGACTAACTACACAACTTCCCAAAGTGGGATTGCTTTTTATGTAATTACAGGTGCTGAATCTTGTGGCAAGCCAAAAAATCTGACAGTCTGTGATGCATAATAAAAACATTCAGAAAAATGCAGTTATTAAATTATACAGTAGTATTGTGTAATTCATTTTAACTTTTAATTTAATGAAGGATTTGATGATTTTTTCTTCCCATATAGCTCTGGTTGCTGCATAATTTCCAGTTTGCTGAAGGATTCAGTAATTGAGAAGCTTTGCCATGTCTCCTCACAAAAAAAAATTGAGGAATTTTCTTATGAGCTGATTCTTCAGGCTACTGGGAAAGGAATGTTAAGAAGCTCTTGGCTCCTCCTCCTCTTATTTATCAGAATAAAGTGCAGGGCTTTAGTCCTCCCAGCCTGCTTTCATCATCCATGCAATCTCCTGCATATATACAACAACCGAAGGAGAGGGAATGACATGATCCTTCCCAATGTTTTACCATCCTTTGTTCCCCTTAATCTATTTGTAAGGCTAACATATGCTTGCTCATGGTCCCCACAGAGCAGTGATGTGTGTATGTAGGAGCTCAAGGAACTGAGCAAGCAACTTACAGAAGGCTGAAGAAGTTGATACCCCTATTAATTTGAGTGATTAGTCAACATTCAGGGCCTTATGTGGTGTTCCTATTGGGAGGAGAAATTAATAATGGATTCTGGTATCTTTAATGCAAAACCCTTTATTTGGAAAGATTGTACAAAGTCCTGCTTCTGCAAACAAAGGAGGAACCACCCGACAGAGATTCATTTCTCACAACATCAAATTCGTTCAGCAAGCTTGTTCAAGCTGTATGACTCTAATTTTTTTCCTTCATAACTTTGCCCTGCTTTGTCTTGTGGTGCTTTCTTTTGTGCTGTTTCTCTCCTCACATGAATATACAAAACCAAATCTGATCCACCAGTCAAAATCCTAGGCACAGGTTTTAAATCCTTTGAGGCACCTGATTCAGCTTTACCATGTTCTTGTTTCTGTAATGTTGGGTGCTACTACTAATCTTCCAGGCACCAGGACTTCTTTATATGTATTCTAAATGGAAGGTCATATGGCCATACCTGTCTGTCAACAACAAGGTTAACTCAGCCCATAACAGAGGCCCTTACACATCAGAGAGGGAAGAGGACCGACTTTTGATGGAAAACTCGGGGTGGGGTGGGAGATACAATAGCATGACAGACCCCCTGGTGGTATAAGGATTATAAATAGGAAAGGTGGGGTTGTATGACTGAGGCCTGTAGCTTGGCAAACTTATTTCTGGTTCTTTCTTTGTTATTTTTATTTTATTAACAGAAGATGAAGTGTGTCATTTTTGCATGTGTTATGAAGACAAAATTTATTACTCAGTTACCTGGTTTACTGTCCAGTTTGCACACAGCTCTGCTGGCTATTATTTAAATGAATTGTGTTGTAGCTTTTTGTACTTTTAAAGTATAAACTTTTCAGGGCAGAGACCTTGTCTTCAAGCACAGTTGTTTCTTCATAGCACTTTAGATTAGTTTATTATTGGAGGAATAAAACTCCCACTTTTCTTTGTATTCTCTAGGTTCACACAATTAACGCTTTTCAGATAAGCCAGTATTCCAAGGGAAAAAATTATATCCATGAGTACATCATTATGTAAAGCCCCAAATGAGCTACACAACTCTCCCACTAAACAATTCTCTCACCAAGTCCATCTAACCCAGTCCACTTCTTACACCCACACCTTCCATCAGTTATTACCTTCTATCATCAACTGACCTCCTTCACTTCTAGCTTTGAGGTTCATTAATTCTTTTCCTATTAACTCTTGTTATTTTTCCCTCACAATTTTTTCATCTATCCTTAAATATTTATAGCAAAAGGGACTTGAACCTGGGTAGCCTTCAATCTATCTTGTTATACCTCCAATAGTGTTCTTCTCCTAAATTGAACTAACAGGTCCTGTCCATGGACACAGTAGTTCAATTTGCTTCTTGTGGGAACCTGTTAAATCAATTTAACTTAAATTGATTTAATGATTTTTATAGCGATTCAATTAGATTGATTTAACTTAAATCGATTTAGCCCTGTATGTGTGGATATAGACATGGTGTCTAGTCCAAGGAATATTTAACTATTTATACAGTGTGGAATGATAGCAATGGAAAAGATTGCAAAAGACACCCTGCAGAATCTCCTGTAGAGGAAGCCAAAATGAGTGAGCTCCCTGCTTCAAATCAGGAATGGAGAATTTGAACCTGGATTTTCCACAACCCAATATACATACTCTAGCTGCTGGGCTAAAGTTTATAGAGTTTGGGAAGCTACACTAATTTTTTTTTTTTTGAGGAAAGGCTAATATATTTATCTGCAGAAAAGTGTTCATGTCTGAGAATCCCTAATGGAGATATACACTTCCTTTCAATTTAGATTTAGATATTTAAATCCCTTTAGCCACACTCCTCTCCTTTGTATTTCCTGTTCATTGTATTAGGTGGTTCTCCACTCAGCTTGTTGTCTTTTTCTGGTTCCTGTTTTTTAGGAACTGAATTCTCCTTGTGCACTACATATGGACCCTGGGCACCAAACTCAGGGCTGCACACCAAACACAGGGCTGTAGATTCCATTAGACAACAGAAATCCAAACATAGGGCATTGCAAAGCTGAGCTTAAGTTCTCTAACTCCTTTTCAGCTGATTATAGGCTACAGCTCTGTTCCTTCCCTGTCTCCTTCTGCTTGCTGCTCATCAGAAGAAAAGAGTTTGCTAACGGGAAGAAACCACTGTGAAGAAGCTCCTGCAAATGGTGTAATAAACTTTAATATTTATTGCAGCCCTATGTCTATAAACATCAGTGCCAAGAATATGATCTCATTTTTGCTGAGGCCTAATATTTTGTACCTCTGAGGAGCTAGATAAATAATAAATGGGTAATAAAAATGCAAAACTCAAGTTGCATTAGCTTTCCAAAATAAAAGAAATAGGAACAAACACTCAGCTTGCTACTTGTTCAGTAAGACTAGCTCATATACAGTCAAATTATGTCTAACCCAAGGACAGGTGTGGAAGAGAGACGGACAATAAATGTTTGGGCAAGAAAACAGAAGCACTCCTTCCTAACCGTGTAGGGCCACAAATAATCCTACCTCGCTCAATGGCCAGGTCAGGAATACAGGCTGCACAATCCAAAGGGATGATGCAACACATGATTACCTCTGAGCTTCAAATAGCTCAGAGAAAAACTGCATCTTGAAATACAATGTCTGTGGCACTCCCAACATCATCCCCTGTAGAGTGCCTAAATGGTACCATCTGACCCTTAATTTTCGTAGCCACGTATTAGACTTCCGGTCTGACCAAAGACACCTTAGACTAGAGTTTAAAGAAAAAAAAAATGCCAGCAACATACCCAGCTCTCTCTCTTACTTACAGGGCCTGTTATAGGGAACCAGCTAGTGCTTGTAAGAGAGATTTTTGCATGGAGAAAAACAAATATTGCACAGAATTTATTAAGTGGTTGTTGCATCAGAACATCTCACATTACAAGATGCTTTGGTAAATGTTTGGCCTCTGCATCGCTAAAGATGTGTTAAAAGAATTTGAAGTCTAGGGTTTACAGGTTTAACAATATCTCTTTTTCAAGGCTAAAGTTGCATGGTTTGTGACTCCTTGCCCCATTACTATTTTATGTTTCACAGATGAAAGTAAAGCTGTGAGGCCAATAAAAAGAGAAATCTGTTTGGACAGATATTCTGTATCTTACTTTGTTCTTTTGTTCAACAACAGAAGAAAATAGCTAATGGCCCTGAACTTTTCAACTTCTGAAGGATGAAACTATATGGTTCATGTAACTCTTCAGCACTTGACTCATTCTTCTTTTCTTTGTTACCAAGAGCAGTCATTACAGCTCCTCCCCATCTTTTTCTCTGACTCTTGCTACGTCTTTGTTAAACTGTCAAAAATGCTTGAAAGCAATATAGTCTCCCCCCACCAACTTCAAAGTTTGCTGGTAGATTGATAAGAGGCTTCTTATTGATCTTCTCTGTACCAGCACAATTCTTGGCTCTGTGTAAATAGAACAGTGGGGAATACATTACCGTGACAGACAGCTAACCAATACATAATTCTTTCATCGCTGTTCTCAGCATTTGAGAACAGAAACTATCATTTAAAGACAGACAGATTTTAGACAGGAGAACTAAAATCTTGAAACCTAACTGTCTAAAGTCAACCATTGAAATCTTTTTGGGGGGAACCTAAATAAACAGCTTTAGCTCCCCCTTGAGCTGCGCACTTGCACCTCCCATTTATTTCAATGTTCCATGCTTCTGAAAGGGCCTGGTTCACAGCCCACTGACATCAATGTGTTTTTTTTTTTTCCCTGTTGACTTCAGTGGATTTTAGATTAACTCCATAACAGGCTAATCATTTAGGTGCCTGAATATAGATCCAGGTTCCTAATTCTATTACCCAAATTATTTTTAGCTTGTTTATTCCAGTTGATCACATCCAAATAAATTCTTTCCACTCCATTCCAAAAATTTTCTATTCATTGCCTATTCACAGTTTATATTATTGAATTAAAACACCACTATAAGGCTGCAGTTAGGTTCAGGGGCTAGCAGTGTTAGCTATAGTACAAAAGTATGTTTCCTGCCCCAAAAACTTGCACTCTCATCCAAAGGAAATTAATTGAAGGCAAATAATTGAATCAGGATATGCCAACCTGGGGGAAGTTCAGGTTTGATATTCATGATGATCTCTCTCCAAAATTTGAAATTAAAATACTGAAGCATACTGGCAAAGGTCCTACTTCTGTAACCATTCTTGTTTGGGCATAAAAAATCTATTTGCATGGATGTGATTACCAGCTCAGGGACAAACTTTATATCCAAATGCAAACTATCTGAAGAACTTAAAATACGCAATAATTAGAACTATGGAAAGTGTATGCAAGTAAACCCAAATCATGTGAAACTGATATAGCACCGAAACCTCTCCCTCTGAGAAAGATTCAGTTGATACAAAGAAAGTATATATTTTTAATATTATGGAGATATGGTAGTGGCTTCATAGTTAAATATAACTATACTCTGTCTTAAACCTTATTTGTAATTTTCTTCTCTTTAAAATTTAACACACTTACTGTTTAGGTACAGGAAAAAATTGTTTGCTTGTAATTAACAGAAGTGTTTTAGAATTCAAAGTGATTACAAGTAAATTGTTTTTAAATTTTAATCAGTCTAATGTTTTTGTAACACTAATGTCAAAAGGCATTAATTTTGAAGGGAACACATCTATAATTAATATATTTTTCTTCAAATGTCTGCACATGGTACTAAAAACACATACATTAAAATAATTTCCATTAGTAATTTTTAATGTATAGTTATCCCATTATTTACTGATAAAGTGTGTGGTATGGGTGTATACTAATATAACTAATGATATCATATATAATTACGTGTCTATGTTTGCATTTTCTACTGGTAAATGACATGTCTTTAGTTTTAAGCATCAAATATTGACATTCCACATCAGCCACAATGCAACATATTGTGTTGTGCTTGCATGCTCCTCCAACTAAAGGAGTCATTTAGTTATGTGTCTGATGGGGGAAATTCCCATGCAATAAAGACACCATAAGTGAACAATCTTAGCAAAATACCTCAGTTAATTTTCATACTAAGATGGATATCAATGACTGGGATAATCTCTTTCTGAAAAATGGGCAGGATTTGCTATGCTGAAGGGAAGGAAATCTCCTATAGTGTTGCATTGATGCTGGCCTTGGGGCAGTCTTCTATGCTTTGGCAGTGTGGTTCCTTTACAGTTGTGATATGAGGGATTCCATCTTTAAACAAAACAAACAAGGAGCCCTGGGGCACTTAAAGACTAACCAATTTATTTATTGCATGACCTTTGTGGGAGAAAATCTCACATTGTCAGATGTTTTGAAGATGGAGGATCTTACAGAAAGTAAATTCTCCCATCTTCATAGCATCTGCCAAGGTGAGATTTTCTCCCACAGAAGCTCATGTGATAAGTAAACTGGTTAGTCTTTAAGTGCCCCAGGACTCCTTGTCTGTTTTGCTGAACTAGACTAACATGGCTATCCCTTTGCAATTGATCTTTACTCAGCTCTCCTGGTAATTCCAGCAAAAAGGAATCTCCAAGAGAAGATGACACAGAACTTTGAGCTGCTTTATTTTTATGCCCTTGAAAACTCCACTAAGCTATAGATTAGGGGTTTCATGAAGCAGTTCCAATATATATAAATAATTAAATATTAATTGGGACAGAAAGGCAGTTCTATAATCTTGGTGGTTAGAACAGTAGTTTCTGAGGATGTGGAAGACCAGTTTCAAATACCTGCTCTGAATCAGGCAGGGGTAAGACTTGGGTGTGAGACTTATACATCCTTATATACTGATCTAGCCATCTGTCTCTCTTCTCACTGAACAAACTTTGAAAGGTCTTGGTCATATGAAGGTGAACCAAAAAAAATTCCAAAACTTCAATTTTTTGTGAATCAGAATTCCAGTTTTCTGGCCAACTGTAATCCATGTCCATTGTCACCAGGATCATTCCATTAATACTGATGGGGTTTAGATACAGAAGGTAGAATACTGGAAGTGAAAATAAATGAGTTGTATTCTTGTTGCAGTGAAAAAATGACACCACAAAATAAGAAAAATAGAAAACAATATTCAAAATTGTACAAACTTTGCATGCAGTATTTTGATAACTTTCAAAAGAACAGGTAATAAACTACAGATGGAGTTAGCACTCATGAATTCTTGGAGGAAACACAATATCTGCATTTATGAACTTGAAGAATGGAACCTTCATTGAAGCCTGCAAGACTGTGAAACAGAATTACTTGACAATTTGTGTTTGCATGTATGTATTTTCCAGTTGTGTAGTGTAATGGGGTTTTGTTAAGTTGATCATTAGGTGCTATACACCTGATTAAAAAGGACTTGAGTAGCAAGATTCCTTATAAATTACCTCAAAATTACCAATCAGAATTGTTTATGTGTGAGAGTTGAAGGGAAATTAAATGTCAAGGGATTTTATTGCTACCCTTTTTACTGGTCATTCCTTCTTACATTCATGAGATCCAAAAGTTTACACATAAAACAGAATATAAATGAGTAGCAGGTCCACATCTTGAAGCAAGCTCTTCAGGGACATAGGGTTCACAAACCTCTGGCCAATGAACAGATAAAATTAGAATAATTTACTTCACTGACAATGTCTAGGTTCATTTCATATTGAAAGTGCTGACAGATTGATTAAGTTACTAGAGAAATTTTCATATTCATAGAGCATATATTTGGTAATGTAAGTGACATGAGTGAAGCCTCCATTGATCAGTGCTGCCCCCTTCCATTTCTACTCTGTTTGGGTGTCACTCCAATTAATGGCAAGGGCTCTGTTTTCCATGAGGGACTGGCATTATGTGATATACATAAAAATCATGCTTTTTGTGTGTGTGTGCGCGCTTAGTTAAAAGGGCTTCCTAATATAGTACTTCCAACTATGTCTCATGAATCTAATATTCCTCAAAATTGGTGCCTGTGCATGCCACATTCAGTCATGTCAAGGAAAGGGGGTACTCAAGTCCACAAAGAAGTAATAATCAGAAAGAAACAGGATAATGTATGAATTATAGTGATTCATGAATGCAAGCTCTGGGGCACTTTTAAGTCATGAAGTCAGCACTCATGCAGCTAATTAACTTTTATAAAGGCAATTTATTTTCACAAAGATAACAACTTCTTGAAGAATTTCTCTAATATTAGATGTTTAAGGCTTTCCTTCAAGCCCAGTATGACTGGTTTTGTGCAACTATTTTTCTCAGAACATTTTGGGTAGAGGGGGTGATTTTAGGAACATATAGCTTTCTATTTATGACAAAGTCCGTCACTAGCAACTATTACTATTTTCCTACACCTTGAAATATATGGTTTTGTAAGTTTGTTTCATTCCTTTTTAAAGGATTGCTCCCATTTAGAAACATGAGATGAACTCTCACTTTATTAATGGAGTTTTGTTTACTTTGCTTTCTGCTAAGCATTAACAATGAAACTATAACATAAAACTTTAGATAACTCCATAACAATAAAGCCTACTACAATAAGACTTAGTAAAAATTGTAGATATTTAACAAAATGAAATTTTCCTCCAAAAATTAAATTTCAGTGAAAAAAAGTATTTTTTTTCTTTGAAACCAAACCCAAACTTTCTTTTTTTTTTTTGAAGGGTTGATTTTCCTTCCCAATCCTCCTCAATGTCTTTCTTCTACATCCCTCATCTACAGTAGCAAAATGGAAAAAAAGAAGAATGAGGGTTGGAAGGTGAAAGGGATGATTGAGGAAAAAAGATCATATGTTTGTACAAGAGGAACTAAAACATAGAAAAAAAAAACTTCTTGGTTTTAATTCCAAAAAAATTTATTTTTTTTTTCATCAAAACATGAGAAACTTGGAGTTTTGTGGATTTTATTTCTTGTTGCTAAAATGCAATTTTTTCTATTTAAGAAAGTCAAAGAAAATATTTTCGCTTGTTTCAGTCAATCATAAGTCTCACATCTAATCTCCCAATTTTTCAAGACATTCTCTCCACATAAAGAATGAGCTTTGATATTTGCCTCAAATGTCCATTAATGCAGACTCTGGCACCCTATCAGTCCCATATTCAACAAACAGTCCTACAAAATGCCCTGCCAGCCATTTCTTTTCCACTCAGACTGGAACTTTGAGGTTAAATTTCTCCAATAATTTTGGGGGTTTCACATAGGGAGAGATGAAGTCTCTGATAGAGCCAGTCCCAAAACGATTTTATGTTACACTTCTGTAAAGCCCTGTTATTGACTTAATGGAAAGCAAATGAATATCAAGTTATGCAACTTTTGCAATAAACATAATATGTGGGAAGGTCTCTTTTCTGCTACAACATTGAGCATTTAAGCATTTAGAAGCTAAGTGTTTATAGCAAAACTTCTAATCCAGTTTTTAGAGATAACAAAATTATGACCAGAGGGGTAGCCATGTTAGTCTGTGTATAACAAAAGCAGCGAGAGTCTTGTGGCACCTTATAGACTAACAGATTTCTTTGAACATAAACTTTCGTGGGCTACAACCCACTTCGTCAACCCACAGGCTTATGCTCAAAGAAATCTGTTAGTCTATAAGGTGCCACAGGACTCTCACTATAATTATGACCTAAGTTAAAACTAAGAAAAACAATAATTCTGAACTATATAAGCAGTTGCTATCACATCAGCTTTCCTCTTTCGCTCACCCTTTATTTAATGCATTTGTCATGGGATGCACATCTGTGCACCCTGGGTTATGATCTATATGATTTGTCTGTTTTTATGCACTGGGATTGTATGGTTTTGTGAAAATTATATCATGCAAGGTGTCTTTATGGATGCTCATAACTTATTCTAAATGATTACTATGATATGTTTGTTGCCCCTAATGCATGAGTACAGATGTGTAGCATGGCTCAAGAGTGTGGGAGACAGAACTTTCTTCCAACAACATGTAAACAACCAAAACTGTCTACAAGCAAGTACCTGGAGAAGGCAAAGTTATGCTAATTGAGGTGACTCAGACCAGGCAAAGAGATCACCTCAGCCCTGAAGAGGAGGGGTGAGGCCAAGTGAAAACAAAGACATTTGGAAGGATTTGGGGATTTTGGCTGGAAATCTCCATCTTGAAACAACTTCAAGCAAGATCTGCTAGCTCTACAAACATCTGCTAGCCAAACACCTCGAGCATAAACTTGGACTATGATGTCAGTTTAGGTAGAAATGTTAGGTTAGTATGCATGTTTTAACTTTTAGTTCCTTGTGTGCACTCCTGACTCATTTATATTATGATTCAGCTATGATTGGGCATATTCTCACTTAGAATTAAAATCTGGTGAATAAACTAGTAATTGTTTTATTTAAAAAGTGTGTGGTCCACAGAACATGTAAGTGAAGAAGGCGGGGCATGATCCATTTCTTTGTTAAATGGACAGACTTGAGCATATGGTGATTGGGTCCCAATCTCTGTAGACAGTGGCTCCTGGTGTAATAACTGGGGCTGCTCACTTGGACTGTCCCTCAAGTAACCAGAGGGCATATACACAGTGCTTGGGACTGATTGCATGCAGGAAGCTAGAGTGGACTGACTCAGGAGTGAGTGGTCACCTGGCAGAGCAGGGTGACTCAGGCTTCAAGAGTAGAAATCAGGAGGGGTTACAATGGTACACCAGACCAGACAAGGAGAGTAGCCTGTCACAGCATTTGAAACATCATTCCTTTATGCTCATTGATTAGAAATTAAATTATTGAAATCTTCACAGAGAAGATCTGCACTTATTTTAAATGATTGAAAATGAATGGTTGACATTCCTGACAAGTTAGGATTGCTCTATTTCATTCCCTGAAGCAATTGGTCTTGACAATAAAATTTGACTAAGGTTTCATTTTACTTCAGTTCTAAGTTTCTTTGACAGTATTATATACTGAAGATCATGCATACCTAAGAGTCTGTAGTTCAGAAAACTTTTGAGATTTTTATTGCACAACTTTGCATATTATATCATAAACACTTCAAGACTTAAAAGGAAAAAATATGAATACAGTTTTTCATTTGTACATTTATAAAGCTGTATATAATTCAGCCAAAACATGGAGTTCTGCAAAGACTCTTTATATAATTCTTGCAGTGCATATATAATGTGTTAGACCAAAGCACTGAGCATACATTCATTAGTATTCTTATAAATCTAAATGTTGAAAAAGGTAAATCTTGTTATTCAGACAAGTATCTCTGTATATGGGATACAAGACTCATGAAAGCAGAAATAGAACTGTGCAGAACTGTTGCATCAGTGTGAAAGAAAGGAACAAATTTCCTACTGATTTCAACTGAACCTGTGCTTTCAAGTTCCATATGTCCAAAAAAACTCAGTGTCTGCTCTCATCCAAGTGAGTTCACTGATAGTGGTTCCTTCCAGCCCCTGCAAACCTAATCAACCCAGTGTTCTAACCAGAACCAAACCTATTAATATGGATACATGACAAATAAACACTTTGCCCACATCCAAAGGGGAGCCATATTAGTCTAGTTCAGTAAAAACAAACAAGGCGTCCTGTGACACAAAGCCTAACAAATATATTCATATTTGTTCTATACAAGAGTCCTTTTTTTGTTCTACTTTGCCCATGTTGAAGTAAAATATTACATTTGTATCTGAAGGATGTAACTTTGCAAGTGTAGTGTGTGGCTGATTTACTCTAAAAATAAAATCTTTATTAACTAACTAAAAATACTTTGCCATTGAATAACTGAACAGCATGATGCACAGGTGGTGAGTCAGGGAAATCCCATATGTAGTTATTAGTTATCAGTTATGCAATATTTAAAGCCAAGCTGTGTAAGATATAGCCAGACACTATAAGATTCAGATGAAGCAATTTTACGATATAAAATTTCTGTTTAAAGAACTGTTTTATATTTTTTAAAAAAGGCAAATACACAAGAGTACAAATAATGAGTGCAGCAAGAGTACAAGGAAAATAGGACTACACAGTCTATTAGAAAAGGAAAATGACTTCAGAATCTGCTGTATGTTTTTATTGTAGCAGTGCACAGAAGCTCATAGTAACAAGGGCCACCTCCATGGTACAAAGTGCTATATGAATTCATAGTAAGAGGTAGTCCTTGTCCCAAAAAGCATACAATCTAGCAGGGGCATCGCTGGTGCCTGGCCCATGGGGCCCATGCCCTGAATGCTGGTGCCAGTGCCCCAGGTTCTGGCGGGGCCCCACCTCTTCCAGTCTCCTCCTGGAGATCCGGGGCCCAGCCACCCATGGCCATGGTGGCTGCTTCCGGCCCCTTCAGAGGCCGAGAGACCCGACCACCATGGCTGCCACTCACCGCCCTGGCCCCGGCCAGGGGCATGGCCTGAAGGCGGGGGGGGGGGCTGGGTCCGTGCCCCAGGGCATTTCCCAGGGCAGCGATGCCCCTGCAATTTGAATAATCTTATAATACTGATCATCCTTTAGTGATCAAACTGAGCAAGCCCTCCTACTTGTGTTTAATATACTGCTATATGAACTTTGAGTGACATGTGGCCTAGTTCACAGATAAAACCCTTAATTTTCAATTGCCTTTAGCAAACTCCACATTGTGCATACAGACTTTGTGGTGACCTTATGGTTGCTATACATGTGAGAGTGCCTGGCAGTCAGAACAGTCCAAAAACTACAGTAGAACAATAAATGTTTCCCAACAGATGAGAATTTTTTTTTCTTTAGAGAGATCATGTCCAAGATGTAAATACTCAGAGAGAAATTACTGAAGATAAAGATTTTCTCCTCCTCTCACATTTGCCTTCATCTCCCAATTGGATTGTGTCTTTTTCCCTCCAGGTGATTTGCTTGTGTCTTTTTCCCTACAGGTGATTGCTGTTAGTTGTGGGACTGTGCTTGTGTGATTGGGTGGGGGCTGTTTGCACCATTGTTCCCTGATCCCCTTTAATCACCAGCTTCTAGCAGCCTCTAGCAGCCTTGTGATTGGCCTGCCCCCTGTGTGACTAGCAAGGGGCCAGGGCTGACCTAGGCGGAGAAGGCCTTTAAAAGCCACTGCTAGAGCGACCAGAGGGAGCTTGCGAACAGGGGAAGCAAACTGGGGAGTTTGCAAGGGAGTTTGAGGAGGAGTTTGGTGAGGCCAAGATGGTGAAGAGGAGCCGTACTGCTGGCGCCAGTGCCCCTGCTATTTCCTTTAGCTCTGTTTCTACCCAGACAGAGTGTCTGATGTTGGATATCTCCACCCAGATCCTGGTGTGGATTTGCAAGGACTGTGGCCTTCATTTTCCTGCCACTGATGATCAGGCTAGGGAGATGAGCCTATGTGATAGGTGCCTTCTGGTGGCATCTCTCTGGAAACAGGTAAGAGAGCTACAGGAGGAGGTATCACGCCTCAGGGGTATCTATGCCCTAGAAAAGTTCCTTGACAGTGTCCACGATGAGACCTGCAAGGAGGAGGTCCCTATCCCAGTACCGAGGGCTACTGCCACAGCTCTAGAAATGGATGGGATGCCTATGGCAGAGGGAGGACAGTGGCAGCTGATCACCTCTGGCAGTAGACGGTGCTCCACGCCTGCTCACATCCCACCATCCCTTGTGGTGAGGAACCATTATGTGGTGCTGGACACGATGCAGGAGGTAGAGGAGATGCCATCCACCCCAAAGGCTGGTCAGATCACAGCCACCTCACCTAAGAGGAAGCGTAGGGTTGTGGTGATTGGGGACTCCCTCCTGAGAGGAACGGAGGCACCCATCTGTCACCCTGACAAGGCCTCTAGAGAGGTATGCTGCCTGCCAGGTGCCCGTATCCGTGATGTAACGGAGGGATTGACAAAAATCATCCGCCCCTCAGACTACTACCCCATGCTGCTTATCCATGTGGGTACCAATGATACTGCGAGAGGTGATCCTCAGCAGATCAAAGGTGACTTCAGGGCTCTGGGAGCAAGGGTGAAGGAGTTTGGAGCACAGGTGGTGTTCTCCTCGATTCTTCCAGTCAAGGCTAGAGGCCTGAGGAGAGACAGATACATCCTGGAGGTGAATGCCTGGCTGCGAAGATGGTGTCGTCAGGAAGGATCTGGCTTCCTTGACCATGGAGTCCTGTTTCAGGACAGAGGATTGATAGGCAGAGATGGCCTTCACCTGTCCAAGAAGGGGAAGAGCATATTTGGGCACCGACTGGCTGACCTAGTGAGGAGGGCTTTAAACTAGGTTCAACGGGGGAAGGAGACCAAAGCCCACAGGTAAGTGAGAATGTGGGTGATCTGGGGGGAGGGATGGAACTTGGGGGGTGCTGGGACTGTAGCACCAGCAATAAAAGAGAAGGTAGTTGGAACATGGGGGGGGAATCAAATAATTGTCTTAAGGGCTCTACTGAAGCCCCAGTACGCGAGGAGAGTGGGGGAGGAGAACTCCTAGAAAAAATGCAAGGAGGTTTATGTAATAGAATTGGAAATCAACATGACAAAATAGGGCAATTGGCCGGATATCTTAGGTGCCTATACACTAATGCGAGGAGCCTGGGAAATAAGCAAGAAGAATTGGTAATATTAGCGCAGACAGGGAACTATGATATCATAGGAATAACAGAGACGTGGTGGGATAGTCTGCACGACTGGAGCTCTGCCATGGATGGTTATAAACTGTTCAGGAAGGACAGGCAGGGAAGAAGAGGGGGAGGAGTTGCACTATATGTAAAAGAGCTCTATGACTGCTCAGAGCTCCATTATGGAAGTGGAAGCGTGCCTGTAGAAAGTCTGTGGGTTACATTGAGAGGGGAAAGCAACAAGGGGGATGTTGTGGTGGGGGTCTGCTATAGACCACCAAACCAGAAGCAGGAGGTGGATGAGGTGTTCTATGGACAACTAGCAGAAGCTTCTAGATCACAGGCCGTGGTGCTCATGGGGGACTTCAATTTCCCTGACATCTGCTGGGAGGCCAATACAGCAGTGCATGGGCAATCCAGGAGATTTTTAGAAAGTGTTGGGGACAACTTTCTAGTACAAATGCTAGAGGAACCAACTAGGGGCCTTGCACTGCTCGACTTGCTGCTCACAAACAGGGAAGAATTGATCAGGGATGTAGAGGTAAATGGCAAGCTAGGCAGTAGTGACCATGACATGGTTGAGTTCAGGATCCTGATTAAAGAAAGGAAGGAAAGAAGCAAAACAAAAACCCTGGACTTCAAAAAAGCAGATTTTGGCTCCCTCAGGGAACTGATGGGCAGGATCCCTTCGGAAGCTACTCTGAAGGGGAAAGGAGTCCAAGAGAGTTGGCTATATTTTAAAAAAACTCTGCTAAGGGTACAGGAAGTTGCCATTCCAATTAGGAGAAAGAACAAACATGTGAGGCAGCCAGAATGGCTTAGCAGAGAACTCTGCTCTGAGCTTAAACATAAAAAGGAAGCTTACAGGAAGTGGAAGCTTGGTCAGATGTCCAAAAAGGCATATAAAGATATTGCTAGGGACTGCAGGGATAAAATCAGAAAGGCCAAAGGACAAATGGAGTTGCAGCTAGCGAGGGATGTAAAAGATAACAAGAAGGGGTTCTACAAGTATATTAGTAACAAAAAGAGGATCAGGGATGGTGTAGGCCCCTTGCTGAATAGGGCAGGCATCCTTGTGACAGAGGATGAGGAAAAAGCTGAGGTGCTCAATGCATTTTTTCTTCCGTTTTCACAGGCAGGGTCAGCTCCCAGCCCACTACCATGGGTGTGGCAGATGGGAGAGAAGAAGACAGGCCCCTGGTGATGGAAGGTCAGGTTAGGGACTGCTTAAAGAAGCTGCAAGTGCACAAGTCCATGGGGCCGGACAAACTGCATCCAAGGGTGCTAAGGGAATTAGCCGACGAAATAGCCGCACCGCTGGCCATTATCTTTCAAAACTCATGGAGAACGGGGGAGGTGCCAGAGGACTGGAAAAAAGCAAATGTAGTGCCTATTTTCCAGAAAGGGAAAAAGGAGGACCCAGGGAATTACAGACCAGTCAGCCTCACCTCAATCCCTGGAAAAATTATGGAGCAGATTCTCAAAGAATCCATCCTCACACACTTAGAGGAAAATAAAGTGATCAGGAACAGTCAGCATGGATTTACCAAGGGTAAATCAAGCCTGACCAATCTCATTTCCTTCTATGAGCAGATGACTGGTTTTCTGGATGCGGGAAGCACCGTTGATGTGCTGTACCTTGATTTTAGCACGGCTTTTGATACAGTTTCACACAGCATTCTCATTGGCAAATTGAGGAATTATGGGTTGGATAGGTGGACTATAAGGTGGATAGAGAACTGGCTAGATCAACGTTTTCAGCGTGTAGGAATTAATGGTTCCATGTCTAGCTGTCAACCGGTCACGAGTGGTGTGCCCCAAGGGTTGGTCCTGGGGCCGGTTCTGTTCAACATTTTCATCAATGATCTGGATGATGGAATAGACTGCATTCTCAGTAAGTTTGCGGATGACACCAAGCTGGGGGGACCAGTACACACATTGGAGGGCAAGGACAGGATTCAGGGAGACCTAGATAAATTGGAACAGTGGGCCAATAGAAATCTTATGAGATTCAATAAGGATAAGTGTAAAATCCTGCATTTGGGACAAAAAAACCCTATGCACTGCTACAGGCTGGGAAACATTCAGCTAAGTAGCAGCAGTATAGAAAAGGACCTGGGGGTCATGGTGGATGGGAAGCTGGATATGAGTCAGCAGTGTGCTCTTGCTGCCAAAAAGGCCAATGGCATACTGGGCTGCATCAAAAGAAGTATTACCAGCAGATCAAGGGATGTGATCCTTCCCCTCTATTCTGCACTGGTGAGGCCACATCTAGAATACTGTGTTCAGTTTTGGGCTCCCCACTACAAAAAGGACAGGGACATGCTAGAGAGAGTTCAGAGGAGGGCAACCAAAATGATTAAAGGGCTAGAGCACAAGCCCTATGAGGAAAGACTGGAAGCATTAGGCTTATTTAGTCTGCAGAAGAGAAGATTGAGGGGGGATTTGATAGCAACCTTCAACTACTTGAAGGGATGCTCTAAGGAAGATGGAGCTTGACTGTTCTCGGTAGTAACGGAGGACAGAACGAGGAGCAATGGTCTCAAGTTGCGGTTAGGGAGGTCGAGGCTGGATATTAGAAAAAACTTTTTTACCAGGAGAGTGGTGAAGTCTTGGAATGAGCTGCCGAGGGAGGTGGTGGAGTCTCCATCTTTGGGTCTCCATCTTTGGAGGTGTTTAAGGCCTGGCTGGACAAAACCATGACTGGGATGGTTTAAGTGGGAGTGGTCCTGCCTCTGGCAGGGGGTTGGACTAGATGACCTGTGAGGTCCCTTCCAACCCTAGGATTCTATGATTCTATGATTCTGTATATTCTTCTTAGAAAGGACATTAGTAGTAGCTCGGATACTCCAGTGATGAGCGTTATCGGATATGAGAAAACATTTTAGTGAGGCTCAGAAGTGAGGTCAAATGACTTGGGCTCAGAGGTCATGTTATGGGTTAAAATAAAAGTGTAGATGTTGTGCTTGGGTGGGTTGAGAATGCAGGCTCCAGCCTGAGTTGGAATGTCTGCACTACTTTTTAGTGATATAACACACGACAGGGTCAGATGACCCAGGCTCTGAGATGCACCGCTGTGGGTCTTTTCTGGCACTATGGACAGACCTTTAGGCACCTAAATATAAGGTGCTTTCACAAATTTGACCCTTGTCTGCACAGCCCCATGTACTAAATGCATCTGTGGCTGATGTGCCCCCCCGCCCTCCTTTTTTTTTTTTTTTTTTGCAAAGAACATTATGCTATGACAACATTATGAAGAAAAAAATGATTACATAGGGTCAATGTCAGCCCTTAGCCTTCCACACATGACATTGAAATGAATGGGACCAGTTCTACACTAGATTGTACAAGTGTGACTCCCATTGAATTTAACGAGATTTGCATTTATATGGCTGACAGGAGAATTGTTTGCAAGGGTATTTCATAAGGCTATCAGTGCATAAAGTTTGATTAATAGTGTATAGACATTTCAATAAAAGGGTTAATCTATTTAACTATAATCTTCAAACCTTAACCCATCCTTACTCAGGAAAAACTTCCTCTGATTTCATAAGAAGCACTGTGTGCCTATAAACCACAGACTTTGGTCCAATACCTACAAAGTAAGTGAGGCATCAAAATAAATACTCTAACAATGTTAATTTTATGCTTCATAATATTTTCATTCTAAATCAACCATTTTCAAACTATGATTTAGGGAGTAGTGAACAGCTGTATGGTCAGACGATACTGGTTTGAGCATTGTTTCTAGCTACTAGATTGGATACAGAAATAGTTAAAATACAGTAGTTTTCCATATAAAGAATTTGTACCATATCACAGGTATGTCATCATGAATGCAGAGTGAAGTGTATTGTCCATGGATTGTATGGGATGATTTTTGCATTCTTTAATGAGTGATGTGCTGTTTGTGACAAACACTGTCAAGAGGTGATACATAAATAATTTGAAGGGCCTAATCTAAACCCCTCATGTTTCTAATTATCTGTAGACTGCTCTATCATTTTTCTGAGGCTGCAGGTGCAAAAGAAGGCCTTACAACAGCCAAGTGGACAACAGGACATAAATGAAGACTAGGGAAATTCAGTCAATTTAAATGATAGAGATGTGCTGATGAAGTTCCAGATACAGTATATCAGAACATTTAATTTGGTTGCCTAATGAAAGGATTAAATAGTGATTTCTTCAAAGTTTATTTGTAAAACAAAAGTATCCATCCTACATTCAAATAATTAACTAATACACACTATTCTTGTTTGATTGGACTGATGATCATCTGTCTGGGATACTAGAAGTTGTAAGTGAACAGATGGTCCTATGGGCCCTTCACAAAGAGATAACAATTGTTGTCTCATTAGGTGATTCCAGAAACTCATTGAGGCAGTCCTGTACTAAACCTCTAACCTATGACTGAGTTATTAAAATGCTCAACTCATGGTTTAAAGACTTCACAGTACAGAGAATCCACCAGCAATTGACTCACGCTCCATGCCATACAGGAAGATGAAAAACCCCTAGAGTTTTGGCAATATATCCTAGGAAAATTCCTTACAGAGCCCAAATACGACTTTCAGTTAAACCCTGAGTATGTGGGTAAGACTCACCAGGCATGCACCCAAGGAAGAAATCACTTCAACAACTCAGGACCCACCCCATCAAACATTTGTCACACGCCGTTGAGATATCTAACACCAGTAGTCAAAGGTCAATTGCCAAGCTAGGCTGTCCCATGATACCATCATCCCCTCAATAATTTTTTCAAGCTCAGTTTTGAAGCAAGCTAATATTTTTTGTTTGTTTGTTTGTTTTAATTTAAACAGCCATTGCTCCCTTTGGAAAGGTATTCCAAAACTTCACCCCTCTGATGGTTAGAAACCTGTGTCTAATTTCAAGTCCAAACTTCCTGATGACCTGCTTTTATCCTTTGTGTGTGTGTGTGTGTGTGTGTGTGTGTGGTCACATTAGTGCTGAACTTAAATAATTCTTTCCCCTCACTGTTATTTATCCCTCTAATATATTTATAGAGAGCAATCATATCTCCCCTCAGCCTTCTTTTGGTTAGGCTAAAACACTTCGCTTGTTTGAGTTTCCTGTATTAAGACAGATTTTTCAATTCAGCAGGTCATCCTACCAGCCCTTCTTTGCACCTACTCTAATTTGAATTCATCTTTCTTAAACACAGGAGAAAACAACTGTACATGATAGTCCAGTCTTGTATAAGGGTACTAACACCTCCCTATCTCTACTAATATATCCTAGGACCATGTTCTCTTTTTAGCCCTGCCATATCACACCAGCATTTCTTACTCATCCTGGCTACATCTACACTTAAGAAGTTAGGTCTAATTAACTTAGTTTGAATTAATTAATTGACACTAATAATGGTTAATTCAAACCAAGTTAATTCAAACTAACATGGCCCCACTAGAAACCCAAATCATATTAGCATATCCATGGAGAGGACTTGCAAGTTCAATTTAGGAGGGGGGCATCCTGGGAAGTATGGAAACTTGGTCCCCCAAAAGGGCCATGCCCCCACCCCATACAAGGAAAGCAGAGGGCACCCCAGGACAAAGATCAAACCATGTTAATTCAAACTAACAGTTAGTGCAAATTAATGTGGCTTCCACTGGGTTAATTTGAACTACTAAACTTCAAAGTAATGGTTAATTTGAACTAAGAGAGGTTTTATAACTTCAAAGTAAGCATTGATTACTTCAATCTAAGGAATTCCTTAGTTTGAAGTAATGAAAGTCAGTGTAGTCATGCCTTAAGTTTGAATTAATCATCATTAATTCAAACTAAATTGTAAGCTGGCATACCCCCTGTGATCCACCAGTACACTCAGGTTCCCTCTTATCTTCTGTCACTTCAGACTGATATGTATTGACTTGCTATATATAAAGCATGTGTTGCACAGCAGTATTGCTCACTATACTTTTGACTCCTTTCTGTACAACTGTGAAATAAATATGGGAAGACTACAAATAAGACTTGTCTATTGTGTACAGGGGTTCTTCAAGCAGTCACATCATCACAACAGACATTAGAATCACATGCAGCATCTTAGGGACTGTATTCTATTCTAGGAGGCAGCATTAGTCTCTCTCCTCCAGGAACTGAAACAGTGTTGGGGAGAGTGCACACTGTGTCCATTGTTGAGACTATAGTTCCTGTAGAAGTACCACCCTCTGGAATTGTTTCTTTCCATTAGATAAAAGCACTCCCACAAGAGATACAAGTCAGAAAGGACAAAATTGGGGTCTAAGGTAAAACAATAACTCTTTTGGATCCAGCACATAGCCTTTATTTTGTCAATGGATAGACACTGCTGAAGGGCTGAAAAGAATGGAATTTAGTAAGGTCTGCATAAGTCTGTTGCAGGGGCTACTGGTAAAATGTTTAACTCCTTTAATATTTTATATATATATTGTGGCAAGTTATCCACTCTGTTGCAATGGTCCTATGCTTTGCTCTTCTGTGGGAGTCAGAGCAAGCATTCTTTCCCCTGTTTCTAGGCAGCTGGTGCCTCCATAGGCACAGTAGGTGGGGGGGGGAAGAGGAAGGGTCCAGACCCACCTCCTACTCCAAGCCCCAACCCATGGGCCCTACAAGCAGAAGCTACACACAGCTAACAACAGCTTCTTTCCCCTAGGTTATTTCTCCCTCATTATTCTCTCTAGCTTCCTAGTGGCTGTGTTCTGACTCCTCTGCTTCTCTCCAACACACTGCTATTAGCTCTTCTTACTCTCTAGCTCTTTCTGGGTGGCACAAGGGTTTTTTATCCTGACTCTAATTGGGCCTTAATAGGTTTCAGGTGCTTCTAATTGCCCTGAAGTAACCCCCTGCTCAGCCTGCATGGAAAAATGCTCAGATCATTATAGGACTTATATATCTCCCTTCTAAGACCCTCCTGCTCCTGTCTGGCCCTACTGTCTCACAGTATATATTTCTCTTTTGTGTTTCTGCTTGCTCTGAGTATCTTAAGTGTTATGTTTTTGTGGCTCAGCCCTGACACCAACAGCCAGCCTACAAGCATGCAGGTATTACATGGTTTTCCTTTGCCCAGTTATTCTTTGCAGAGTGACCTCATTATTCTTCCAGTCCCACATTTTCCCCAAATCCTCTGCCCTGCAATGTCTAGCCCTCTCCTAGAACACTCACAGAAGTGTGTAAATTCACTGTGTGACATGCTGTATGCCCCATACACCATTGTGGTAAGATCTGTATATCATTCATGTTCACCCTTACTATATAATTGTGTATGGTCCAATGCAAAGTATAGTATGGAAGGTGTTTTGGGAATGCTTGTGACATGTTCTATATTATTGTTATGGTGGCATGTTTAATGCAGTATCATATGAATGACTAGACTGGTGTGCAGCTTTGTCAACCCAGTTTTCCACTCCTGGGCCCTGACTTACCCCACCTTACTCTATGAACCCCTATTCCTCTCATATGAAACTCTGCCATGTCATATCCCCAAATGTGTCTCTCACATGGCTTGAATAGATGAAGACAAACACAAAGCTGTGTTAACTCATTCAGTGCAGGCATGCACACAGTGGCATAGTCTAAGCACCTGTAAGCACTTTGGTTCAAGTGGAAGGAATCATATCCATTGTCAGACAGGGATGATCATCTGACCCCAGGGTGGCTTGAGGAAATTTGTTAAAAGAAAGAGCACATTTGTCTCATCCCCCAGAGCAAGGCTTCCAAGTAGCATCAAGAATTGGTGCCTACCTACAGGGAGCAGAGAGGCTAGATGCAAGACATATTACAGCTGGCCTGTTTGGTAAGTTGAAACATAGATTGAAATAGTGATCTTAGCTTAAGATAACTTTTATTTTTTATTTGATTGTGGCTAACTACTTAATTTTATCTTTTGATTCATATTACTCTGACTTAGAATTGCTTAAAATCTTATTGTAGTCAAATGTTTCTGCTTGCTTTATCTAAAACAGTGCATGTGGACTGGGTAGATGCAGAGATCTTTCTTGGAAGGACAGAGTTGGTGTATATCAAATTATTTAATAAATTTGTGGACAAGTATAAATGAGCCTGGAGGGTGCAGTACACAGTCTTGAACCCTGAAAGATGGTAACTCCCAGGGTTGCATCTGGGACTGGGTTGTGTGCTGGGAGTCTCTTTCATGAATAGCTAGCTAGAGTGCTCCTCCACTAGCTGAGAGATTGATCAGATGCAGGAAGCTAGGCACGAGCTGACCTAGGAGTGGCTGTTCACACAGGAAAGCAGGGTAAGTTGGGGCCCAGGAGTGAAGAATTGGGGTGACACTGCTGCACACCAGTCCATGTTTCAGGAGACAAATGACACACACAGCTCCTTTTAAAGAGACTATGAACAGTAGCTCATTAATTTAACTGGGGTTCATCAAATACTCTTATATCAATCAAAGCACTGAGTTGGCTTATAGTAAAAGTAAAACAAGTTTGTTAAACAAAAAGTCATAGGTTTAAGTGATGCTAAGTATAAGAAATAAAAATATAGAAATGTAAACAAATAAAAATAAAATATATATTTGCAAAACTAAAACTTAATATTGGCAAGTGCAATTCTTTTTCCTAAATGGGTATTTCATCTATATGCAGTTCCTGGAGACTTTAGCCACCTTGGCTGAAGGATCCAATATTCTGTGATTTGAAGAGCTCTGACTGCTATAGTCCCTAAAAAAAAAAGTGATATCAAAATGTCTTTAATTTCTCTCTTTATATCTTCCCAAAGTTCATGGCCCTGGCTTCAAGATGCAGAAAGATCTTGCATTGAAATTAAGTTGTCATATTTCCCTACTTGCTCTCCTAGCTTTTTTTTTATCTTCCATATAAATGTTCCTTCATTGATTCTGCCAGATGATGAAGCTGGTCAGAAAAGCAATTACACATTCCTGTGTCTAGGGCAGACTGGGTTAATGTATTGCTTGCCAAACACATTTTAAGAATACACTTCTAGTATACACACTCATGTATGTTTGTGAGAGTGTATATAACATCTTTTTACACACTCTATGTATATATTATGTAGAATATAAATGATCAGTTAGTTATTATTTTTCCAGTGATAGATCAGATTTCATCTTTTGGGTACATATCATGCAACAGTGTGTTAGGTTTAGTGAGTATATCAGGCCTGACAAGAATTGTCAGAGAATAGTGAACTGGCAGTGGGCCTCTATAACACAGTGTTGATCACAAATATCCTTTGTCATTTGCACTGTACCTGTTACTCATAATTGCTTGCAATTTACTGTAAACATTAACTTGACAAAATTTGGAAGGTTTTAAGCAGGATCTCATGCTCAGGTATAGTATGCTAATTCCTGTGAAAATTAAATTATAAAAATATAGTAACTGATTACAATGTTACCATTGATGAATTTCACCAAAGTAGTTTGCAAAAAAAACACCATACCATTCAAGAAAGAGAAAATTCTATAGAATAGCAGCAACAGAAGGTAAGTCAGTGGCTGCAGTTGCACAGGTGATTTTCAAATATGCTACCTGCCAACTCACCTAAGGACTGAAGCTACTTCATTGATGTTAATGGCAAAATTCCCTTTGAGTTTAATGGGAGCAGAAAGAAACCCTAGTATACATTCAGAATGATTAATCAGTTCTTCAGTATCCATATAATGGATATATGAAGCCTACAGCAAAAAATGTCAAATAATTCTTGTTTATAAAAGAGAACTTCCAAAAGCAAATCTTTAAATTAATCTGATGATTTGAACAATATTGATAGTCCTGTTGCTTGGGGCTATCGTGTTTCATAAATTGCCTTTGAGTATATCAGTTGGATTAATTTAACCATTATCTTTATTACTGTAGGGATGGTGAGAAAATACTGTATAGTGAATAAGAAAAAAACTGATTACATTACTGGTAAGGTTATTAAGTGTAATTCAATGGAAATGAGCCTTTGCAGCATTTTTAGAGAAAACCAAATATTAAAAAATAAAAGTACATTAATAATTCTGAAACCAACCTTCACCTCAGTTATCTCATGCAAGCTATTAAACAGAAATTCTCAGTCACCAGAATCTACATAATATTATATATTCACCTTGATTTCTGTCATAAATTTATGACTTAATCCAGTTTACAGTGAAATCAGGGCTTTTATATGTCTTTTCATTACACATATGGATAATAAGTTTAGGTATTTTGTTTATTCTGCATATAAAATTTGATTTTTTCATTACATGGGGAGCAGTCTCTGTTTCAATGCAGAGGGTCTGTCTTCATGATCAGATGTACGCAGTAAGTTTGCCCAAATGACATCTAGTGAGGATACATAGGATAAACTTGTCATCCTGTACTCTGGGTTACAGCTTGCTCATTGACGTAAATGGGATTATTCTCAGAGTAAAGCAAACTGTTCAATAACAGTAAGAGTGGAAAGGTCTCACTCATGATGAAGTTCTTTGTGCAGACTGATAATCACAGAGAGATGAAAGAATAGCCTTAACATTATGAAGGAAAGATTTTTGGTAAGAAATTGAAAATTATTAAATGTGGTGTTTTTCAGTAATCTATTCTTTACTCAATAATCTTCATCAAGGGCTGAGAAAGAAATTATAAAATCATTGCTGATAAAATTTATGAATGATACAAAAATGGGAGAAGTGGTGAATTATATAAACCAGCCTGGATCATATGGGAAAATGAACTTATTTGAACAGCATGCATTTTAACATTGTCAAATACAAGGTCAGACATCTGGAAATAAAGAATTAAGGCCACACTTACAAGATGGGAAATTATCCTGAAATACAGTGAAACTGAAAAGGGCTAATAGTAGATAACAAACTGAAAAGGGCTAATAGTAGATAATGTGGAAATTGAGGCTTAACCTAGACCAGTAAGGGGAAGGGTCACTGCTTGCTCTGCAGCTCTGGGTGCCTTAAATTCTATGTTGCTATGACTCAAAGCCCAGTGGCTTGCACTGCCCATTTACTCTCTGCAGGGTTACCCCAACACCCGCACTCCCAAAGTTTCCCCAAATCATTTGTCCTTTAGTGCCCAGGTTTCACTTTGCATGTCTAAAGAAGTTAAGTTTAGCTTCTACCTTAGAGAAAAAGTAACAGATAGCTGGGGTTAACAAACACTCTCTTTTAATAAGAGCATGGAAGTGGCCTATCATAGAAGTAAAAAAAAAAAAAAGACTTTTTATTAAACAATTTCATATATTTAAGTGATACTGAGTATAAGGAATAAAAATAGTAGTCACATGTGAACAAAAGTAAAAATATACTTCTAAGATTAAAACCTGATTTAACAACCTAGAGCCTATTGCTCAAAGTATGAAAAGGGTAGCTGGGTTAGCCTAGCTCAGGAAAACTTACAAGGAGTCCTGTGGCATTTTAAAGACTGACAAATTTTATTTTTGTATGAGCTTTCAAGGCAGAAATCTCACTTTGTCAGATGCTAGGAAATGGAAAACTTACAGCAAGGGAGGGAAAGATAAATGCTGTGATTACAGTTTACTGCATCAGGCCAGATTGCTTCAGCGAATCAAACAAGTAGTGTAGCTTTAAACATTGTGGAACAACTTGTCAAAGTGGTGAGATTGATAGAGATGAAAATTACTGTTTGTAGTGAGAAAGCCATCCCATGGCTCTATCTATTAACTTTCTATCCTTTAACTTGGGTTTGAATAGAGACATGGGCTTTCTCATTACAAAGAGTGATTTTCATCTTTCTGTCTCATCACTTTCTGATATGTTGTTCCACACTGTTTGAATCTGTTCAACTTGTTTGATTTGCCGAAGTAATCTGGCCTGATGTTTGTAATGTTCAAAGTAGTGTTACTCGCCAAGTGTCTTTTATAGTTTGGCTGACCTGAATCTCTGGCCAGGATCCTTCACATAGCTTTTTCTCCTTAGGGTTTATGGGGGTGGTATCACTTGATATTTTACCCCCTTCTCTCCTGATGGCTTTCTTCACCAAGTATATAACCCTTTTTTGTTTTTGTCTGTGGTCACACCTCATTTAATTTACATTGGAGACAGATTTGAAGATATTCCTTTGTCTGGCAAGACAAAGAGCTGCTTGCCAAATACACTTCAAGAACATTTTTCCAGCACACATCTATAAAGTTGTGGAAGAATTCTGGGGCTGAGGCCTAACAGGGGGCTGAGGCCTAACAGCATTGAGATGCAGATGGATAGCTCAGCAGGCCTTGGGGGGTAGGGGAGGGGACTGAAGTTCTCTATTCTGCTAGCACACCTGATAAGGAAGCTGTAGAGAGCTGTGCTTCAAGGACAGTGTACTGAAATTAGGAGACAGAGAAGGTGTTTGGATTTGCCTGCAGATTTCTGAAAGTCAGCCCATTTGGGTCAGCTCAAGGACTAGGCCAAAGTCTGTGGCACAGGTGAATTATGATTGGAGGGTATGTGGGATAAGGTGGGTCAAAGAGAAGGGGTTGAAATTGAGGAGATTTTGGTGCAAAAAGGATGGACCCAGAACTTAATTGGCTATACAGCAATAGTTTATGCTTTGTAATATGATGTAATATGTCACTATATAATAATAATGCACACTATTCTTGGGGCTTTTGGGTACTTGCCCTTGGCCCACAGCTGTGTAGAATAAAGCTCCACTCCTCACTAAGTTTGTGGCCCCCGCTTACTGAAAATTCTTCTACAAAGTGCATGTTTGTGGCTCAAGACTATTAACAATCATTGAGTTATTGGTTTGCCAGTGATATATTGCATGTTGTTGTTGGGCTATTTCATGAAAATAGGGTCCCAACTGCTACCTGTAGTGTCACAGGCTCCCAGTACAATGCTTTAATTCAGAGGCTTTTGCAATCTTTGTATGGATAAGCAAAGGAATTTCAGAGGGAGGTATCACCTCTGCATATGGCATTATTAAGACCATTACTGGTGTCCACATTTCAAAAAGGATGTTGAAAAACTTGAAAGGATTCAGAAGAGGTAAAAGAATTCTTTGATGTATGGGAAGTCTGCCCACTGGTGAGAGTTTTAAGACATTCAATCTATTTAGCTGATCAAAGAGAAGGTTAAGAAGTAACTCAATCAGAATTTACAAGTATGTACATGTGTGGAGAAATTTCTAATAGGAGACAGCTCTTTAATCCAGCAGAAAAAGGCATGATGAGATCCAGTGACTGGAAGATGAAGCTACACAAATTCAGAGTAGGAAAAGGTTTTTTTTTTTTATGGTGAAGGTAACTAACCATTAAAACAAGACTTAGGGACATAATGAATTCATATTAAGACTAGATGTGTTTCAGAAAAGATAGTTATTCAAGATCAGTGGTTTTCTTTCATTTGAAGGGCCATACAATTGTCAAAGGGAAGTGTAGAAACCTTTGGAAATCTTATACATGATCTGCAGAACCTCAGAGTCTGCAGATCACAGTTTGAAAACAACTGTTCTAGATCTAAAAAATTGCGGTTGCTCCACATCTTTCTGCTTCCTTCTCCTTTTGTGCTAATCTTAGGTTAATTGAAGAACAAATGGTTTGTTTGGTTTGTTGTTTTTATTTTTTTTAATGCAAAAAAAATCTTACTTCTTGAGATAAAAATAAGGGAACATAGTCTTGTCTATCTGAATAATGGTTCTGAATATTAGTCAAACAAATTCTTTTAGAGCACTGAGACTGATAATTTCAGTTTAATGTCTGCCTAATGATTATTCTTATATCTGTTTGAGCAACAATAAGTGCACTATGATTAACACTGTGATTGAGATAAGTGTCAGTGTTTTCTTTCCCTTAAGATGTTTTTGATGACTTATTTCTCTCAGTTAAACATTGGTGTCAATTGCTGCTGTAGATTTTCATTATCTCTGTATTTAAGAGCTCAGCATGTGAGTCTAGGCTGCGGAAGTCCTGATTGTGAGCCATAGCAGTGAAGCCCTCTTCTGGAGTAAAAGATTTAGGAGCCTAAGCCATTCCTTATAACTATGTCTACACTGGGGATTTAGCTCAGATTAAGGAGGATTAATTTGAACTAATTTAGTACACATTAATACTGGCTTTCATCAGTTTGAACTAAGGAATTCCTTAGTTTGAACTGAGGAAAGCTTACTTCAAAATAGTAAAATCTGCCTGTAATTAGAACTAATGGTTATTTTGAACTTATTGTTTCAAAGAAACCCAATGTAGAAGTGTTAGTTCAAACTCACTGTTAGTTTGAATTAAACATGGTTTGACCTTCTTCCTCCCAAGGTGCATCGCACCAGGAAGGAAGGATCTTCCTCTTTTTATGGGATTGGGTGGAGGGATGGCCTTTCTTGGGTGCCATGTTGTCACACTTCCCTCCTAAGCTGAACTAGTAAGTCCTGTGCATGGACATGCTAGTTTGATTTAGGTTTCTAGTGTGGACATGCTAGTTTGAATTAAATTTAGTTCAAATTAATCAAAATTAGTTTGCACTAATTAATTCAAACTAACTTAGTTCAAACTAGTGTTCGTAAGTGTAGACATAGCCTATGGGAATGAGTTAGGTAGGTCCCTAGCTCAACACTCTGAGGTAGAGAGGAGGCTCCCTCAGAATCTTTAGTCCAGTGATTAGGATACTCACCCATGATCTAGGGAACATCACTGATGTCCCTACTCTCCCTAATGAGAAGGGGTGTGAACACTAACCTTCCACCTCTCAAATGAATGCCCTAATCACTGGAATGTATAGTGATTCTCACTTTTCTGTGAACTAATTAATATTTAAACATTCTTTTATTTAGTTAAAAATCAGTAGCTCCGGTAGGAAAGGCTACACATAGCAGTGGTTAGGGTACTCACCTGTATGTGGCAGAAGTTGTGAGAGAGACCACTGCTGCAACCCCTTCCTTGTCTCCCAATCATTTTGTAAAGATTTGCACAGCCTCTGAGCATGCCTACAGTATCAGGAAAGACAGGTGGGGAAGCATTTCTTTTCTCTTGGCACATGGATCCCAGTGGGATATAAAGCAGGAGACAGATGTCCAGATTGCTAGAGTGGGGCAGCAGTACACATGCCGAGAGCCAGAAATGTAGATGCATGATGATCTCTTACAACAGCAATTTCAGTCTCTAAGGTTAAGTCTACACCTAAAACCTTAGTTTGGACTTTCTTAGTCCAAACTAAGTAGTTTGAAGTTAGTTTGAACTAAGCAATTTTTTTTTTAGTTTGAAGTAACTTTTTAGTTCAAATTTAAAAAGCATGACTAGTTTGAACTAAAAGTTAGTTCAAACTAACCGCTAGTTTGAACGTACTTAGTTTTGAACTAACATGACTATATCGTGCTAGTTGGAACTAAATTTTGAAATAAGTTCAAACTAAGCTGTTAGTTCAGACTAACCAGCCAAACTAACTAGTTTGAACTAAGCTTTGCTTAGTTTGAACTACAATATCTTTCAGTTTGAACTAGGCAAAGCCTAGTGTAGACAGGGCTCAAATTAGTTTGCATTAAGGCTCCTCAATTTGAACTAATTTGCTACAGAAGACATACCCTAAAGGAAAATGTGGTAGTCAGGTGGGCATTTTGTGGATTACAATGGTGCCTAAAACTGAGACTGAAGCACCTTAACCTATGTATCCACATTTCTTTGTGAATCTGAGCCTATGTAGTCATAGTCTTAATACACATACTTTTCATTGTATCCCAGGTATCTGGATGCTGGTTTGAGCTACTATTGGGGAAGCTAGCTGTGACCTATGTATTATATATAAGACATTCTTTAAAACTCTGTTGACACCTTTGGGCACACCAAATATAGAGAACATTTTGTTGGGGTTATTTTTTTTTTAAAAGGAGGGGAGAAGGTGTTTCTGTTGAATGTATATTTTGGACGACCAGATTGTGTGCATCTACCCCAAATATTGGAGATATGTTTTTCTTCTATCTTTGGCCTTAACTCTTGAGATAAGTACTTAGCAATTTTTTCCCCATAATTGACTAAAGTATTACCTATATACTGTCCTTAACTTGCCCATTACTTGATAAGATGTGGTCCAGCACCTACAACATTGGATTACAGCTCAGTCCTATTTCCAGTTGAACCACTGACTGGCTGTGTCCTTGTGCCAATGACTTTGCTTCAAGGTTTCTTTTCACATCCTTTGTATGGTGTGGTTCAAAGTTTTTCTTCATTCCCTGTGGTGGTATATATTGGCTGTTAGGACAGTAAGCCCACTGGGTAAGGACTGTTCTGTGTGGCTATGTCTACACTATGGGCTTAGGTCAACTTAAAGCCCTTTAAGTTGAGCTAATTTAAGCCTTGTATATATTTAGAAATTATTAAGTCTATTTAAGCTATTGCTGAAGTTGACTTAATTCCTGCCCTTAAGCATTGAAGTTGACTTTACAAAGCAGGGCCCGCCCCCTTCCCCACCCTTGGGCATGATGGGCTCCCACCAGATCCAAATTGGGGGCCTGATCCAGCTCCTGCCTTCTGATGCTGGCTCCCCACTTCCCTTGCCACTTGAAAGCAGCCAGGGGAGATGCTGGTTCCCCTGCTTTCCTGGCCGCTGATGCCAGCTCACTGCTTCCCTGGTTACTTACAACACAGCCAGGGGAGATGCAATTTCCCAGTGCTCCTGGCTGCAGGGAGGGGACTGGAGCCTGGCTGGGCTCTTATTCCCTCTCAGGCCCCACTACCTGCGGAGATGGCTGGGGGGTTCCATCGCACTCCTGGTCCCTCTCTGCAGGCGGCAGGGCTGGAAAAGAGGTGCAAGGAGTCTGATCTTGCTCCCACCCCCTTTCCATTACCAGCGGGGAGCTTGGAGCTGGCTCCTGCAGGCGGTTACAGATGGCCTGGGGCCAAATTCAGCCATGAGTCGCTTGTCGCTGCAGGCAAGAGGCTGAGTTGCCTGGTCAATTTCACAGGAGTGAAGTTGAGCAGGCTGCCGAGCCTCCTGCCCATGGTGACAAGTAACCCAGCAGCCAATTCAGCACAAAGTCACTTGTGACTGCTGGCAGGAGCAGGCTCCAAGCCCCCACCACCAGTGGAAAGGGGGTGGGAGCTTGCTGGCCTGGCTGCCAGTTTCCAGCTCCTTCCCATAGGGCAGGAGCTGAATCAGGGCCCGGCTGGATCAACTCCTGGAGCTGATTAGGCTTAGGGTATCCAATCGGGGATGGGGCAGGGTAGGAGGAGGGGCACCCTGGGTATGTCTTCTCCCTATCCATGGTAGACATACCCTTGTTAAGTCGACTTCCAGCTTGCGCCCCCCCCAGTGTAGACATAGCCTGGGTCTGTGTGTGTGCATGCAGCACCTTGCACAATGAGACCCTGATCTTAGCTCATGTCTAGGCACTAAACAATTAAGCAGCAGCTTTTGTTAGATCAAGAGATAAGCTCAGACCAAAATCTTGTATCCCTCTTCTGTATTTGAACTTTGTAGATCTACTCTGATATCAGTTGCAGTGGGATTAATCTGCAGCAATTTAATTGGAGTTACATTACTGTAAAACTTATGTAAAATGATCACATTCAGGTCTTTCTTAAACCCCTGCAGACTCCAGACCTTGGATGTAGGACTAGAAATCCAAAACTGACCAATCTGAAGCTTACAGTAATTTCCCCATCTGCAAGCATCTGACAAAGTGGGATTCTTTCCCATGAAAGTTCTTGTTACAAATAAACTTGTTAATCTTTAAAGTGCCACCAGACTCCTTGTTTGCTTATTACTGAACTATCTCTTGACTGTGTTCAGTATATGCATCCTTCCCTCTAATGACTCAAAGACATAAAACTTGATTTAAATGGGTTTTAGATTTTGATGGTTTTAAATGGATAGCAGACTTCACAGACATGGCTGGGTCTAATGTAATATGACCCCTTGTGCTCATAACAAAATTTGAATAATATGTAGGTTTCTTTGAAAATGTACATTTAATATTCCCTGTGATTTCTGAGTATATTTCAAACTAATACCTTATTTCTTTTTATTATGGATTTTCCAAATCTGTGTGCCCCTGGGTTTTCCCTAGGTTACCATTTTGTTTTATGATGTAGTTCATTTAATATTTTCTGTGAATCGATGTAAGGTTTGTTTCAGTTCCACTAGATTCTCAGAGAACTTCCAGGAAGCATCACATAGTACTATAATGCTAATATTTTTAATAAAATCCAGGTGATGTTTTGGGGATCACCCAGACAAGTAAGGGGTTCTGTCACTGCCTGCCTTGGACTGCTTAATATTATGCTACTACTACTCAGAGCCCTGACAACAAGAGCCAGGACACAAGCATAAGGTCTCATCCTGGCTCTCCCCAGTCAAGTTACTCTTTCATGCTGATCCCCCAGGAGTCTTTTCAGTCTTGAGTCTCCACAAAGCTTTCCACCCCCAGTTATTACCTGCCAGATATTTGGACTTTTCTGCTCTAGTTTGTCAGCCCCAAAGGTGTGAAATCCATTTACTTTGGCACACACACTACACACACCAGAGACCTCATAGTGAAAAAATAAACAAAACTTCCATTTAATACAAAAATCAGATTCAAAGATGAAATAAGGAAAAGTGAAGACATACAAGTTACACAGAAAATAAACATCATGATGCAGCTTCAGGCTTTACACTAATTAAGACATATTGTTCTTCTAACTTTGTCTTAACAATTTCCCACCATACCACCTGTCTTAGAGGGGATCCACTGTTAAAATATAACTTCAAACTTGGAAACTTTCATCAGTTTCTGGATACCAAACCTCAGATACAAGTCAGCTTTTAAAAGACTTTTCCCACTTTCCTTTTTCTTTTCTCTGTCTCCTGATCATTTGAAGTGGGGGAAATTTCTTCCTTTCACAGTTTAAGCTGGGGCTTTCTTTCAAGTTTCAATGTCTAAGCATGAACTGTCAGGAGAGGGGGTCATTACTTGGAGACTACTTGGTTTGGGAAGTGCCTGTACTGCTCTATTTGCTTTGCCATATTGTTGGGTGATGCTGAAGCTGCACCATAGATAAAATTACAATTAATATATATATCTATATATCTATATAAAAATTCCCCTCCCACCCCTATGGGTGGTATGTGTCTTCCTCAACCTCGGGTCCTCTACCAGAGGCCTGGGAGTTTGAGGGTTCTACGCAGTATCTTAGCTGTTCCTAGCACTGCACTCTTCCGGACAGAGAGCTCTGATGTTCCTTGGCTCCAACAGATCCCATCTCCCAGCTGAGGACGCACAGCCCCGAGTGCTCCTACCACCACTGGGACCACTTTGGCCTTTACTTTCCACATCCGCTCTAGTTCCTCTTTCAGGCCCTGGTACTTCTCCAGCTTCTCATACTCCTTCTTCCTGATGTTGCTGTCACTTGGCACTGCTACATCTATCACCACCGCTGTCTTCTGGTCCTTGTCTATTACCACGATGTCTGGTTGATTGGCCAGTACCTGCCTGTCCGTCTGGATCGGGAAGTCCCACAGAATCTTAGCCCTGTTATTCTCCACTACCTTCTGTGCAATCTCCCATCTGGTCTAGGGAGGGTCTAGCCCATACACTGTGCAGATGTTCCTGTACACAATGCCAGCTACTTGGTTGTGCCGTTCAGCGTATGCTGTTCCTGCCTGCATCTTGCATCCTGCCACTATGTGTTGGACTGTCTCTGAGGCTTCTCTGCACAGGCTGCGCCTTGGGTCCTGTCTAGTGTGGTAGACACCTGCTTCAATGGATCTGGTGCTCAGTGCCTGTTCTTGTGCTGCTATGATCAGTCCCTCAGTGCTGTCTTTTAGTCCAGCCGTTTCCAGCCACTAGTAGGATTTTCCAATGTCAGCCACCTCAGCTATCTGTCGATGGTACATCCCATGCAGGGTCTTGTCTTGCCATGGCACGTCTTCTGCTTGGTCTACCTCCCATGTCTGCTGCTGCTGCCTCAGGCATTCTCTCAGCAGCTCATCTTTGGGTGCCATCTTACTGATGTACTCCTGGATGCTCTGGGTTTCATCCAGGACTGTGGCTTTGAGACTCACCAAACCCCGCCCGCCTTCTTTCTGGCTGGTGTACAGTCTCTGGGTGTTGGACTTGGGGTGGAAACCTCCGTACACTGTGAGGAGCTTCCAGGTCTTCACATCGGCAGCCTCCATGTCCTCCTTTGTCCAGCTCACTATACCGGCATGGTATCTGATGACTGGCAGGGCGTACCTGTTGATGGCGTGGATCTTGTTCTTCCCATTGAGCTGGCTCTTCAGGACCTGTCTTATCCTTTGGTGGTACTTGGATGTTGCTGTCTTCCTCGCTTCCTCATCGTGGTTCCCATGTGACTGTGGGATACCAATGTACTTGTAGCTGGTCTGTATGTCTGCTATGTGGCCTACTGGGAGTTCCACCCCATCAGTCTTGACTACCTTCCCTCTTTACTACCATCCGGCCACACTTCTCCTGTCCAAATGACATCCCAATATCCTCACTGTAGAGCCGTGTCAGGTGGATTAGCGAGTAGATGTCTCATTCATTCTTAGCATACAGCTTGATGTCATCCATGTAGAGGAGGTGGCTAATGGTAGTTCCACTCTTGAACTTGTATCCGTAGCCAGTCCTTGTGATTATCTGGCTGAGGGGGTTCAAGCCAATGCAGAACAGCAGTGGGGACAGCGCATCACCTTCGTATATGCTGCACTTGATGGCCACTTGTGCAAGCTGTCTTGAGTTGACTTCCAGTATTGTCTTCCACAGTCCCACTGAGTTCTTGAGGAAGGTCCTTAGTGTCCTGTTGACTTTGTATAGCACCAGACATTCACAGATACATGTGTGCGGCATTGAGTCGTAGGCTTTCCTGTAGTCAATCCAGGCTGTGCTCAAAGTGGTCTGTCTAGACCTTGAGTCTTGGGCGACTGCTCTATCTATGAGCAGCCGGTGTTTTGAGCCTCTGGTGTTGTTCCCAATGCCCTTCTGAGCTGTGCTCAGGTACTGGCCCATGTGGTCCTGTAGCTTGGCGGCTATGATGCCTGATAGGACTTTCCATGTTGTGGGGAGGCAGGCTATTGGCCGGTAGTTGGATGGTGCTGTTCCCTTGTGGGGGTCTTTCATGATCAGCACTGTCCTTCCTTGTGTTAGCCAGTCTAGGTGGGAGCCTGCTGCTAGCAGCTGGTTCATCTGTGCTGCTAGGCGGTCATGTACTGCTGTTAGTTTCTTGAGCCAGTAGGTGTGGATCATGTCTGGTCCAGGTGCTGTCCAGCTCTTCATGTTCTTGACCCGCTGTTGGATGTCTGCTACTGTGATGGTGACTGGTTCCTGTTCTGGGAGATTGCTGTGCTCTGTTCTCAGGTCCTGCAGCCACTTTGCACTGGTGTTATGAGTCTTCTCTTTCTCCCAGATGTTCTTCCAATACTGTTCAGTTTCTGCTGTTGGTGGCTCTGCTGTTACTGTGTTGTTCCACTGCAGTTGGGAGTACACCTTGGATGGCTCTTTGGAGAAGAGGGCATTGATCTTTTTGGCCTCTGCTTCTCTAGTGTATCTCCTTAGCCTGGTAGCCAGTGCTGTGAGCCTTTGCTTAGCAGTCTCTAGGGCTTCAGATGGAGTCAGGCCCTTGTATTTTTTTCAGTAGCCGAGTCTTATCCTTACTCTCTACACCCTTCTGTAGTTCTACCAGCCGGCTAACTTCTCTCCAGCTTGCCTTGATCTTATCCTCCAACCTCATTTTCCAGGGGGGGTATCTACTGGTGTTCTTGATTGTGTAGCCAAGCATCTCCAGGATTACAGAGGCTGTAGCGTATACCAGTTCATTGGTTTCAGTGATGGTGGTAGTAGGAATTGTCATTAGGGCTCTATTGGCATCTTCTAGCATACTATCCGATGGTACTTCTCCAACGGGCCTTGGTAATCGGTCTCGAGGGTTGACTGTAGCTAGTTTATCCATCATCTTATGCCTCATATCAGCTGCTGGGCTCTGTAATGGAGGGGGTGGCAGTGAAGTTCCAGCTTCAGGCGTTGGCTGCACATCTAGTTGTTCTTCTGGGTCTTCTTCTTGAGTCCGGGATGTAATGTGGAGTTGGTCTACCTCCAGTTGTGAGAGCAGCTGCCTCTTTACTATGTTGAAGCGTTGGGTAACTAGCTGTTTCTCAGTTAGCATGGAGGTAGGTCTTTGGTCCCTCCATAGTTCCCTCATAGATTTCATATATCCCTTCTCATTAGGTCTACTGTTGTAGTAGCATTCCATCAATTCCAGGTTCTCTTGTCTCATCCATGCATGGTTTGTTCCAGTAGCCCACTTATCGTCAGATTGTCCTGGTTCCCCAACATCTGGCATGGACCTTGTCAATCTGGGCGACGTCCGAGCCGGCATGACTCTCCTAGTTCGTGTCACTCTCATATTCGAGGTAGGCAAGTGAGGCTTTAGGGGGTCTTTTGCCCAAAGACCCCTACTGGGAAGGTAGGCAGGTACCCACCAGGATTTGAACCCTGGTCTCCCGTATCAAAGGGCGTCGCTTTTATATAGGTGACTAGATAGCCTAGTGGTTAAGAGCACCGTAGTGGTTAAGAGCAACGCCCTTTGATACAGAAATCCTACCAGTGGCTGGAAAAGGCTGGACTAAAAGATAGCTCTGAGGCACTGATCATAGCAGCACAAGAACAGGCACTGAGCACCGGATCCATTGAAGCAGGTGTCTACGACACTAGACAGGACCCAAGGTGCAGACTGTGCAGAGAAGCCTCAGAGACAGCCCAACACATAGTGGCAGGATGTAAGATGCAGGCAGGAACAGCATACACTGAACGGCACAACCAAGTAGCTGGCATTGTGTACAGGAACATCTGCACAGTGTATGGGCTAGACCCTCCCTAGACCAGATGGGAGATCCCACAGAAGGTAGTGGAGAATAACAGGGCTAAGATCCTGTGGGACTTCCCGATCCAGACGGACAGGCAGGTACTGGCCAATCAACCAGACATCGTGGTAATAGACAAGGACCAGAAGACAGCGGTGGTGATAGATGTAGCAGTGCCAAGTGACAGCAACATCAGGAAGAAGGAGTATGAGAAGCTGGAGAAGTACCAGGGCCTGAAAGAGGAACTAGAGCGGATGTGGAAAGTAAAGGCCAAAGTGGTCCCAGTGGTGGTAGGAGCACTCGGGGCTGTGACTCCTAAGCTGGGAGAGTGGCTCCAACAGATCCCAGGAACAACATCAGAGCTCTCTGTCCAGAAGAGTGCAGTGCTAGGAACAGCTAAGATACTGCGCAGAACCCTTAAACTCCCAGGCTTCTGGTACAGGACCCGAGGTTGAGGAAGCCACATACCACCCATAGGGGTGAGAGGGGAATTTATTTTATATATATAATATAGGGGTGGGTGTGTGTGTTCAGAACCATAAGCTGTAGTCATATTTCATAATGACCATCAAGTTCAGAACATTACAACCTTTATTAAAATACCTTTCACAACATATTGCACAATATTATTGTATACAGCCAGTTCATTTAATTGCTTATATTTTGGCATTCAGATTCCCTGTTCTCACCAGGAAATGGATGGATTATTCTGTAATCATAACAGGGCCAATATATGTATCGTACAGAAGATGGGAATATAATAATATAAAAGATTTAGGGTAATACTCTATTGCCCCTGGAAACAAATAAAGAACTATAAACAAATTATCCAAAATGGTAATTCAGTGCCATACTTTTTTACTCAGGTATCCATGTTTGTGATGCAGCAATGTTATGTTGAGTTGATCAGCCTCAAAAACAGAGGGAGTAGATGCTGCATACATCACAGCTCCCCAATTACATAGAAATTCTTTCCCTTTTGATTACTGAACACATCTCATTGAATTTATTGTACATTGCATCACATGTTTTTGGCTTGCCTTGGTTACTTTACAAGAACCAATCCCTGTGCAGCATACTCTACCTTAGTGGTTCTCAACCTTTTCCAGGTTGTAACATACTTGGTGGCATGTCATGGTTCTACAGGACATACCAGACCATCTCCCATCAGCTGCATCCAGCCATCTCCCCAGCTCTCCATAACACACCTGCCACTGTGTAGAGACACACTGTGTCCCGACACACTGTGTCCCAACACAGTGGTTAAGAACCACTGCTCTAGCCATACACTGTCCATACTCAATGTGCTCTTTACTTCATCTCTACATCAAGAACTTACCTTGTCTGTTACCTTAGTTCATAATAAAGGGTTCACTCTGTGTTCTCCCCCTTGTCTTAACTGACTCAGACATTCTGTGTTTTTAGCTGACTGACACATTTATCTTATTTGGCACAAGCATCCTGGTTTCAACCAGTAGTTCATCTAATCATCCTTTCTAAAGAATGAGGCATCCCTTTGTGTGTTTAATTACCTGTCTCAAGCAAGGCCTACCTAAAAATATTAGCTGGATAAATAATTTATTCACGCATTTGCCAATGATGATGAATACTATCTCTAAGATTCATACCGTAGAAGGTAGAACTTCTGGAAAGGTAATTAATGAATTAATTTTACACTTATGGTTTGGGTCTAGTTCCTAAGGGGAGAGAGCTATAAAACTGCACTGTCTTCTGCCTGAAAGCAAGCAGCAGAAGATGCAGACAAGTGGACTTGCAAAGATGCTCAAGTAACCAGATTAGGAGCCTTTAATGTCTGTTAAGTGAGCAGCCTTCTCTGCTACTTTTGAAAATTACATTAGGCACTAGTTTGCATCTTTGGGGACCTAAATACTTTGAAAATACAGCCTATGGTAAATATCTAGAAAAATTAATCTAGAAATAATATGATTCTTGGTCATAGCATACTAGACTGAGTTCATAACAGTCAACAATTAGGTAATTCTGATATGAAAACCAAATCACTTAAATTTAGCTTGTGTACCAGATGACTGCCTAGTAATATGATAGTAATTTTTAAAAAAGATTCCAGAGGCAATCCTAGAAATTTCAACCTGGTATGTCTAACTTCAGTAACAGGCAAGTTAGTTGAAACCATAGTAAAGAACAGAATTATCAGACACATAGTTAAACATGATTTGGGGAAGAGTCAACTCAACTTTTGTAAAGGAAAATCATGCCTCACCAGTCCAGTAGAATTCTTTGAATGAGTCAGCACACATGTGGACAGGGTGATCCAGTGGAATTTCAGAATGCTTTTCACAGGGTCCATCATGAAAGACTCATAAGAAAACCTGAGCTATTATGGGACAGGAGGGAAGCTCCTCTGATGGATCAATAACTTTAAAGAGAAAACAAAGGGAAGAAATTAATGTCTACATTTCTGATGGGGAGAGAGGTAAATAGCAGTGCCTTCCAAGAGATCTGTACTAGGATCAGTGCTGTTCAATATATTCATAAGTGGTCTCCAAAAAGACAAATAGTGTGGTGGCACAGTATGCAGATGATGCAAAAAAATATTCAGGATAGTTAATTCCAAAATAGACTGCAAAGAGTTACAAAGAAATCTCACAAGACCAGGTAAATGAGCAACAAAATGGCAGATTAAATGTAAAGTAGTGCATACTAGAAACTATAACCCCAACTATGCATAAAAATGATAGGGTCTAAATTAGCACTTACCACTCAACAAGGAGATCTTAAGACTCATTGTGGATAGTTCTATGAAAACACTGTGTAACCCATGGGCTTAAAGGAGGAGTGTTTCTTTAAGAGTTTTGCTGGTGTGTGAATTGCTCTTGCTGTGTCGCTGTTGCTGGGCAGATTTAGCTGCCTAGACCCAGAAGTTCCAGCATGTTCTGTGTAGTTTGGAGCATGCTCAGCAAGGTTCCCTGCCAGTGCAGTGGTCAGATGTCTGAGATCAAGCAGCCAGGCCAGTTGCATTGAGGAGAGTGCTGGTGCTCTGTGCAAGGGGAGAAGCTGAGCCAGGAACAGACAGCAGGCTGTTTTTCCCCACTCTGAGGCATTTTGCTTCAGGTCAGTAGTGTAAGAAAAATTATATGTAATCTCTTCTGTAGGACAGTGAGAAAGGTGCTGAAGTGTAAGCCTCATTGGAGCCGTGGGTTGCTATGGTAGTGGGGTCGTTTCTCTGGCAAGTCATGTATCTAAGTTTCTTTAACAAGCGGCCTAAAGTTGATAGTTAAAGTGTGTTATCTCCCCTTTCTCATGCTTTTTCTCCTGACCATCTGGACAAGGAATGTAAGCTAGACTGTCCCGTCTTTGTTCTAACTGAAAAGGGAGTATTACCTCCTATCTCCTGCTCACCCTTCTTGGCACCATAGCCTCACAAGAATGTAAGGTCAGCATCTCTAGGCAGAAATTAATGAGTTTGCAGGTACTGCGGCTGCCCAAGATAATGCAAATGATGTCAACAGTAAACAGAGGCGGGGATAATTATATGCATTCTTTAATCATTAATATGTATTTAATAATATTGATGTAACCATATAAGGGTCTCTAAAACATTGTCAATCATGTAAGCATTATCATAGCATTATCATACTGTACTGGATAAAAGTGTTGTAATGCTGCCCCTCGGGGCTCTCTCTTGCACTCGAGTTGTTGGGGGGGCCTGCTCAGAGGGGCTAGCACTTCTTTGCTGTCCTCTGATGCAGTTCCTTTTGTTATTCAGCTGAATAATAAACTCTGAACCACACCTCCTTCTCTGCTCATTGGAGTCTCGGCTGGGAACGGGTCTGCTTCATTGGGGAGGCTCTGGTGTGCCTCTTTCTGAACTTGAGGGCCAGAGTTAGATTTTTCCCCCACAGTAGCCTTGTTACCCCTCCAGCAGGGAAGTCTGGAGGCAGGGGGTACAGAGAAGCAACTATTGGGAAAAGAAGGGTGGTTGCCCTCTAACTTTATACTCTGGGTTATGGGCTTAGCTATAGTTCTTTTGTGTAATAAGGGGAAAGAGATAATAATATTTTGTTATTGTCAGAGATGTATTTTTCCTTCGTAACAGGGTTTTTTATATATGTGTGTACGTAAATGAGTGTGGACTGAGTAAGCTGTGTGGACAGCAGTGCTCCCAGCAGAGGAAGAAAGGTTTTCCAGGACTCATACAGAGGATTTCTGCTGCCAAAGAGGAGGGAGATGCTGGCTTCTAGCACAAGCCTTTGGACTTGGTGATTTGAGACTATAACAGACTCATGTGGATACTGCTAAATAGCCACTATGTATTATAGATCTGTATACTAATAATTTCTTCTGCTTTCATAGAAGGTTTATAAAGTTAATGGTTAATATAGTATATTGCTTTTGTTTATTTTTTTATGAATTCTGAACAGTCTTCACTGTGAGCCCCTTTACAGACTAGATCCTGGCTCTCCAGCTGCTTTTTGCAGGTCTCTGCTTTCTGTGAGGCACTGGAGAGGGGCAGATAAATGACTTTGAGCCCACCCTAGCAGGTTACAACTGCTCATTGGCAAAAAAAAAAAATGTTAATAGAATATTAAGAACCATTATGAAATGGATAGATAAGACAGAAAATATCATAATGCGCTACATAAATACATAATAACACACACCTTGAACACTAAATGCAATTCTGGTCACCACATCTAGGGAAAAAAAAAGAAAAACGAAACGTGTGTGTGTGTGTCTATATTAGAAATGGAAATGATACAGAAGAGGACAACAAAATTAGTCAGCGTATGGAACAGCTTCCATATGTGGAGAGATTAAAAAGACTGGGACTGTTCCACTTACACAAGAGATGAGGAAGGAGGAGGGCAGGATAGTAGTCTATAAAATCATGACTGGTATGGAGAAAGAAAATAATGAAGTACTGTTTTACCCCTTCACAATATGCAAACAATAACAACAAACAATGTGCCAAATTAAATTAATAGGGAGCATGTTTAAAACAAAAAAAAAAATACTACTTCAACCTATAGTCAATCTGTGGCACGTGTTGCCAGGGCTGTTGTACAAGCCAAGACTATAATGGGGTTCAAAAAAGAACTAAATAAATTTATGAAGAATAGGTTCATCAAGGAATAATAACTCAGATGGTCAGGAATGTAACTTCATAAATTGGGTGCTCCCAATTCTTTGTTGTTAGATGCTGGGATGAGATGACTATGGACGGGTCACTTGATAATTGTCTTTTCTGTTGACACCCATTGAAGCATTCAGCATTGTCTACTGTAGCAGGGGATGATACTGGACTAGATGGGCAATTAGTCTGCACCAGTATGGTCACTCTTATGTTATGTTATGAACTGGTAACAATAATATACTATTTCTTGCAATTTATTTCAACATATATATAATATATTTGTTATATAGTATGTAACATTTTTTCTGTGGAATCATTTAGGTTAGAAGGGAACTGTAATGCCTGCATGGCAGGATTCATTTTATCTCTTATAAACCAGTCTTGCCTGGATTATTTTCAGGTGATAGCACATCCCTCTTCTTTTGCATTTAAATAAACTTAATTTTTTTTTTACTGCATCATTTGTTATTATCAATGCAACATCAATTACTTTTTATCCTGCCCTCAATAATTTGAGAGGATCCTATTTTTTTACTCATTTTAGAACCTTGTTAAGTATTTTAGAAAGTGATACAGGAAATGTCTAATTATTTTTGCCACCATTGACCTTGGTGAAATCATCTTGTCTTTGTGTATTGGTTGCCTGATAATAATGAGTGCTGGCTACAGGCATACAACAAGCTGAATTAAGTAGAAATGTGACTTCTAAATTGATTATGAGTGTATACATGGACACATAGCTGAATTTTCACAGCTGTCCCATATAACAAATTGAGCTATACCTCTGGATTCATGTACCCTTGGACCTTGAAGGTAAAAGGGTTGAAATTCAGAACTTAGTTTTGTGGTTTCTGTACATATTACCAGATAATCACTATGTTTTACTTCAGTATTCTTTTCTCCATACTTAATGTTCCCAATACTCTTCCTAGTACTTCAGCTATTCTAGTTTAATAGATTATTGGTAGTTCTACAACTATCCCTGAAATCTTCTAGTGTTCATTGACCGTCCATTCATATGCCTTTGACAGGTATACCCAAATGGTCTGCTGACTCAACTGTGTATGCTCAGTCCCTTTGACAGTTAAAATATTTTTGAACATAGCAATGAAGAACATAAAAGCTGATGTACTTGACACAGAAACGTGCAATCAGTACTGTTCATATTATATGTAGCTAGGATAAAGTTTAATATCATTTAAAATTACATATATTTAATCAAATACAAACCAAAGAGCAACCCGTATCTAACCCTCTGTGACTAAAGCTCCAGGTCATTTATTAGTGGATAGAGAAACCTTTTAGTATGATGTTGGATATAATGTATTCTTTATATCCAGGTCCTGTAATTCTTTGGAATGTTGATCTCTGAGCCCTGTCAATGTGACTGCCTTATCTTAAGGGGCTGCAGGATAAGGAGGTTTTTTTTTTGGGGGGGGGGGAGGCATGATCATTTTTTATCATTGAAATTACCAGCTTTAATGTATTTTTGGTTTTTTACTAATTTATTTTTCAATGAAACAGGGCTTTCTTACCTTTTGTAATGAATATATATTTGTATGAGAGTGAAAAAGAAAACCATCCATGAAACTGAAATTTCTAGTACATACACAAGTTGATAGTTCTCCTCCTTATACAAACTATCTTCCCAGGATTTCAATTCAACCGAAAGAGGCTTGTAGAGAAATACTATAAGCATTCAATCACTTCCTGTCAATGCTTGAGATGCCATGGCCTCCGGTGGCTTTCAAAACATATTGAAAAAGATTGTGTGAACCTCAAAGGGACTGGAGTTGGCATTCAGTTCTGAGAAGCATTCTGAACTCTTAGGTGTTATCCAGACCCCTTCATTCTGCAAAATTTGGCTGGAAAGTTCAAGGAAAAAACAACAAGGAGTTGTGTGGCACTTTAAGACTAACAGATTTATTTTTTGCATGAGCTTTCGTGGGAGAAGATCCCACGAAAGTTCAAGGAAAGTTCAAGGAGCCAGCTATGGGGATCTGTCATTTCAAAAAGTTAAAGGTTGTTTTTGGTTCCCTAGTAGGATACAGGACTTTGCCAATTTTACCGGTGTATTTACAGTGAACTTACAGTAGAGAAGAGATGCTTTCAAACAGTAATTAGGATCATAGCAGAGGGAGTGGTACCCTCAGAATCTAAAGAATTGTGTATCTTGCTGTAGTTTGGCTGATCTCTTGTGTAATTGGCACTCAGTGCAGGTACTTCAGCTTTACATGGAAATGCAACTAACTCAGCAAGTGTTATTTCTCCATTTTGTTCTGTCCTGATTGTTTTTGCCTCTTAACAATATGATACTTGTCTTCTCTGTAGAACGAACTAGGACATCTACAGTAATTTCTCTTCAATGTGATTAGTCTTCTAAGATAATGAGGAGTACCTTACCCGGGGTCTAATTTTCAGCAGTTTGAAGTAGCTTTTATACATGAAATTTACTCAGAAATTGACATTTTAAAACCCTTTCCTCCTCAAATCATCCATGAAGAGGGGGAAAAAAATTGAGATTTTTTTCAGACCTTTCCACTCAAACCTTAGGCATAGTGAGAAAGAAAAGAAACACTAGAAGCACAGGGGGATATCTTGAAAATAACCTGGGGAGCTGTCAGTCAAAGGCTGCAGAAGATCTTTGTTAAAGGATTCTTTAGTGGTTAGACTACCTAAGAGATCAAGACAGACATGGTCTGACAGACAAATGGAAGGGTTGAGCAAGTGCCTGATGGCACAGCAGGAGTACTTTCAGAGGGCACAGGTCCAGAAAAGTATCAAAGAGAAACAAAATTAGGAAATTGCAAGCTTTAAACATTGTTAGAGACCTTGCTTAACAAGATGCCACAACATACCATTTTTCAAATGCCTTTGTAAATCAGTTTGTTGTTGTGCTTAATTAATTCAACATGACTGAACATCTAATTACTATATTCATGCAATTGTGTTCTCCAGTGGTAATCGGTAGCTCATTATCCTTAACCCTATCAACTTATCATTTTTCCTTTCTTCTGATAAATGACCAATAAATAACATAAGAGGTATGTTGACATAACACAACAAGAAAGATTTGCTTCCATTATTAACCTGGTAGAAGTACATCAATATTCAAACAGGCCATGAGGAATAGTGCAAAGAAATGCCAGAGAGACATAAAGAGGAGCATTTACATTTGATAGAGAGGCTAGCAGAACACTATTTAATTTTATGATAGGCATCAATATTGTAATACCTGTCTATAGAAACACAGGAATTTATTGAAACAGTGCAAGTCATAACCCCTGGAAGGACTGAATTTCCTGCTAAAACTCCAGGTCTAATATAGCAACATAACATACAAGACAACAACCTAACACTAAACTAAAGATGTTCCCTGGGTAGATGTATTAGTAGAAGTGCAGTCTGAAGTAGTAATTACAGCTTTTCCTCCTGTAGTTGAACAACTATTGAAATAGTAAACTCTAGGATTCCAGGTAGTCTACCATCCACAAAAACGTGTGTTGGTCTGCCCTCCCAAGTCTTACATACAGTCATGGAGATGTCACTCCTAGCACTGTTCCCTCCAAGCTGTGCATGTGTGTGTATGCACACAGGTCGTGAAACCCGTGTACACAACAAAATAAAGTGTGCACAAAAAAATTCAACGGTCCTAATATTAGTGCACACAAAGTAACTTTTTTTGCACACAGCTTACAAAAAATTAGAGGGGTCATTTGCTTCTAGGTGGATCTAAATCATAAGTGAATGGAGCTTTTATGTCATCCATGTTAGGCCTATCTTTTAGGGACTGACTGTGTGTTGAAGACCTCAATGTGATAAAGTCTGCAGGACATCCTGGCAGCTCCTTTGGTCTCTTATCATAAGACATGGGAACCTGATAAGTTTCCTTCAAATCCTCTTCAGCATCCCTTTGGGATGGTTGGTTGACCATTCTAAGTATTTCTCACCCCTTTCGTTGAGTCTGTGTACAATTTCTTGATGCACTACAAGGTGGTGATCTTCTGCTTTTTGAATCAGCAAGGATGAGTTTAGTTTCTTAGTTATTGAACAACATCCCCTCCAGAAAGGGTCAGGTTTGTTCTTCCAGTTGTATAGTCTCACTTTTTCTCCTTCCTGGATGGGCAATAATTCTACTTTCCTAGGTATCTTCAGCCTGGGATCTTCTGGCATGATCACTTCTGGTCCATCTATTCTTCAAACATTTTTAATGCTATCCTCAAGTTGCTGATACGAGATTCCACAGTGTATTTCACGGGTGCAGGTGCAGTGGATTTTGCTGGTTCTGTCTGCTTGAACATCAAGAGACAGGGTATGTCTATACCTACAATTTAATTCAAATTAATGAGGATCAATTCAAATTAAATAAATGCATGGCCACATTGGCTTTCATTAATTCGAACTAAGGAATGGCTTAATTTGAATTGATAAAAAATAAACTTTGAAGTTATAAAACCTAATTTAACTTTGAAGTGATGGTTAGTTTGAACTGATGGTTAGTTTGAACTCATTAGTTCTAATTAACCCAATGTAACTGTGTTGATTTGAACTATTAGTTTGAATTAGTGACAACTTGATTTTTCCTATGCTATAGTGCCCCCTACCTAATTCAAACTAGAAAGTTCTGTCCATGGACATGTTAGTTCAAATTTGGCTTTCTAGTGTGGCCATGTTAATTCAAATTAACTTAATTTGAACTAATCATTATTAGTTCAATTTAATTAGTTCAAATTAAATTAATTTGAATTAACATTCTAAGTGTAGACATAGCCATAAAGAAACATCGGTCTGTGGAGTCCAACAAACAATCTCACAAAGAGAGCAATGGAAACTTGAGTGTCAGCTGGTGGTGTTCTTTACTGGCTAAAACTCTAACCAATGGTGCAGCTTATTCTTTCTACTCCCCACAACCTGCAGGTTGTGGGAACAGTGATACTCACTGTGATTGTCTGGAATTGTCAAGAAAGCTCCTGTAATACCTTTTTCTTATCAATGCAAATGCAGATTTGTGTGCTGAACTGCAACACAATATTTTCACCAGTGCATCCCAAACTGTTTGACATTTTATCATTTATTGGCTGTGTAAACACACACTTTCAGGTGCATGCCCCTACCAAAAAATACCAATTCCCATGTAGTGTTTTTGGTAATTTGTTTTTTCAGTTCAAACTGTATGAACCCCCAGAGTTATTGAGAAGTTCTTCCTTCAGTTACTCATATGCTTTTTGATGTTTCTCAGTCTAGAGAAACTAATTCTTCATTAGCTGGCATAATTATGCAGTACATGCAGAATTATTTCTAAACCTCCTGTAGAATCTACAAACTAGAACCTTGCTGTTATTATAACATTCAGTTTTTCTTACTGCACTATGATTCTAACAAGCCTCGTTCATCAGATATCCCAGGAAGATGAAGTGACTCCTCACAAACTCATATGTTTCCTGCAAATCTGAATTATTCTCTTAAAGAGCTTAAGAAACCTTACCACTTTTCACAGATATTTCTTCCATGTTTTATAAAAATAAATGAAATCAACTAAGTATGTGAGGATGCCTACAGTCCTCAAAACTTGGTTAAGTTACTTCTGTCTTATCTGAAATGTCCACAGTGCATTCATGAGAACTGAAACTGTCAATAAGGTGTCACGAAGATTCTTTTTTATTTGATCCTCAGGTGCCATTTCAATATGATGATGTCCAGATATCAAATCAAAACTACTGAAATGTTTTGCTCCTGACATTTTATCCAGGATGTCTGTTATCCTGATGACTTTTTTTAGATGTTTTTGAATTAAGTTAGTACATAGCCTCAACTCTCTGTTGTGCCTTTCATAATTATAATTGGGAATGCCCATTGTGATGTAAATTGCTCAATGAGGTCAACTTCCAGCATGTAATTTAGCTGCACCCTAATTTGTCAGTGGACACTGATATGGGAACTGCCTCATGGGACCACTCTCTGAAGTAAGCACAATCATATGTTGTTAATAGTATCACCCAAGCTCTTCAATATTCTTGGAGAACACACTAGCATATTGTAAAAGCAGCTGTTCTAATCACTTCCTTTCATTGCCTTTCACAGATGTTTCTGTCAGTTAAGCCCCTATCAGTTTTACTGATGAGGCTGCTTTACAGCTGTTGATCTCTGCCCCTGGGAGAAGTTTTGAGACACCAGCTACACTGGATGCTATCCCCATGGTCTCATTTTTCATTAGCTGCATATGTTGGCCAGTCATACTTATTACACAGAACACTTTCTTTGATCTAGCTCAAGCCAGAATTCTGCTAAACACCAATTCCGACTGTGTATTGGTGGCTTCAAACACTGCTGCAGGGTCACTGCAGCAGTCCTTTATTCTTAGGGATATTATTGCATGATGACCTGGCTTCATCACAACTTAATTCAGAGTCACTACTGGAAGAAGTGCCTCACTGATTTCTTCCTGTGAGGGAGGCATCTTTAAGACCCCAGTAGTTTGCTCCCCAGAATCCACACTTCTTCCTACACACATTTAGGAGGGGTATTCGAGACATTGCCCAGGGACAAGTGTGCCCTATTAACATCCCAGGAATTTTTGTGATGCCTTCAGATGAAATCCACTCTGAACAGCCCTAGAAATACTAGTCACCACAACAAAATTGTGTTTAGTTTTCAGAGACATCAGATTTAGTGGAAGCTGGATTTCTGCTGGAGAGCTCTTCACATGGGTCATTCTAATACCCATTGCTAATGGCCCTACTGCATCAACAACTTCTACTTTCCCTTGGTGTGGCTTCCTCTGCTTGGTAGGAGAGCTAGCAGAAGTATGTCTCCTAGGGCTGAGAATCACACCCCTAGCATGAGGTATAAACATACCAATAGCTTGCCGCTGCATGTAGGACCGTCTCTACATTGCCAGTTTGAGACTGAGTGCATCATGTTCTGCTTTACTGGAGCCACTCCTGCCCACAGGGGCACAGGGAAACTCCTAACAAAACAAGTTCCAAAGGGGTAGCTGTGTTAGTCCAGTCTAGCAAAACAAACAAGGAGTCTGGTAGTACTTGTTAATCTTTATAAGTGCCACCAGACTCCCTGTTTCTCCTACTGAACAGTCTCCTCAGTGTACACAAATAACTATATTAGGGTTCCCTTTTCTGCTGAGTCCTACCCTGCCATTACTTCAGTATTTGAAACAGGACAATCTACCTTTGGAGTCATTATATAAGTGATTGCATAACTGTGATACACACTGGGAAGTTGCTGGTAAAATGATTTGGAATCACCCTCTGAAAATATAGCTTGGTTCTGTGCTGCTTTCTCATCTGTCTCCTCATTCACACCAACCTACAGCTCAAAGTCTGGCAAGTATTAAGTGATTCTTTTCCCATCTGCATGAGCAATAGATTTCTCTTCAAGAAAAAGTGCTTTTGCTATCCTGAAGCCACTGTGAGCAGTTGTAATACTCAAAGAACCACAGGTATTTACTGGCACACAGCAAGTCACAACTCTAGTACACACAGGCAAGGCAACTTCCTGAGAAACTCCCCAGATTAGGTACAATATCATAAAATATAAGATAATGACTTAACACTATGGCTATAAATAACACTAGTGATCCTGCAGATGTGCTCAGGGCTGGTGAAAATCAGTAAGAGCAGTAAACACTGCAGGGGGCACCGCCATTTGAGGAGTGCCCAAATGCCCTGTGGTGCAGGGGAAGCATCCCTGGCCCAGCCATCACATGCCTGCGGGCACTGGGAGAACCAGCCAGAAGGGTGCCCCATTCAGTGCTGCCGGTCTGCTGCCCCTCCACCACTGGCACTGCTCTTGGCTCTGTGCCCGAGCAGCGTGGCGGGGGTGGAAAGCAGCACGGAGCTGGCATTGCTCCTCCCTGCCCAGCTGCACTGCCTCCGGCCCCCTCCCTGCTGCTCCCGCATAGAGCAAAGAGCACCACACAGTGGTGGGGGGGGCAGGGCCGACCCTAGGGTAGGACAACCCAGGCGGCCACCCGGGGCCCTGCGCGGCTCCAGCACTGACCCCGCCATCCCCATGCAGGGGACCGGGAAGTGGCTAAAAGGGCGGCTGGTGCAGCATTGCCAATCTGCCTCTCCCCCCTGTCACGTGCACTGCTCTGCGTTCCAGCGCCGGAGTGGGAGGGGAGGGGATGGGAGGCAGCATGAAGCCGGTATCACTCCCCCCTCCCTGGCCACACTGCCTCCTGCCCCTTCCCCACTGCTGCGGCACTGGAGCCCAGGCCAGCACACGTGGTGGGGAGGGGGGGGGGGGTGGATCAGCAGCACTGCACTGGCTGCCCTTTTGGTCACTCCCTGCTCCCCAGCATGGGGGGGGCAGCACAGGGGTCTCCCAATGCAGGGGAGTGGGGGACCCACGGAAGGCTCATTTGCCTGGGGCCCCTCACCTCCCCTAGGGATGGCCCTGTCTGGGAAGAGGGAGGGGGGAAGAGGGCGCCCATTTATAGGTTGCAGAGGGGCACCAGAAACCCTAGCACCAGCCCTGTTGTGCTTCTGTAAGCTCACTAATGTAGCCACTCAAAGCCAATGGAGACAATTCTTCTGTGAGCTTAGCGCCTCCAGACGCTGCAAGCAGCAGCAGAATGTCGGCAGAAAAAGCCCTCCCACCAAGCATATGTTTAGCAACTTTTAGACTTTTTCACCAAGGCTTCTTTGGTTTACATTAATCCAGTTTCTTCATCTAGTTGTTTTGCATGTGTTAACACATTCAGCATCATAAACCATTTGATCTATGTTTCATAGTTATTTTAACATTGTATGAACTTGAATATACTTCAGATATTTAAGCTCATAACGAGGGTGTCCTTTGCAGACCCAATAATCTCAACAACTCCTTTAGGGTGACCATTTATGGTCTGGGCACTTTTGGAGAAAATTAGAAAAAAAAACAAAAAACAAAAAAACCTGTTATAAATGTTAAAGTCAACATGTAGATGATAAACTTTCACTGTGTAAATATACCTCTATTCGTCACTAAACAGATTAAATGAGTCAGAAAAGTCTCATGTCCCCTTGCTGTTAAGCATAATACCCTCTGCCAGTTTCTTATGTTCTATAAATTAAGAAACAGAAGAAGAATCCTATAAATGATGGAATTTAATATAATTGGAGCAGACATAGCTTTGTCTTCACTCTTTTGTTCTTCTTCTGAGTGCTAAGGTAAGAGATGCTGATGTTTGTTGCATCTGTCACTGTGGTTCTCTTGGGTCCTTCCTAGTGGTTGTCACTGAAAGGATGAGTTCCTGGAAGTGATGGGGAGATATCATCTTCCTCCTATAGAGAGGAGTAATTTAGTAGATTCAGCAAAGTGACACATGGAATCAGCTCTGCTATTGACATTAAGAGCCTAAGTACTTGTCAGTTATATATGAATTGGTTGGAAAGATTATGCTACCTCAGAGGAAAATGAGGGTAGTCAAGTATAGTGGAATCCACTTATTTTGGAGTGGTGTGGAAGTCCCAAGTAGCTTCAATGCATTTCAACAGGCTTTCAGCTAAATATTCATTCCATTTGGGATCCATATACTAAATCCTTTGAACTGCAGCAAATATTGCATCTTAAAGAGTTATTAGCCGTATTCTGTTGTACTGATATTGGCCTTAGAGGCCTAAAGCATTAATAGTTTCATAGACTGTTTTACTGCCCAGCATTAGTGATAGATAGGTTGGTAGTTATTTTTCAATGAATCCTTTGTTTTATTTGGTTACTTGACAAACACCCAAAAGCATTCATTCAAATTGAAAATGTATTAATTAAACACAGAGACACTAAACAGTGAATTAAAACAGTGTTAATATTGAACTACAATTGTGTGATTTTTAGGCAAAACAAATGTTAGATCCTATTATTTTTTTTCTCTTTTTGAAATTAAAATACTGGTCTTTATTTTCATTAATCATTTTTTGATGAAAAGGAAAGGGTTAATTTTACTCAGTCCTCATGTGTAAAAGGCGTCTATTTATTTGATGTTTAACAGACAAAGTGGAAGAAAGAAAAGATGAAAAAATGAGAGAAATATAGCATTAGTTTTTTTGTGACACTAAACCATTGGTTAACTATCAGTGGATGCCTTTGCTGGCAAGCTGACATAACACCTGCTGATTGGACACTAGTTTATGATCTGGCCAGGGACATGATCTGACTGGATTTTCTCTCCTTAGATAAGGTAGGCTTGGATGAATGTGAGATAGTTGATTTCGGGATTTGATGAAATCCAAGAGAACGACAGAACAGGAGAATAGAGGTAGGGCAGAAAGCAGCACAACAAGGGAAGGCTCTTAGTTGCCTCTACAGTGTGGGCAATTAAATATCCTGATGGGCAAAGAATTGGATGTCATGATAGTGTGATGACTTTCAGCATTCAAATATGAAAAACAAAATTCCTTAAACAAGGACACAGCCAGATGGTCTTTCTCTCAACAGGAACATTAGCCTGGTCAACTTCTTCTGACATGAGGTGAAGGAAGCTAGGATGAGTAAAGATGAGTTGCACTTTTGGCAGGTTGGGAGTGGAGATGAGGTAGGAGAAGCAGCTTTTTTTTTTTTTCCCCAAAGTCCCTTTTTTAAGAACCCACCCCCAAAAAGTAAAAGTGCATATGATGACCTCACTTTCTCTACCAATTAAATTAATTCCTGTATGGCCCTGTTAATAAATAGCTAGGTCACAGCTATTGCTCTGACTTCAGAAGCTAACCACAAAAAGAGAGTCAAGTAGTGGTAGGCAATATCCTGTCTCAGTCTCACAGCCAGCCGTCTGTAATGTTTCCGCCAGCTAAATTGCTAATCTTCCCCCTCCCGAGCAACTGGGGTACAAAATTAAATTAAGATTTTAATTGGCTGGTTCGGGTGCTTCTTCATCTGAACCCCTAACCAAGTCTTTAAAAGCCCCTTGCCTCAATCCTCTAACAGAGAAGTCTCCAAGCGAAAGCAGTGGGTCTCCTTGACTGGATTGGGAAGCCACTCAGTTAGTTCAAGGGCCTGACTTTATTCCCCTGAGGTTCTGGACCCCCTCGGTCAGGCGAGGGCTTTGATCTGCATTGTTGTGGTCAACTCTCCAATTTTGTGGAGAGTGCCGAGACTCAAAAACCACTGGAATTTAGTGGCTTTTAAAGTGTTTTCCTGCGGGTGGAATCCTGCTGAACCCGTCTGTTGGTCCCCTGTCAGTATTCATTTCTCTTCCCCCCCCCCCCGCCTTTTTTGTCCTGTAATTGTCTGTAGGGGGAGGGATTTCAACTTCTCTTTCTGGTTTTCTTTTTCATTACTATTGTACTAACTGTATGTTTTGTCTAATATGGTTTTGCTTTAAAGCTAATAAACTCATAGAAAATTTTGTTTAAATCAGTTGTTTAAGTAAAATGAGTCCCCTTTTCCCTTTCAAATTTCCTTCTTATCAATATATATGTATATATTTCAGTTGCTTTTGCTTATTGTGTGTAATATATATATGTGTGTGTGTATATATATGTGTGTGTGTGTGTGTGTATATATATATATATATGTGTGTATAAAAAAAAATTCCTCTCTCACCCCCTATGGGTGGTATGTGTCATCCTCAACCTCGGGTCCTCTACCAGAGGCCTGGGAGTTTGAGGGTTCTGCGCAGTATCTTAGCTGTTCCTAGCACTGCACTCTTCTGGACAGAGAGCTCTGATGTTGTTCCTGGGATCTGTTGGAGCCACTCTCCCAGCTTCGGAGTCACAGCCCCGAGTGCTCCTACCACCACCGGGACCACTTTGGCCTTCACTTTCCACATCCGCTCTAGTTCCTCCTTCAGGCCCTGGTACTTCTCCAGCTTCTCATACTCCTTCTTCCTGATGTTGCTGTCACTTGGCACTGCTACATCTATCACCACCGCCGTCTTCTGGTCCTTGTCTATTATCACGATGTCTGGTTGATTGGCCAGTACCTGCCTGTCTGTCTGGATCTGGAAGTCCCACAGGATCTTAGCCCTGTTATTCTCCACGACCTTCTGTGGGATCTGCCATCTGGTCTTGGGAGGGTCTAGCCCATACACTGTGCAGATGTTCCTGTACACAATGCCAGCTACTTGGTTATGCCGTTCAGTGTATGCTGTTCCTGCCTGCATCTTACATCCTGCCACTATGTGTTGGACTGTCTCTGAGGCCTCTCTGCACAGTCTGCACCTTGGGTCCTGTCTAGTGTGGTAGACACCTGCTTCAATGGATCTGGTGCTCAGTGCCTGTTCTTGTGCTGCTATGATCAGTGCCTCGGTGCTGTCTTTTAGTCCAGCCTTTTCCAGCCACTGGTAGGATTTCCCAATGTCAGCCACCTCAGCTATCTGTCGATGGTACATCCCATGCAGGGTCTTGTCTTGCCATGGCATTTCTTCTGCTTGATCTTCCTCCCATGTCTGTTGCTGCCTCAGGCATTCTCTCAGCAGCTCATCTTTGGGTGCCATCTTACTGATGTACTGCTGGATGCTCTGGGTTTCATCCAGGACAGTGGCTTTGACACTCACCAAACCCCGCCCGCCTTCTTTCCGGCTGGAGTACAGTCTCTGAGTGTTGGACTTGGGGTGGAAACCTCCGTACATTGTGAGGAGCTTCCGGGTCTTCACATCGGCAGCCTCCATGTCCTCCTTTGGCCAGCTCACTATACTGGCAGGGTATCTGATGACTGGCAGGGCGTACCTGTTGATGGCGTGGATCTTGTTCTTCCCATTGAGCTGGCTCTTCAGGACCTGTCTTATCCTTTGGTGGTACTTCGATGTTGCTGTCTTCCTTGCCTCCTCATCGTGAGTCCCATGTGACTGTGGGATGCCAAGGTACTTGTAGCGTTGTTACCCAACGCTTCAACATAGTATATGTGTGTGTGTGTATATATATATATATATATATATATAGTGCAGCTTTATTAGCATAAGTAATCGTAAACCTGTGCCTTTTTAAGAAATTCAATCTGGCTAATTTATTAAAGGTCCTTTTCTTTCACTAGCCTATGAACCTGGTTTCCCCTCAGAAAACATTGGTATAGGGAACCTGGTTTCCACATTTTCTTGTTTATCAGTTTCAATCCATCATGGTCCTTGTATCACTGGGTTGTTTTGTTTGTAGTAATTCAACATTGCTGTTGGTTTTTCTTGCATCTGTTAATAACACCTATTTCTTGAAAATCAAGTGACCTATTTTTCATGGTTACTTTTCAGACATGCAGAAAGTCATAGGTTATTATTACATCATACTTTTTTTCACATTTTTCATAGTTGTGTATGGTAAATCATTAGGTCCAATAATCACAAAATTCTATGGATATTATTGTCTTGTTCTTCAGCTCTGACCTACTGGAACAGAGGCACAGTGTAAGCAAAGATATAACTCAGCTTGCCAGGACAGTCCTTGGCATTCAGTCTTCTGTGGCTGTTCCCACAAAGGGGAAATGAGAAGTCAGACCAATCATTTTGCTCTGCCTTGGCATCAAGGTAGCCAGTTGAAGCTCTATTATTGGGGCACATGGAACACTGCTGCTTTTCAAAAAAGCAGTAAATAATCAGAGTGAAATATATATGCATCTATGTATCTGCATTTTAATATTGTTCACCACAGCTTATTAATTAATAGTGTAGCTCTTCCAGATAAAGGAACTACAAGGCAGAAACTGATGTAAAATTCCAGACTGCACAATGCATATGTACACATTCCAGTAACTAGATATTAAGCAGCAACAAGGCTTCATCAACAGTCATGTTTCACACTAGAACAATGATCAGCTCATTGAGAAGCATTCTAAAGCACTTTGAAAAGTCTCTCAGCAACAATGCAGCACACAGGGGTACTTTTAAAAAGTGCCCTCGATTAAAAACCATATACAAGCCTAAACCAGGATACATTGCCCCCAGGGATTAAAGTTGTTGGTTTGTTTTTTTTTTAATTGGTGTAGCTCCAAAGCCATCCTAAATTTCTCCCCCCCCCCCCCACAGGTCCGGGCCCCCTTCACCCACCCCATCTACTGTCCCCACATGTCTGCCTCACACCCCAGCTGCTGCTCCCTCTATGCCTGACCTGCACCCCAGCTACTGCTCCCCCATGCGCTTTCCCCACAGGGCCGGCTCACCTGTCCCTGCAACTCCCCCCCCCCCATGGGGAGAGCTCCATGCGGAGGTGCCCTGGGCTGAGGCCCCAGCCCAGAAACTGCTCTGACTGAGCAGCTCAGTCAGAGCAGGCTCAAGGGAGCGGGGGGATTTAAAATCTCCCAGGCTGGGGGAAGCTTCCTGCCTGCCAGAAATCATTGGGAGAGCATTCTGGGGCATACTATTTTGGGGGGCTCAGAGTTCAGCAGGCCCCTAAAAATAGAGAATGGAGCCAGAAGGCTGCATTCCAGTACCCACTATTTTTAAATGGTGGGACCTGAGTGCAATGTTCTGGCTCCATTTTCTATTTTGGGGGCCCTGGAATGCTGAGCCCCTAAAAATAGTGGACCCCGAAACACCATTCCACCACATTCCAGATTATTTTAACCCCTAATTCCCCCAAAGATTTTGTCTTAGAAGAGCTATAACCCATATGTTTTATATTACAGCATTTGCCCTATGAACTCCCCTTCTCTGTTTCATGTCTTAGTTGCTATTTACACAACTTTAAACAGTTTGTGCTGTGAGCAGAAAAAGAAAGTATAGAGAAGAGGTGGATTTTAGCTGGGATATGTTTGTGTCATTGCATCTAGTCAGTAGAGGCTAACCTGTCCAGAAAGGCACAAAAACATCCAAAATAGCAATGATGTGTAATGGCATTTACTAGACAGGTTCAGTAGCTGTTTCTGAAACTGTATAAGGAGTTTTCCACCTCTCCACTCTTGGAGGGTAACTGGGGTAGAACACATTATGAAAAGGTTATAAATATAGAGTGAGTCAACCCTTGGAGGCAGTGTCTGAACCATGCAGGACCAAGAAATGTGTCAGCTGTGTATGAAGGCTGGGTCTCAATACTGGTACCACTATCCATACAGGTTACAGATTTCTGTTTCACCAGCAACTGAGAGAATTGGTCAGTTACTAACACAAGGGCTGGAAGGCTGCTGGCTGTGGAGACACCAGACTATTTGCTGACAGGCTTCTGGAAAAGAACTGAAGGTCTGGGTCACAAGTGGGAATGAGAAGCCTTCTACCAGCTGGGGGCCTATGTCCATCATTTAGATGCCTAATGGCATTCATAAATCCCTTGGTCAGCTACCATCTTAATCCCATAGGCACCTAAATTCCCTAGATATCCAAGTTTTCAATGTTAAAAGTCCCTGAGACACCTAAATTTCAGTAGCTGGGCAGGAGTACAGCTGCATAAATGGTGACACCACCCAGCAGTTTGGCATATAACTCAGGCCTAAACCACAGTGGGATTTAGAAGATTGGTGCTCTTGGAGTCTAGCTACATGACTATTTTTCTTTTCAGAGCAAGATTTGTCATGAGTACATTTAAACCCAGCCTGCAAATAGTGTGGTGGCTAACACTTCTGCTTAACATGCAGAAGGTCCTGGGTTCAATTCCCAGGGGGTTGGACTCAATGATCTCATGAGGTCCCTTCCAGCCCTATGATTTGATTTGATTTGAAAAGGTACCAGCTCAGAGCAGTCACCAAAGATGTCAGACCCCTTGCCTGATGGGGAGCACAGACTTGAGCCTGGATCTTCTAACTCCTAGGAAAGAGCCCCTAAGCAGTGAGTTTCATGTATTCTTTGAGGATGGGGGAGCTCTCTCAGTTTCTCCTGTTTTGGAGCTGGGTGTAAACTATTAAATATGCATTGCAACAGTAGAACTGGAAGCTGGTATAACTACAGGACAGGGTTCATGGCTATGAATATCAGATCAAAGGAGGCACCTCCATCCAGCTTGATGTTAGTCATCTAGCTTATTTTGTGTGTCTGGGGTTAGGCTGCAGCTTTCTTCTCGACATTCTGTACTGGCCACTTAGAAGGCTCACTCAGCATGCTGGCTTCTGTGAATCTTTTTGTGGGTGCTCTGTGTTGTGTCAATGTGTATTCACCTCAGTCCAGACCCATTCAGGCCAATCAAACATGACCCAGTAAACTCCTTTCTGCTTGCTTGCCTCATGATCCCAGGCTCTGCTAGTACTGAAAGCTCCTGCTAGAAGGTTAAAGGATACGTTTGGCAAGGAAGCAGGAAATTCTACCAACATGCTGCAGTTTGCGGTCCACAGCTTGTAGTTCTGACTGCACCTGCTGAAGTGCACTGGTCATTGGGCTACAAGTGCATAACGATTCCCATGCAATTTTATAAGGAATTTGAGGTTCTAAGAAAATGGTAAATTCAGGGGGGGGGCAGCAGGGACCTAAAAGTTAAATGCTGGAGCACTGAACACCACAGTTCCTAAGTCTCTTTTTTGAACCTAACTGTGAAATGTTTTCAAGTTCTCAAAAGTCCAGGTTACATATGCAACATTTTGTGGCCATCCTATAATAAGATATCTCTGAGAGCACATCAGAGATGCTTTGATGAGTGTGCTAAAATAGAGAGGTGTAAATGTAATAGGGAAGTCTGTATGATTAATGTAAGTAGATAATTTTAAAACTTATTCAGAGTATTTTAAATATTTGCAATGTTTTCTAGGATATTAAATATTTGCCCTTCCAAGAAACTGTATGGTAACTTCCCTTTGAAGTTGATTGGAAACTCTTACCATCTATTTTGTGGATTACATACAGATGGCCTAAAGTTTAATGCTGTATCATGCTTTCTGAAACTTTCTGAAAAGACAGAACTGTAGTCTGCTCTTCAACAAAGAGTTAAGCTGAGATGTGGGGGAAAAAGGGAGTGTAATATAGTTGTACATAGTATTGTCTCAGCAGCACCAGTCCTGGTACACAACCACCAGAGATATGATCTCTCCAGAAGTACTGAAGGTGAAGAGAGGCCTTTACCCACTTACCAAGGGAAGAGTAAGATGTCTCTTTAAGAGAGACCCTCTTTTGCAATAGTTAAACTTTACTTATATGGGCAGATTCAATCCTAACTCTTCTGCTGCCAAAGTTTCCTGCCTAATGGAACTGATGCAGTTCTGCTGTGCAGAGGGAAGCAAGACTTAATTGGTCAATATGGGGTTGGGATGGGATGAGAAGTGACTATATTATTGGAGAATCATGGCAGGACTACCTACAGTTATGCTGTTTAGAGTATTTTTCCCCCACTATCCCTGTGGAGTGTACATATTGGATTCAGTAACAGCTCTGATGTGCTTCCGTAAGTGCTTCATGGTCTGGGAGGGAGATTACTCTATCTTCTTTCTATATTAGCTCTCACAGAGCTGATCACCATACACTCTGGAACTTTTGTTGTGCTCTGCTGTCTGGGATTAGTTTGTTTTTGTTCCTGTTTGTTTAACAGGGCCATGAGGAGTCACTATAAAAAGATCTCACTAGACAAGAGGAATCCAAAGGATGTATGGAACTACACCAGTCATATGCAGTTTCAGTTGTCCAAGGTTTACTGATTTAGTTACTGAAAAGCCTTTGGGTCACTGAAGCACTGTTTTTATATTACTTTAGAGAGTGTTTGCAAAGCATCAGATGATTTTTGGATGGAATAATCTGTGGGAGGACAAAATATCATTATTGAGTTGTGAGAGGATACCTGCCACACACTGGCTAATAAAGAGTTAAAAGGCCCAAGGAGCTACAGCCAAAGTGCAAGTGCAACAGGCTGTCAGTCAGGGGCCTGGAGTGCTGTATAAGAGGGAACTACAGAAGCAGAGGAGTCACTCTGTCCTGGGGCTAAACTAGGACACATGAATGCCTGGCTGAGTGGCTGAGCAATGTAGTAAACTGGAAGCTAGGACCTTGGGGTAAGGACTGACCTAGCACTGAGGCTTTGAGGAAGCAGCCCTGAAACAAGGGTAGTGCATTATGGGGGTTGTGGGAAAGTGGCCAAGAGAACAGAAAGACTGGAGGGAAGTGGTGTTACAGAGGTTGCTGAACACAACAGTGTCCTGGGCTGGGCCCTGAAGAAGTGGGTGGGCCTGGGTTCCTCCCTGGGCTGCCAACAGACTGGTGGTGGACTAACTGTGGCCATTAAATGGAGAGTGGGTACAACAGGCTAGTGAGACTTTTTCCTGGAGCAGACACATGCACACCTCGAGGACTGAGCAGCTGGGATGAAAGTGACTGAGCACAGGCGGATGGGGTTGTGACTGAGCACAGGAGGATGGGGTTGCCCACTTGAGCAATTCTGCAATAAAATCACAGGAGGCATCCTTCTGGTGAGGGGTGCCCACACTTAGAATTTAATTTGAATTGATCGTCATCACTTTGAATTGAAATAAGTGCATGACCACACTTGTTTTCATGAATTTGACCTGAAGAACTCCTTAATTCGAATTGATGAAAGCTGACTTTGAAGTGGTAAAACCTCATTGCACTTCAAAGTTGTGGTCAATTTGAACCCATTAGTTCGAATTGACAGTGTGGCCATGTCAATTCAAACTAATGGCTAGTTTGAATGGACAGCGTTTTGCCTTTCTCCTTCCCATGGTGCATGACAGCAGGAAGGGGAAGTGCTCGCAGGCACAGTGTCCCCCCTCAAACATCCCCAGCGGCCACAGCCACATGGCCTAGGGAAGTGGGGATGGCTGAGACTGGTGCCAACAGCCAGGGCTGCCACAGGGCATCAGTGTGGGGCCACCACAAGGTCCTCAGTCTCCTGGCCTTCTGTAATCAGGATGTTTATGCAGACATAGCCATGGCTCTGTCTGCAAAGGGCCACCCCTGGACAATAGAACATGTATGAACAAAAATGAAAGTGCTCCGACAGGACTATGCCTGGGTTCGGGAGGCCAGGTGGCTCTGGTGGCTGGCACGTGGTGGCACGTGCCCATACTATGAGGAGATGGGCCAGTTCCTTGGTAGGGAGCCCACCGGACTGCCAGCCAGCACTGTGGACAGTACTGGGGTCTCCTCTGAGCCTGCCTCCAAGGAGGGTGGTCCTGTGAATGTCGAGGCCCCCATCGACATGCAGTTCAGCAGCCAGGCAGAAGAGACACCACCCTCCCTTGACTCAGCCACTAGCACTGAACTCTTTGGCACCCCTGAGGAGGGCCCAGCCACCCTGGAGGTGCAGGAGGAGGAAAAAGAAGCCCCCGCCCCCACGAGGAAGACCTCAGAGAGCGCATGTCCAGGCAGACATTGGGAGCACTTGTAGGTGAGTGCCCCATCGCTTCCTCCATGCAGGCAAGGCTGCATCTGCCTGTGACACAGGCAGGGCAGGGGCACAGTGCCCGGGGACAGGCTGGGTCCCAGGGACATGGCACAGATGGAGTCCATCCCACGGGGCAGAGGGCCCAGGGACCGTGTGGCAGGGGGCAACCAGAATCAAGCACGGTGGGGGCCTGTCAGTGGGGGAGGTAGGGGAACCAGAAGTGGGAGCACCAAGTCCTGTCCATTGACATGCTAGTTTGAACTGGATTTTCTGGTGTGGCCATGTTAATTTGAATTGACTGAATTCAAATTAATCATTATTAGGTTGATTAATTTGAATTCAGTCAATTCAAATTAACATTCTAAGTGTAGACATAGCCATGGGGAGTATTGCAAACTTGTCCCATGAGTACTTAGAGATCATAATGGTGAGTATTTATTTAGTTTCATGCATTTAAAATAAACAGATGTTTTGTACTGTCCAAGCCAAAATAACAATGGCAGTCATGACTCAAAGTGGTTTATTCTATGGCTTAATCAAATGTAATATAATCAAACAATACAATATATCTGTTGGGCTTAGAAAGAAAAGGTGGTTAAAACTTTGTAGCAAAAGTAATAACAAAACACTGAATTGTACGTGGTCTGCAGTCATAATAAATTTATTGTGTAGATTTCAATACATGGTGTTCTCTGGAGATGCATATGATTGCAAGCAAATTGAAGGTTACAGGGTAGTGTATGAGTTCTTGAATTTTAAGCTGTCCAGTCCTTCCTCTGTTTCCTGAGTTGTATGCATATGAAATCTATATAAAGGAGCAAAAGCACACTATACTAAATCAATGAAATTGAGGCTAGAATTTGCAGTAACTATAGTTTTTCTCCATCCTTAATATATATTTAGCCTTTACACAAGTTCTAGGTTTTGTTTTGTTTTTTTTCCTACATTGCAGCTGAGTAATCTCTTTAACTATGCTTCAGGATCAACACAGTTCCCTCTTAGTATGGAAAGGAGGACTTCATAGAACTTTTCTTTCTCCAACACCTGGTTTATTTCATGTATTGCACAGAGTACAAGGATTGTCTGGCAGTATCATAATCTGAATAGTAATTTAAAAACAGTAGATAATACAGTTTAGTAATCTTTTTCTTCTTTTACTCTTCATATACTTTTGTACTGGGACACCAATGGGTGCAAATGTGAGTTACCAACGCATCCTTAAAATATAGTAAGAGCAGCAAGGTAAGAGAGACAGATAAAGCAGTGGTTTTCTACCGGTGAGCTGTGGCACAGAACTGTCCAAGTATACCATGAAATTTTTTACAAAGATATGAAAATCCCTGTAAAACAAACATTGATTCATGTTAAACAATATTCTATTCAACCAAATTACAACAAATTAAAAGTGAGGTACTGATCTTTTGATTCAAAATGTGAACATTCTAAACACAGGTGGCTGAAGGGGAAAACTACGATGACGTTTGTTTTGTTTCCAGTGGATGTGAAATGTATTTTCATGGCAATTTCAAAATAGTTATTTGAAAGGAAATTTTACAATTAACTCTTGTACAATGGATTAATTGATCTAATGCTTGATAAGAAAAATATCTGAGTAAAGCTTTTGCCTGATATCAATGACAAAAGAAAATTTGTAACTAAACTTCTTTAACATGTCAGTAAAGTTTGTCAACTCTTTATTTGTTTTATTCTCCAAGTGCAGCTTTACTTGCTGATTTTGCTGACACGTGCACACATTTGAAGATGGGTGAAATAATATTTGAATATTTTCATGTTATTTAAACAGCTCTACATGTTCATCAATTAGCATTGGTCAAATCAGCAATTTTTGGCAGCTGTTCATTCAGACTATTATAATATTCAGAAAAAATTTAAAAAGCTTTGTATTTACAGTCCATCTGAAGCAAAGCATTACTGGAAATGACATCATTTAATAATTATAATTAATAATTAAAATAATTCAGTAATACATTCAATAATGCAAGAATTTCTGACAAAATATAATTAATATAGATACCCAAACACAATTTCTGTAACATTTAAGATCCTGCATTTTCCACTGCTTAGTGAGGATGAGCAAAACACATTGGCTATTCAGAAATCCATGTTAGCCATGGGATTAGTAAATAGTTCCATTTTAAATTCTTATGTAAAAGATGTTCTTTAAGCCAGCTGTCTCTAGATGACTCACATTTGTTCTCTTATTGGGGAAAACTCTCATTAAAAAGACATATACATTACATTTCAGCTAAAGATACTGAACTGAAGATATCAATACTTTTGGTGGAGGGGGTCAGTTAAGCTCCAGGGTGAAATCCTTGCCTGGGATGACAAAACTTTTACTTCAGGGAGCCAAGATTAAATGTGTGTGTGTGTGTGTGTGTGTGTGTGTGTGTGTGTGTGT
>ML682013.1:188309-279701 GCA_007922195.1 Podocnemis expansa | reverse complement strand
TGTGTGTGTGTGTGTGTGTGTGTGTGTGTGTGTGTGTGTGTTTTAAACTTTGCCATCAGCAGTACAGTCAAACTCTTCTTCCTTTGGGATTCATTAGTTTTAAGCTTCAGAACCAAACAAGAAGGAGGTACAGTCCTTCCTCGATTTTGCGGACCCTGCTTTACCGGACTTCAGAAGATTCATCCTGGGATTCCCTGGGAAGGAGGGGCTGGTGACTGCAGGCTGCTCTGCCCGCCTGCCCGCCCGGCCTCACCATGGCGGGCAGAGCAGCCAAACAGCAGACCCCTCACCAGCCGCTGCTCCCCGGGGGATGAGGGGGCCAGCTCTGAGCTGCGGTGTGGGCCAGCTCTGAGCTGCGCCCAAACAGTTTGGGCTGCTTCGTCCCGCCCCCTCTGCAATAGGCCTACTCAGGGCCAGGGGCGAAGCAGACAGAACTGTTTGGGCACGGGGGGGGCGGGCGCTGCCCCTCCTGATAACGTGTGCTGGCCTGCTCTTCCCCCGGGGAGGTGCTGTAGGGCGGCCGTTTTGGCCTCCTTAACCCCCCCCGCCCGCCCTTATGTGGCACCTTGGGGGGGGCGGGGGTGAAACAAGCCAAACTACTGGCCTGGCAGCACCTCCACGAGGGAGGAGGAGGCCGGCGCACAGGGTCAGGCGCTGCAGTGCCCCTCGCCCGTGCCCAAACAGTTCTGTCTGCTTCGCCCCCAGCCCAGCCCCGGCCATGAGCAGGCCTATTGGAAGGGGAGACAGGGCGAAGCAGCCCAAACTGTTTGGGCGCAGGGCCAGCCGCTGCAGCACTGGACCCCACGTGCCGCAGCTCAGAGCCGGCCCCTTCCTCCCCCAGGAAGGCGCAGCTAGCAGGGGGATGCTGTTTGCCTGATCTGCCCACTGTGGTGAGGCCGGGCGGACAGGTGGGCAGAGCAGCCTGCAGCCCCCGTGGGGCCCTAACCACCACCCCCCTTCCAGCTCCTGGGAAGGGTGGGGGGCCGGGGGGTCAGAGACTGCTCGCCTGCCTGACCGCCCAGCCTCACCGCAACGGGCAGAGCAGCCAAACAGCGGACACTCCACCAGCTGCGCCTCCCTGATGGAGGAGGGGGCCGGCGTTGAGCTGGGGGGGATGAGGCTTTTGATTTCCCCGACATTCGGGAAATCCAGATGCCTCCTCCCCCACATTGGTCCAAAAAATCGAGGAAGGGCTGTATACTATGTAGATTTGTACTTAATCCAATAAATTCTGGGAAAGTAGAGTTTCCATAAAGACTTCACTTTGCAGTCAGTGTTTTAGCCTGGTGGTTCAAGACCATTTCAGTAATATGGCACACTTCAATGAGACAGACAATTCCACGGCACACCCACTTTCTCTAGCTGAATTTATTACACGTAAACATCACATTTACTTCCATTTACTGTGGTTAGTCTGACTAGAGAGGTTTGCAACATAGTGCATAGAACAAGCTAAGGAAGGATCAAATGCATCAGTGTTTCACATCCACTGCAAGGAAAAATACACATCATCTCAATTTTACCCTTCAGCCACCTGCATTTAGAATCTTCACATTTTAGAATCATAAGACCAATACCTCACTTTTAACTTGATCCTTTCTTTTCACAAGTTTTATGAGTTTTAATTTTGGTTGGATAGAATATGGTTTAAGATGAAGCAATGTTTGTTTTACATTGATTTTTATTACCTTTGTAGAAAATTTCATGGCATACTTGGACAGTTCTAATGGCATACCACTGTGTCATGGCACACTCGTTGAAAACCACTGCCCTAATTCAAATGAGTAATCATTAGATCCTAAAAAGTATTTAGGTCTCTAATTCTTGATTTCAGTACAGCTAAAAATGATATGCTTGTTTAGATTCTTCTTTTTAACAAATAAAGAACTTTAGTGAATCAGTTTCCCGGTGGAAGGGAAAATAGTCGGGTGGAAGGGATTTGGAATGAGGCCAATAACATTTAAAGTAGCTTTTTTATGTTAAAATATTTTAATGGCAATCATATTTGTACTCCAAGATTTCTTTTCAACTACTAGTTTATATTTAATAATTAACCAATTTATTTCTTACATAAACTTTCCTGGGCACAATCACACTGCATCTGATGAAGTGGGATTATGACCACAAATGCTTATGTAATAAATAAATAAATGTGTTCATCTTAAAAGTGCCATAGGACTCCTAACACCCCCCCCCACACAATAGGCTAAAATGATTACCCGACCCCCCCAGAACTAATTTATATTTGTGCATTTTGAATCAGCCAAAATGTAGATGTAGAATAAACTGAAGCTCATAGGACTTTGCTAGAGCACGGGAGGCAACGCATGTGCAACATTTTGCAAGACTGGACCCTAAGATTCTGCAAGAGGATGGGAGGCAGCAAAGTTCTGTGCTTCTGGTTTGTATTCAGTACATGTATTCTTTTTTCAGTGAAAAGTATTACTCTAGTTATATCATAGGTTCTCAAGTGCCAAACCACAGTATTTCTAAACACAAGACCTTTAATTATTCCAACACGTAGCACTCTCAAAGACCTCCTCATTAGAGCTAAATACAAGGCTCCCACTGTCAAGGTCATTTGTAGTCTCGTTCATGCTTTTCATTGCATGCACAATACCAAGTATAATGAAAAGTCCATGTTCCAAAGTCAGCTTCTGTGAAATCCCATCTTCTACTGATAATGATATTAGAATAGCCTAACCTATTTTAAATAAATTTTAGCCTATTACTCTAGGTCAAAACGGAAACTTTGCAAAGGTGAATTTTAAGATTTGTCACTTGTTTCATTGAATTATGGCAAATGAATGACTTTCCACTCCTTTCTACAGGTAATGCTCCAACAATTGGTATGACAACCTTGTATAATTAATGAAACTTAAATCCACACACATAAATCTGGCTTTGCTTTTATGAACACTCTTGTTTATTTGAAAAATGTCTGTATCAGAACAGTGCTCTCCATCTGATCCCTGGAGTAAATTCAAATAGGCAGCAGTTAATTTGGTGGTGTTTACTGAACACTTTAATATTTGCTGAATTTATGTTTGTAATGCCACACCAAGAATTAACAGGAAGGGGTCACAATGATGCTGGGGTATGCTGAAACTGGTTATACAGAATGAGCCCCCATTTCTTCTTGTATGTATATACTTCAAATTAGAAAGATGAAGTAGGTGAAGGAATTTTTTTTTTTATTGGACCATCTTCTGTTGGTGAGGGATGCAAGCTCTGAAGAAGACTTTTAGACCATCAAAATCAATCACAAGGATATCAGAAACTACCAGTAAAATTTCTTCATGCTCATTCATACCAGAAACAGTTTGACTATCACTGATGCTGGTTAGCAGTTTGAAATGATGCATTGTTGTAGTCATGTTAGACCCAAGGAATTAGAGAGAGAATGCGGGTAAGCATAATATGTTTTATTTTTATCTGTTGATGAGAAAGGAAAGTGTTCAAGCTCAACTGAGGTCCTTTTTTTTTTTAAATATAAAAAAGAAGAAATCTCATTATTCTCAATTCCTGGGACAAGGTAGATGCCTTTACCAAAGAGCGTCTATATTAGGTGTGGCCATACAGCGGCTTGTGAACCACATGTGGCTCTTCAAAGAAAAAGTGTGGCTTGCAGAAGAGGACGGAGGGGAGAAGCGCAGTGTGGTCAAGGATGGTGTGGGGAAGCAGCGGCATGGTCAGAGACAGTGGGAGAACGGCGGTGTGGTCAAAGTGTGGAAGTTGCAGCATGGTTGGGGCTTCAGGGATGGTGCGGAGAAGTGGTGGCATGGTCAGAGACACTGCAGAAGTGGCAGCACAGACACAGTGCGGAAGTGGCAGCATGGTTGGGGCCTCGGGGATGATGCAGAGAAGCGTGGCATGGTCAGAGACAGTGGGAAGCGGTGGCATAGTTGTGGCCTAAGGGATGGCATGGAGAAGTGCAGCATGGTCAGAGAGGGCAGGGAGAAGTGCAGCATGGTCAGAGAGGGCAGGGAGAAGTGGTGGCATAGTCAGGACAGAAGGGAGAAGCTAAGTTTTTACTGTATAGGTAGGCCTAGTGTTCAAGGTAACCCTACATAATTATTAGAATCTGACATTAGTAGGATCAATATTTGCCCTCTTTTTACCATAAAATTAAAGCATTCAATGACATTTTTACACTTAGTAATTTTAGAGCAAGTAAAATGTGGCTATATGCTTCAGTGCGGCTCTCGAAGATTTAATAATCAAGTTGTGTGGGTCTTGAGTTCCATAAGTTTGGCCACCCCTGGTCCATATACTTTATTTGATGCTATCGCCAATTCTTTCCAGAATCCAGTCCACAAGGAGGGATTCTGCTGGCTGGCAGTGAACGTTGGCATAAACTGGCAGCAATTCTATCCTTTCATTAATTACAAAAATAGATACGTTTACATAAGGCACTAAATTCTTAGTTATACCAGGGAGACCACTCTGACGCTTATTCAAAGTGATAAGATGCAAAATACATATATATAAAAAGCAGATGATAATTGATCTTCAATAACAAATGCTTCTCAAACAGTGGAACAGATGAAAGCTTTACTGGCAATCATTCAACAATCCCAGATCTACATCACTGAGACAGAATTTACAAAAGAAAAGAACTTACATTTGGGTTTGATTTTTCCGTAGCCTTGCACAAGACAAAATTGTGACACTGGCAGACCAGGTGCCCAGTCTTTCTAAGCCTGTAGGCGTTAGCTGAATGCTGTCAAATTCATAGCTGAAAGCCCTATCAGCTCACCTGTATATTATTATTGGTCGAGAGATGTGAGACTTGCAAGGATGTGTTCAGAAACTATAAAATGCTTATAATTTGCTTCATATGTTACTCTTATTTGAACCATTTGGTGTTCCATGCTATAAGATGAACATTTTGCTTTAAAATTGCAAATTTGTTCTGAAGTTGTAAACTGAGGCAGAAAAAAAGTTGTTCCTCTGCCCCTCAAGAACAGACAGAACTAAATGGCTATTACAGGACACAAGCTTTGCTGATTGCCCGATCCACCCATGAAGAAGTTATATGTGGAAATGCTGCAGAGCTCAAACCAATGGGATGAGCAAGGACATACAAAGATGCTCAGAAGAAATATTTATTTCTTTGCTTTTAGAACTCTCATAGGACTACAGTTTAAAAAAACAAAAACAAAAGCAGAGATCCCCAGAGTCAACCTGGTTTAGCTCTAAAAGATATTCAGTGGACAGATTACTACATCACTTTCACCCTTTGAACTATAGACTAACTCATCTGCACATATGTTGCCTTCTTTAGCCTATAAATTACTCTCATTTCTTTTTCCTACTTAATAAATCCTTAAATTAGTTTGTTAGTTTACTATGCAGTTGGCTAACAGTGTTGTTTTCAGTGTGAGATCTGAGGTAAGTTGCTAGTCTCATGGGGACTGGAACAACCTGATGATCTGTGATCTTTGATATAAGTGGCCATTTATCACCAAGTCCAGTTTACCTGGCTGGCAAGATAGACTGAAGTGCCAAAGGTGACTCCATGGTAAGACTGCAACATGGCTATTCCTTAGGAATCTGGAGTTCCAATTTGTTATTGGTTTAATGAAAACTGATTATAGAACATAGTACCAGTTTCAGGTGTCTTAGTCTGCTTTTTATGAGCCTGCCCCCAAAATTGGCAGTCATGGTCATGAACCACTCTAGACAATATGACATTAATCACTTACACCTGAACAAAATGGATACACAACATCAGCATGGTAGTGGCTAAAATCTCCTTTGTAATGACTTTTCTCAGGAGTGAATGACTATGCAAGGCAGTGGACAATCAACCTTTGCTTCATCCTAAACACACCACATGATCCATTGTCCACACGCAAGCCCTAAGATATAACCACATTTGCTCTGATCCCTTAGACAGAGACAGACATCTTCAAGATCTATATCAAGCTTTCTTAAAAGTATGGTACCCATCTGGAGAAGTAAAGAAGCAGATTGACATGGCCAGATGGGTACCCCCCAGTCAACTACTACAGGAAACGCCCAAAAAAGAAAACAATAGAATGCCACTGGTCACCACATACAACCCTCAAGTCAGACCTCTACAACAGATCATCAAGGACCTCCAGCCCATTTTAAAAGATGACCCCTCACTCTCTCTAGCCTTGGGAGACAGACCTTTCCTCACCTACAGAGAACCCCCAAACTTTAAACAGATACTCACCAGCAACTACAGACCTAACAAGAGATACATTAAAGCAGGTACATATCCCTGCAACAAACCACACTGCCAACTTTGTCCACATATCTGCACAAAAGACACCATCATAGGACCTAATTAAGCCAGCTATGCCATCAAAGGGTCCTTTACCTGCTCATCCACAAATGTGATTTATGCCATCGTGTCCCAGAAATGCCCCCAAGCCTTATACCTTAGACAAACAGGCCGATCCCTACGCAGAAGAATAAATGCACACAAAAATGACATCAGAAATCACAACACACACAAAAAAACCAGTTGCAATTCCATCTTCCTAATCACTCCATTGATGATTTGTTAACAATGGTCATCATGAAAATCAATTAGATATCAAGACTTCAAAGAGAAACAGCCAAAATTGAACTAATATGCAAATTAGATTGTGCAAAAGCAGGGCTGAATCATGACTATGGATTCTTTTCACATTATAACAGGTAATTTGACTTCATCCTCCTTCTGTGTGTTGTTTTCTCAGGTCTGAATCCTTACAAATGCTCTGATTTGATGTTGCAGTATGACCTGATCCCTCCCCTGCATTTATTTTTATCCAATTCTGTAAATTCTCCTTCTTCAAAGTGCCTGCCTAAATGGGATATTCTCCCAAAAACGCTCATGCGATAAATAAGTCTGTTAGTCTTTAAGTGCCACAAGACTCCTTGCTTTTTTTGCTTGACTAGACTAACACGGATGCTCCTTTGGAATATCTGCTTTTTGTTCTGACAAAAGAGAGAATATATGTATCAATAATAACTACTTTACAAGTGATTTATAAATATACTCCCAGAGATCCTCCTTTTTCAAATAAATTCTGTCCTATATGAAATAGCACCATTACTTCTTGCTCATTGTTTAATTTAGTTGATTCCTTTGAGGGAGTGGGAGGCTTTCACCTGGTATTGCGGGATGAAACAACTGCGGCCCACAATGAGACAATTGTTACTGGTATTTGCAATATTGTTGTATGAAAAGGTTTCAGTGCTGCAGCCCTCAGGCTAACATATTAGTCCTCATACGGCCCTCGTGGTGATTTGAGTTTGAGACCCCTGCCATAAACCATCAACCAGACTTGGTTATTTTGAGGGTACATTGTGAAGTTTATCTGAAAAGAAAACATCTCTTAAATCAAACCAGAGTATTTAATAATTGTTTATGAAATGGTTAACTTATAGGTTGAAGGCATGTTTGACTTCTGATACTGAAGTCAGCTAAAAAAAATACTTTTATGTTTTATTTTTTATATTACTAGCTTCATGTAAAATTTATTTTGAGTAAGACATGTATTTTCATTTTGTCATCACTCACCATTCTTTTTATTTTTAGCCGTATATACAGATATATTTAGCATGCTTCCAAATGCTCGTTCCTCTCTTGACAAGGTACAGCATAAACAATTTATTCCCACAATCTATTTTAAATTAAAAGTACACTGATATAAAGTAGTCAGGACCCACTTCTGCCCATAGGAAAGCAATAAGCTACACAATGCTGTAATACACTGTTTTTTTAGGGCTTGATATTTTATTTATTTATTGTTAATTTGGGCACAATGAATTTTCTATAATTCAAGTTCCAATTATTGCTTTTGATATTGCTTCTGAGGTTGCCATGGGGGAAATTGTTTTTCCCCACCTCTATCTTCTGTGTGGGTTGTCCTTCAGTGTAAGTAAAATGGATGAGCTGTGTAAATGTTCCACTAGTCATATTAAGGAGAAACAGGATATCTGCTCAGAAATCAATCTGTCTGATGGCCTGCTTGAAGGCAAAGATGAATAATCACCTGCTTGGGACTGACCTCCACATGCCAAACCTCTCTCGAGGCAGACCTTAATAGTCATTCATCTGCAAGACACCTCTGATGGTTGCATTCCCTGAAAGCAGATAGGAGCATTTAGAAACCTGGAAGGTTACATCCTTGATAATTAACAATCCCCAAGGCAGACTTGTTTAGTAATCTGCCTTGGAGGCACTTAGTCATGGTGACCTGGCTCCCAGGCAAAACTGAACAGTTTCTACCCTGAGAGGTAGTCAGGCTGATAAAAGCCAAGAACAGATATGTATCTGTCTAAGAAATACTCCTTTGTGGGTGACTTGCCTGCTACACTGTTTTCAACAGTAACTCATCTAGGATTTATCATCTTCCTGCAAGACAGAACCTACAAATTCTGTTTAACAAAATGTGTCCCAATTTAGTATGACTGAGTAATCAAAGACCCATTTTTCTTCCATGAAAGGAAAGATAAAGTATGTAATAATGGTGCAGACTGATGCATCTAATATTCTGTGGCTGAAGAATACTAAGATTTCACATGCAAATTTGAATTTTAAAGCTGTTGGGCCTGATTATCCACTTCACTCCTCCCACTTTGATGCCTGTATATTTTAATCGATTTCACTGAAGTGGGTTGAATTTGTTTGATGTAAACCTGGTGTAACCAAGGAGAGAATCAGGCCTGCTGTTCCTGTAATACTCTGCTATATTCTGACTTAAATTATTGATGGACAGGTAATAATGGAGTAATTTTTTCCTAGCTTCTTTAATTGGAAAGAAATAAAAACAAACATCCCATGGAAATCATTGTTTTCTATAGGCAAAAAATCTTTACAAGCATATCATTGTGAGACTTTAATTTGTTAACCAATTAAATTTAAACTGACCAGAAGTAATTTACCTTAAAGATATAACTTTGCTAAAATGTGCTCTAATTTTGTGATGCAAATTTGCAGTTATTGGTACTTTATGCCTCAATCAGAATACTCAAGCAGTAAAGTACAACTTCTCAGGCATAAGGATGGCAATCTGAAGCCCTCATGTACCACTTACATACTTGCTTAACACTGCACAGAAAAAAATATTGGTTCTCTAACACTGACGGATGTGAGACCTTGAAAGTGCAGAAAACATCAAAGGCTTTTAAATTGAGATGCGATAGCTAATATGTGCCTGTAGAATATTCATAGACCTCTGTCTCACCCAGTAAGTGTATATATCTGAATGTGCACCTGGCTTTCTATAGTGGATAAAGTATAATTTGGTGGGCCCTGGAGCCCTCCTAAAGTTCCAGGCTCCCCCCTTCCTGCATTTTTTGGCCCCCCTCATGCAGGTCCACGCACCCTTTTACCCACCCCAGCTATTGGTCCCCCCACCCCAGCTACTGGCTCCCATTAGACTCTTCTCCTGTGCCCTCCTCAGCCCCCATCCTGACCCTTTCTTCCCTCCTCCTGTGCTTTCCCCCTGGCTGCCCCAACCCCCCAGACCCTCCTTACACACACCACTGAGGTGGCCAGGGAGCCAGGCCAGGGGGAGGGAGGCGGCAGGCAGGCAGGCTGGCAAGAGGGGGCCCAGACCCGAGACTGGGTCCAGGCCATGCCATGCCACCAGGCCCAGCAGGAAGGGGTAGGGCATCCGCAGGGTCCAGAGGAAGGAAGGGAGGGGTGGCCAGGCTTTGCTTTAGCCTGCAGCCCCTTCCTTTAGGTGAGCCTAGGGGAACACGCAAGAATACTGCATTCTGGCGCATTCTTTCTATTTTTAGGGGGCCCCAGAATGCAGCATTCTTGCGTGTTCCCCCTATTTTTAGGGGCCCTAGAAACCTGCCCCTAAAAATAGGGGGCCCTGAAACACCGTTCTGGGGCATTCCAGCTAACTTTAACCCCTGGCTTTCTGGGCTTGTTTCCCACAGAATCTGAAATTATTAAGAGCTGATTAATAGACAAACAAGAAGTCCAGTGGCACTTAAAAACTAACAAATTTATTTATTGCATGAGCTCTCATGGGAGAAAAATCCCACTTTGTCAGGCACTTTACAGAATAGGAGGAAATAAATGCAGGGAAGTGTAAGTCACGGGATCAGGTCACACTGTAACAGCAAATCAAGGCAGTTGTAAAGTTTCAAATAGTGGGGAACAGCATATGGAGGAAGATGAGATCAAATCACCTGTTGTAATGAGAGGAAAATCCAAAGTCCCTATTAAGCCCTGAAGCAATGCAATCAAAGTTCAATCTCAGCAGCTTCTCTTTGAAGCCTTGATCTGGTATTTATCTGACTGAGCACCACAATTAATAAATCATCAATGGAGTGTTCAGGAAAATTGAAAGGCTGACCCATTGGTTTTAGAATGTTGTGTTTTCTAATGACAGATTTGTGCCCATTTATTCTTTTGTGCAGAGACAGTCCTGTTTGTCCAATGAATAAGGTATGGGGGCATTTATGGCACATGATGGCATAAATCACATTGGTGGATAAGCAGGTGAATGAGTCTTTGATGGAATAGCTAGTTTTATTAGGACCTGCTCTGGTATCTTTTGTGCAGATATGTGGGCAAAGTTGGCAGTGTGGTTTGTTGCAGGAGTGGCGTGGAAGGGAAAGTTGGTCTCCTAAGATCCCAGCTAGTAGGTTTCAGGTGACCTCAGCCTCTGGGAAGGGGAGTTGAGTGGCCGGGGTGCCAGAGGGTTGAGGAATGTTATGCTCCTGTCTCAAAGAGGCACAAAGATGGAGGGTATTTATAAATTCCTAATGCCTGTTATGCAAATACCCAGCCTTTGATGCTTCGTCTGCTGGGAAAAGAGGTATTAATTACTTCAGGAGACCTGGGAAACAAAGACCTGAAAACCAAAAAGGTGAGTTTGTAAACTGATGAAGGACTCATATTCTTTGTCTGAAAACTGATACGAACCTTTAACAACTAGAAAAAAAAATTCCTCCTAAAAAGGTTTGAAGGAAATTGACTTCCAGCAGAGCACTGTGTGAAAGATGCGTAAAGTCTGGTAAGCTTAATGTGCTTTCAGTCCCTTTACGTTTTTATTATATGTTGTCCCTATAGTGCTTTTGGCCTTAAAAGTCTTGTGCTTTATGACAGCTGTTTGGTCACTGTTAACCATTACTGTCCTTGGAGAGAGAGTGTGAAACTGCAGGTGCCAAGTTAGGTCAGACTTGCTGGGATAATCACAATTAATTACAGGGGGACTTGTAAGCCAAAATCCTCTGTTAGGAGGAAGAGAGTTGCAGAATTCTGCCTATAGAGAGATGATGACTGGAGGCCTGATTATATTTATTTGTATATATATAGAGAGAGGTGCAGTTATATCAAAACTGTGACAAACGCATCTGTGCTTTTAACTGTAATTACCTTTCTTGATGTTTCACTCATTTATGTGATATGCTGTGAATCTGAGGACAGATAAACTTTGCTTTGGTACATAACTGTTTCTATCAAAGGTGCCCTGGATATTTATACTTATAAGAGGGTTCCGTTTGTTTGTTTGTTTTTGTTTAAAGGGCTCACTTTTATTAGTCAAAAATATCCAGAACCTGGTGCAGCTGCTTTTTTCAGTATCCATGAAAATAACTACCATTTTAAAATTTTGTTTTCGTTCTCAACAAAAACTAAAAATTGAAATTTCTTGCAAAGCAGGAAGTCTGGGGAAAAAAAGGAAATATTGAATTGTATAATATCAGTAACCAGGGCCGGATTTTGGTGTTCGTAGTCCCTAAGCACTTTCACCCCGAAATGTGCAAAAAGAGGGGTAAATGCCAATTAAATTACATCGCTTGACAGGATGCACTTTAAACTATTCTAATGCTAAACCACATGATTTTCCTTATTTTTCCTGCTTTTTTTCCCCCCTTCTTTGTAGGCCCTAAAAATTTCATAGGCCTTAGGCACTGTGCCTCCGGTGCCTAAGGGGAAATCCAGCACCATCAGTAACGTCAATAACATCATAATATAAAATATTAAGTAGCATCTTTCCAGTTTTTTATTCTTGCTGCAAAACTGAAATCTTTTTTGGAACAAGGAAGTTCCAGTGTCAGTCACATAACTTTTCCTGACCTTATATCCAGAAGCACACAAGCTGTATAGTTTTTACTATAGCTTTTTCATTAAACTGTAATACTAGCAGTGTTGGGATTCTCCAGCTACAACAGCTTGATGGCCTTAAAGTGATACCCTATGACTACTAAAGTCTTTTCAAATCTTTTTTTTTTTTCCCAGTTAGCTCCCCCACCACCACTTTTCTTTTGCACTGCTCAGGTTTTCTTCATTCCATGCTGCTTTTTAAAATGTAATACCTTCCTAGATACACTGGAGTCAACCTATGTTCCCTCTAAGCTGTGCGCGTGTGCATGCGCACACAAGTTGCAAAACCTGTGTACACAACAAAATAAACTGTGCACAAAAAAAAAATCAACAGTGCTAATATTTTTGTTACGTTAAGTAGATAATTTCAAATAGCATGTTTCAAATAAGGTTTTGTAATTCATAAAATCATTTCCATCACCATATCAAAATAAAATTTAGGTATTTGCATCATACACATTTACTTCATTGCACTCGCAAGTTTGACCACAATCACTGGTGTGCGCATGGACTGTTCCAAAAATTTGCACAGAAGAATTTTTTTGTGCACACAGCCTATGAAAAGTTAGAGGGAACACTGGAGTCAACTTCTGTTTCATATTGCAAAGTGTTAAGCACACCCTTTTAAAATGTCCTTGCTTTTTAATCCAAGTGCAAAATCGATAGGTAGGGATTTACAGGGGAGGCACATTCCATTAACAGCTGTGAGAAAGTGAAATTTTATGGCTACCTGAACTGCTTTGCCTTTGAGCTCCTATTAAATAGCTTAACCCTGGAGGCACTGGAGGGTTGCTCATGACACTCCTGGATGATCAGGTCTTGGCAGGAACTACATGATAACTATTCCTGCCATAGCTGTGGAACAAATATCTAGCATAACAGGAACAAAAGGTTTAGCACTATAAGGTCTTAAGGTCACTACGATGATGTAGTGTGCTTACTTAAGTATTTTAAGAGAATCATTGCATAAAACTGACAACAGGCTGGACAGAACCATCCCTGAGATCTGAAACAAGCACAGATCCAGTAAAACATGTATTCTCTATGGCTGTGTTCACACAGCAGTCTTATTTCGAAACAACAGAGGTTGTTTTGAAATAAGAATTACCCTGTTCACACGAAGCACCGTTGTTTCAAAACAACAGGAACCTGTTGTTTCGAAACAACTGTGTTGTTTCGAAACAAGTTAAATCCCATTTGGAGATGAAACAACCTTGTTTCAAAACCCTTGTTTCAAAACAGTGCCGTCTGAACATGTTGTTTCGAAACAACAGTGACTTGTTTTGAAATAACTGTTGTCTGAAGCTGCTATTTCGCTTTGAGCTTTTTTCCTTAATTCGAAATAACAAACTATTAATTCGAATTAACTTATTTCAAAATAACACCTTATTTCGATACAAGTTGTTTCAAAACAACTTGTATCAAAATAACCCCCTGTGTGTGAACATAGCCTATGGGGAAAAGTAGTGCTGATCATAATATTCTGTCTCAGTAAAAAATATTCCTTTCCAGTTTTGACTTAAAAAATATAATTAAAAAATTAGAAATGAGAAGTCACTCTGACATGAAAATTCAGGGAACAACATTACGATAATTTTGGAATGGAATATTTTGACATCATTCAGATGTAGTGCCAGATTTAGGCAGAAGCCAAATAAACTGTGGCTTAGAGCCTCACATTCCAAGAAACCTCTAAATATGTCAGCAATAACTAAGAAGATTTATCATAAGTGAAACTGATAATACAAATAAGGCTTTTTGCAAAATGTATGTTTTATTTTTTTTTCCATTTCATCTTTGCCTATGTATAACAAATATAACAGTTTATCATTTTTTCATTACCTTTTCTGTTATAAGGTAATATTATTCTTTTTCTTTATTTTTAAATGGTACATGGCCTCTGAATTTTGACATAGTTTGGGCCTCAGCATGTCTTAATCTGGCCCTGTTCAGATGTTTCCTTCCAATTTTCCTGATTCACTGCAAGGACTGAAACTCAGTTACCAGAAGATTGCCCTAACTACTTAACCATCAGATAGCCTGAGGTGGATCTCTGTTTCTATGAAAATTTAGAAAAGGTCCTAGTTTTGCTCTGTGATAGAATGAAAACAAATTTCAAAACCTCAATTTTCTTGTTCAACAGACTTCCTGTATTCCATCTAAACCTACTCTGCAACTCTATCCCTTCTGTAGCCACGACTCCATGTCTTCTTTGGTGCTGCCCCCATACCAACAAATGCCTTTTCTGTCTCAGCACAGATGTCTGGTCCCCCCTACCTTCAGATCGCCCAACTTCATGAAGCCCACAAACAATCTCACCTCAGTAATCATGCAGTCAGCATATTACAATTAGTCTGTGTGGAAGGGGAATGAGTTGTATGAGAATAGTCTGTTTCTTGTACTGCACTAGATAAAAAAGAGCAATGATTAACACTCTCCTTTCTCTACACAATGATCTCTAAAAGAACATGTTTGCAAACACTTTCATTTGCAGAAAATGATGTGCCACTAATGAAAGCATCCCTCTTGTGGGAGAGTTTCACCTTTGCATTTTGTCAAAGGCCCCTCTGCTTCAGCTGCTGTGCCTGTGGCTTTGTGTCTGTTGCTGACATTGCCACAGTTCTTAAGCTTCAAACTCACACAGGGAACTCCTTAGTATATTTTGGACAAGTGCCTTAGCTTCATCATTAAAGAAACATGCTTCTCATTCTTGGCCAGCTGCTGCCATAATTCAATGAGACCTTTGCCCAAGAGAAGCTGCACAAGAAGGGGAAAGAGCTGGGTCAGGCGCAGAACTGCTTGATTTTAAATTGGCACACACTGTTATCTAGTTACTGAGTTGGCTGCTGTGGACGATGTCATGCTCCATGAGACAGGAGACTACAGTGACATAGATAAAGCTGCAGAAATTGGAGCAGCAGGAGGAAAAATGCATGTCACTCTCAAGATCCAAGTATTGTCTCTCCTTTGTGTAAAATCTTACTAGTGGGCAGACAGATATATACACAATATTTTCATGTTAAGAGGCTAGAGAGCAGTTTGACTCTTTGGAACTGCATAAAGGAATTTTTTCCCCTGCCTTTAAATCAAGAGCCATTTGGGGAGCGAAGTAAATCAGTTGAGTATTGTAGCCCTTGACTTTACCTATGCTATGCCTGATTTTATACACCTATATTATATGTGTGTGTCCGCGAGTGCGCGCGCGCACACACACACACAAAATATATTAATGCTATGCTTGACTTTTCTAGATTGGTAATTGAAATGCAAAATGCCTACAGGCTGACTGCAAGGAATTACAAGAAGCCTGCATGTCAGAGCTCTGCAAAAGGATGTAGTTATGAGTTATTTTGAGGTAGAAAATAACAGACAGGGTGGGTCTGTTTGTTTAACAATCTCTGATGGAAAACCACAGAAGTTATTTTCAGTCATGACACATAGGTCAGCAAGTACATAACAAATAACTCAAGGTGGGACCTTCGACATTTCAGAGACCACCACAAACCCCACAAAATTCTTAAAGAAGAAAAGGGGGAAATGATAGAACATTCTAAAGCTTATATATTAATCACATATCAATTGTATGCACAAACTAACTCAGGTGTATCTTGACAATTTATGGCATAAGAACACACATTTGGGTAATGAAGATGGTGTAATCTACTTTTAAAAGGGTAAAAAGATGTAAAACAGGGATCAGCAACCTTTTCCAGCCCCCATGCCAGTTCTGCCCATCACACCCTCAGCAGGTGCCTGGGGTGGGGCCAAATGCAGGGCGGAGCCAGGGATTCCAGTTTGGGAGGGGGGAGGCTAAGGTGCCTGGGGGCAGGCAGTCCCCTGTGTGCGTGGGGATTTATGGCTGAGGTCCTTCAGGGTGGAGAGTGGACTGAGCCGCCCCACTCCCCTCTCCTGTGGGGCCAATTGACGCCGGGGCCATGCCACTCTGGCCCCCAAGCCAAGCCGTACTGGAGCTCCCAAGCTGAGCCGTGCCGGCCCCATGAGCTGCACCAGCCATACCCTAGCCTCACTAAGCTACACCGTATTAGCTCCCCCATCCAAGCTTGACTAACCATGCTGCACCCCCCACCCCCCAAGTTAAGCCATGCTGCACTGTGTGCCCCCCCCCCCTGCAGCTGAGCTGAACTGACCTATGCCAGCCCACCAAACCACACAGGCTGCACTGAGCTGGGCCACACCAGCCTCCCCTGAGCTGCGCTAAACAGCTCCATGTCACCCCCCAAGCCACGCCGCACTGCACCCCCCCAAGCTGAGCTGTGCTGCAATGGCCCCCCAGCCAAGCAGCAACATGCCACTCCTACTCTTGTGGCCCCAACCTACAGGCCACGCTTGGGGGTGGGGCCACTGGGGAAGCCTGAGCAGCACTGCATACCATTCAGGATCAGCCCGCGTGCCAAATTTGGCACACGGGCTGGCGGTTGCCAACGCCTGGTGTAGACCCTGTTGCTAGTGGGGAAAAAGGGATTTAAGAACTTAGGAGTTGAAGAATGGGGAAGATTCTAGTTCTCAGTTTCCAGCTCAACCCTTCACACCCATCTTGCTCTTTTTAGCTCTCATTTTTGCTGTTTTAAAAAGTTTAAATATATCAGTTAGGGTTGCCAGACTCTGCACTTCTTCTGTCTGTTTGAGGCATTGGGCATCCTTCTTGACTATAGGGCTAAAATATAGCAACTATAAATTTTAACAGGAAATGTAATCTATCAAATTATAAACTGCGTAAGATTCCCTAGATGCGTTCTGTTTGTATGAGTTAATTATTTCACTGTACACTCATCAACTAATATTTTTGTCTCAGTTCTATGCTTTATTCATTTGGCAATAAAAGGATTTTATAAAATACCTTGAGGTTCTGTGTGAAATTTCCTCATAGCCATTCCCTTGGGGGTCTTTTTAACTTTGATTATATATGGTCAGATTCAGGTAAGAACCCCAAATTCCCTGGGAATATCCATTGGCAATCCCAATCCAAATCCCAAATCATAAAGGATGAGAGTACAGTATCGTCTGCCCCTAGACAGTTTACATTTCAACACAGGAATAAAAAAGTTCAGGTAACCACTTATCTGTTCCTCCTAAACCTGATCATATTGTATTCAAACTCTTTGCAAAGCTTTTATGCCTGTAATGAAAACCTGGAGAGCAAAGTGACCTCATATTATACATGGCAAAACTGGAAAAAATGTACATTAGGGAGGAAGATTATTGGTTTGGTGAAAACAGCATATTGGAAAGAGATCTGGTCAAGGTGTATTGCATTATTTCCAGTAAAAACAAAAGTCCTGTGGCACCTTATTTACAGTTAAATAGAGGCAATACTTTGGGTTAAGCCATTTACTATTTATTGAATAGTAGCAGATCACTGTACAAAAAAGAAATTGTCTGTTGAATATATTCTTGACCTGTTTTATGGATATCTTGGATTGGAGTCCAAAGTCAATGTTGAATTTCATTATGCATTAAAGCAGGGTTTCAGTCTTTTTGTTTTGTATGGAAGACATCATCTTATCACCAAATTTAAAGCACTTTTTGCAAGCAAAATGAATTTTCTGAGCATTTAAAAGCAAATTCAAGTCTTACTTTGTGTTAAAATTAAACTGAATTTTCTTTTAACACAATTGATACACTATTCTTTTCTTTGCCTCAAGTGGTATTACTGTTATAATGAAGAATCCTCAAACTTTCTATATACTTAATTGAAGGTTTGAGTGTAGACTATATTTGAAGACATTTTGTTATAATTAAGCTTGTTATTAGCAAGTGTGTCTAACTGATATGAGTCTAGCATGTGTTTTGCTGACTTCTAAATGGAGCCATTGTGACATCAGAGGGAACAGTGAATAACCACACTGCTTGTACAACTAATTTACATGCAAACATTCTATTGGTTTCAAGTTCAAAAGGCTATCAGTTAGCACTGCCTAACTACTTGAGGATGAGCTTCCTCTAGTTAAGCAAATAAGGAGTCCTGCTACACTTATAAAGACTAACATTTAGTAAGGCATAAGCTTTACAATTCTCTTCCTCAGCTATACAAAATGAAAACCTCAGAATGCTAGGGACACGTATGCATGAAGGGTGAGATAACAAGATTGGCTCAGTACAAATGGAGCTATTAACATCAATTGATGAGAATGTTTAAAGAGAAAGAAAAGGAAAATTAACTTTTGTAGTGTGCTAGCCATGATCCAGTTTGGTAGTGTCAACTTTGCATGTGAATTCCAGTTCTTCAGCTTCAAACTGAATTCCCTCCATGCCCCCCAGTAGTATGGTGACTTTCATGTCTGTTACTGAGCGTCCTGGGAGACCGAAGTGTTTCCCTACTTTCTGAATGGTTTTTTGAATGCTACCATTCTTGATGTCTTGTTTGTGCCTATTTATTCTTTTGTGCAGAGACAGTCCAGTTTGGCAAATGCATATGGCAGAGGGTATTGTTGGCACTTAATGGCATGTGTCCTATTGGTAGAATTGCAGGTGAATGAGCCCCCAGTGGAGTGACTGATTTCATTAGGTCCTATGTGGTGTCGCTAGAGTAGCACGCATGCAGGCATGTGTGCAGAGTTGGCAGTGGGGTTTTTGACAGAGATAAGTACTTAGGCCAGTGCTTCTGTTGCATGATGTCAGCTGCTGGTGAGTATTTGCTTCAGGTTAGGGAGCTGTCTGTAAGCAAACACTTGCTTACCCCCCAAGATTTGTCTCCTAGGACAAAGGATTAGCTTCTAGGGCAGGTTGTAGCTCTTTGATGTGCTGGAGAGGTTTTACTTGGGGACCGTATGTGATGATCAGTGGCAGGTGTCTGTTTTCCTTATTGGGCCAGTCCTGTAGCAGGTGAATTTTGGGCACCCATCTGGCTTTCAGTGTGTTTTTTCACTTCCCCAGGTCGGTATTTTAATTCTAAGAATTCTTGATAGAGATTCTGAAGGTGTCTGTCTCTGAGAGATTGGAGCAAATGTGGTTGTATTTTAGAGGTTGGCTGTAGACAATGGATTGTGTGATGTGTCCTAGATGAAAGCTGGAGGCATGTAGGGTGGTCAGTAGGTTTCCATTATAGGCTTGTATTTATATGACCATCAATTATTTGCACTGTAGTGTCCAGGAAGTAGATCTCCTATGTGGACTGGTGTAGGCTGAAGTTGATGGGGTAGAATCTATTGAAATCCCAATTGAATCCTTCAAGGTTTTCCCTTATGTGGGTCCACATAATAAAAATGTCATCAATGTAGTACAAGAAGAGGGGCACTTGGGGACGAGAGCTTGGAAAGTGTTCTAAGTCAGCCATAAAAATGTTAGCATGCTGTGGGGCTATATGGGTAGCTGACTTCCTCTAAATAAAGCATCATATAACAAATTAGATGTTTTATGTTTGTGTACACTGCCCTTTACTGGATGTCATAAGAAATGCTATGTCCCTGCTGATGCTTTGAAACCGAATGATGTAGCACACACCATAATGATTCTAGATAGCCACAAAATACTTGCAATATTTATCTTGACTATAATAAAAGACCACCATGGATTTAGAAGAAAGAAGTGTGTGTGAGAGAGTATCTGAATACATGTGTGCATGTATACATGCCCTAAAAATTCAGAAGACCCATATTCTTGAGGATAAATTGCAAATTTAGGACATTGAAATATATGTGGATGAGTAGTAGTCAATAAGATATGTCAAAATTGGTTACATTCTGCTCCATCTTTGTTAGTGATTTGTATGTACAATGACACACAAAAATAAAGTGTGATATTTTGATGAATAGCAAATCCTGCTCTTGGGCATTGTTTAGCAAGCAATATCCCTTGTCCTGCAGTCCTTATTTGGGCTTAATCTCTACTGACTTCGTAAGATCTTTTTCAGAGTATGGATTGCAAGACTAAATACAATCTTGTTATCAAAATCACATAGAATTGCAATAAAATTAAACAACACAGCAAATGTTTCCACTTAACTGATTTCTCTAACAAAAATATTATGGAAAATTGGTCACCCCAAAAAAAGGAGGCAAATTATAATTTGTCAAAGTTAGTATGATTTTTTGCAAAAGGCTGCAGTTTTTTTATTAGCATTTTCTTGAAAATGCCTACAATTTTCTAGCAATTATCTTAAAAAGCATCATTAGAGATCATAAAACCCTTACTGTTTCTGGGGTTATAAATGGATGTAAATCCCTTGCAGATATGCAGATATGTCCATTATTCCAAGTACAGCATTTATGCAATGTGCATATTTTATTTCACTTAAAAATATTTTGTAAATATATGGATTCTTTGCTCACAGATGGTCAAAATAATCCACTGAGTAAAATGTCAGAAATGTTTTATGCCTTCAGAAACATTTTAAAAATTTATTTTAAAGAGAAACAGTTGATTATAGAAGGCCTAATATTAGACCAACCAGCTTTGTTTGGATAGTGCTTGTATGTAAGTCATGCTGTCCCTCTGCTCTGCCTGTTGCTCTGTTCTTGTGAGGGCAATGAAACAGCAAACCATGTGCAAGGCAGACATCGATAGCAAGCAGTGGACAGCTGCTATTTTGAAAAGGAGAATGATTGTGGCAGTTTTTCTGACCCATTGATATTTTATTTCTCTTTTCTTTCTTGCCTTTTTTTTCTGAAGTGAAAAATCATTTTAAAAATAAGCAAGCAAGGAAATACAGGTGCAGAGAAGAAGCACATGATCCTAGCTTCTCATTTTGGGTTTGCTTTCTGCTTTTTAGTTGTCATGAAAAATGCCTGCATCAGGCAGAACAGGTAGCTCTTGAGGTAGTTTAGACATTGCTCTCTCTTTTTTTTTTTTCCTGGTGTTTCCAAGTTTGTCTAAAGGGCATCTCCAGCAGTGTAAGGAATGATTTCAAAAGACGCTGTCAGCTGAGGACAGGCATGGGGTGAAGCGACCATAGAACACTGCCTATATTTCCATTCATCCTTAAGTGCTTTTGCTTAAATGACACTGTGTAGAAAAGAGGAAACCTAAAGAATGTCTGATCTCAAACAATTTCAAGTTAAGAAAGGGTCAGGTTGGCCATGCAAGCAAATGATTTAGAGTCATTTAACCATTTCACAGTGAAGTGCATGGTGTAAAAGTCTAGACTGGCCCTTTCATACATGTTTCAGAGCCTCCTTCACGCTCCTGGTACATATACTTATTTATACTGATTCTTGAAGATATAAATCTTTCAACTAATACATGTCCATCCTCAGCTCAATCGATAATACTTAAGCATTACAGTCTCATAACATGAGCTTGTCTATATTAGAAAATCACACTGCTTTAACTAACTGTATTTGAAACTGACCAAGTTAAATGGGTACAAACACTTATGGATACACTCAGGTTTTTTTTCCTCTCATTACAACAGGTGATTTGACCTCATCTTCCTCTATATGCTGTTCCCCAGCATTTGAATCTTTACAACTGCTTTGATTTGCTGTTACAGTGTAACCTGCCCTCATGACTTACACTTCTCTCCACTTATTTTCTCCCATTCTTTAAGTTCCCACATCTTCAAAGCATCTGATGAAGTTGGATTTTTCTCTCATGAACGCTCATGGAATAAATAAATTTGTTAGTCTTTTTAAGTGTCGAAGGACTCCTTGTTAGTACTTTTGGAAGCTTGACACTATTGACAAGCCAATTTATTTGAGTAGTTCATTAGCTCAACTCACTCTGTGTCTCCTGCAATTGTCATTAGCATTTAAAAACAAACAAAAAAAAGCCTAAAACTGACTTGAAATGGGAGTCATTCTGAATGTCTGTGAATGACTTTATTTACCAAGGTGCCAAATATATGGATCTGGAGCCCAGATTTTTACATCTTTTTGGAAAACCTTGGCATAATGCTTAACCTTTTGGCAGTTAGGAAATGTTATCAAATGGAAGCTACACCCCACTTTGCAAAAAACAGGGGTTAAAGTAAGGAGAATGCACTGTAATGTCATTCTGGGGCCCACAAATTTTAGGGGCCAGCATTCTAGGGGCCCTAAAAATAGAAGAACAAGGCAGAATGCAGTGTTCTGCTGAGTTCCTCCTTACTACCCCTGCTCAGACACTCCCCCTGCCTCACTTTGCTCCAGGGATGTCTGGAGCAAGGCAGTGGGGGCTCCAGCAGGGCCGCAGTGGCCCCAGCTGAGTCTATCGGGGCAGTGGCAGGCTTGGCTGGAACCCCTATGGGAGACAATGAGGCACAGGAAGCGAGTCCTGCCTGAAGGCTCCCAGCCCACTCTATGCCATGCCCCACTCCTGACGGCCGCATGTGGGCACCCAATGTGGCATTGAGGATGGGCTTCTTTGCAGGGCAGCTGCTGCTGTCTGCACCACCTGCCCACCACTGCCGCCCAACCCTGCACTGTTGCTGCCTGTGCTGCATAATCCCTTAGTACCTCATGGCTGTAGGGGCTGGAGCCACTGCTTGTGCTGCCTGCTCTACCGGTGCTCTACCCCAACTTGACCAGGCTCTGCACATGTGGCTGGAACTATGATTGGCCACCAGCCTGTGCGCCACTCCTGTCACCCAGGTGGATGGAAGGAGCAGCCTGGGGCGGCTAGTCCTTGGAGTGTTGGGAAGAGATGGGGGGCACTCAAGGGGTGAAGGGAGGGGGGTAGTCCAGATGCCAGGGGGTGGAGAGAGAGAGGAGTTTGGGGGAGGGAAGGTGAGCTAGTCTGTGGGGTGGAGGAAACAGTCCAGGGGGCACTCAGGGACTGGAGGTCCAAAGGGGGCTCTGCTGCCCAGGTGCCCCTAGCTACGGATGTGCTGCCCAGGTGCCCTTTGTGAGCTGTGGTAGAAAACAACCAGTGGCCCCTGGGTCCCTGCACATGGAGACCTCCACTTCTGGGCCACTGGCAGGGTATGGGTGGGTGGGGGGACTGCAGCGATAACTGATGCATGTGGTACTGAGAAGTGGTTGCAGATGCCTACCTGGGCTGGGGCCCACAAGTGCATGATGGGGGCCTGGACAATGTGGGAATGGGGCCTGGAGATTAGGAGGGTTCTGAGACCCATCATATTATATTTTAACCACTGGACAGCTAAGGTCAGTGTTAATCCATAGTCTGCTAAATGCTGTCAGAGAGCCTGCAGGGTTTTCAGTGGAGATGGATCAGAAGAAATTGTTTGCAAAGAAAGCGGCTACCTGGGCACAAGAGCACATTCAGGCTTCTCTGCATGCTGCCTGAGTGCCCCTGCACATGCAGCCCCAGAGAGGGGAGGGGAGGCCCAAGGGCAAGCACCAGAGATCAGATCAGGAGCTAAAGAGGTACCCTGCAGGGAGGAGGAATGGCAGAGCTCCTGGTTAAGCATGGGTGAGGGAGGATGACCCCAACATCCTCGCCACCACCTCACTCTTCAGAGCATCTGTGTGGTCCCCACTCTTCTCTCTGCCCCCCCCAACCTTCTGGGAGATATGTCTGCAGGAGTGTAGCACTGTTCACTGTCAGAGTGTCAGTGACAGTCAGACCCCAAAGCTTCCTTCCAGCCTGATGCAGCAGCTCTGGTTGTGGCTCCTCCTTCCTACTGTGCAAAGTTTGCAAGAGCAGGGAGCAATGGTGAGAGGTGTGGGACAGCTCACAACTGCCAAGATGCTGGGGGTCATCCCTTCTCCTGCCTTTCTGAGCCAGGAGCTCTGCCTCTTTCACTTGCTGCAGGATAGTTAGTAGGGCTATCTCTGCTCTCCGTCCCTTGCTCCCAGACTCGACCCCAACACCACCACCCTGGCACTTCATGTGCAAAGGTGTCTGGCAACATGCTTCTATACTGAGTGGGGTTTGAGATAAGATGATTGCCATTCTCTCTGCAGACCATGAAGGTTGTCACACATCCTTTATTGTAAATCCCTCGCCCAGTAAACTTACCCACAACAGACACCATGAGGACAGAGAATTGTGTGGTGGAGTAAAGAAGTCTTTAATTAACAGCAGATGTGGCATCACATGCAGTGTCATCTAGAATTTTGCTACACTTTCCTCTCTCTGAACAAAGGACAGAGGAGTATGGCAGAGAACCATTAGCCATGGTAAAGAAGTAGATTTAAGTGCCTGAAATAAAACCTAAGGTGGAATTCAGCTGTAAGTCAATCAATGCTGTGTGAGACAAGTGAGTCCTTACTGAAGCACTGTACTTTGCTGAATAAGAGTGTGGTAAGGCTGAAGCATATCTCACTTGATCAGCTGGCACCCCATGTTGTTTCAGCCAGCTATCTAGCCAATGTGATGCTTAAAGAGAGTGGGTGTGAAATATGCTTTATTTGCTGAGCACTGAGAAATATATTTAGCTCGCTGCCCTCTTATGCATGGTGTAAATCAAAGCCACCATTTTTAAGCCCACTTGGCATCAGGCACTACCAAAGCCAATAATCAGCCACGGATACTGTATCTGTATTCAGAACACTCTTGAGTGTGTCAAAGGAGTGTGAGGCATATGTCTTCTACATAAACAAACTTGTGAGACCCAGCATATGGTAGTTTATTTGAATATAAATTGAATAACGTTGGCAATAATACTGATTCTTGCTGGAAGCAATTCTTCTGGTGCATCCAAGCACTTGTTCTAGCACCAAAATGCACACAGAAATGGTGATTTCTCAAAAACAGAACCATTGCACATACTAACCAACTTGGCATAGTTCTAGACAATTTTACCAAAAGGCCTGTGTGCCAAATCATATTGTGTGCCATTGTCAGGTTACGGAAAACTGAAACAGTCTTCAGCTTATGTTTTGGATACATTTTCAATGAAAGTTGTAAGTAGCAACACAGCTGATCATATGTACTATGACTGTGGAAAAACCAGCTTGCTCTGGTGACTGCATGCCTTCCACAGATTTTTTTTTTTCTTTTTTTGGCAAAATCTGATGGTTACACACCTTAAAGCAGATACTTAGAAGTGAAACTGGTCTGTAGATAAGTGTGGATCTTTCCCAGGTTTCAGCCAGGCAATGACCTTTGTTGGGTGCCAGATTCTAGGCAAACTGGATTCCTAGTCAGTGTTGGAAAAACTGAATGAACCATTCCTGAGCATGAAGGACCAAGGTATTTCATGGATTCAGGAGAAATTCTGTCATATCAGTAACTTGTAACCACTTGTAAATCCTTGAGCTTCTGATTCAATTCCAAACTAATGAATGGCTGAATCCTACCACCAGCTAGCTTACTTCTTAGAGAACATTACCACTCCTCATGTACCTGTCATGTGACAACTCTTTCAAGAAGAGCTTTGGTGACCTTCAGCAGATGAATGGCAATCTGATTTGAAGTAACTGCTGGCCTACTTTGTGCACAAGGATATTGAGCCACACTTAGTCAATCAATTAAGCTCTTGCTTTTCTGGCTTGCCAGAGAAAAGTCAAGTACCACTGTCACTTCCTCTTACTGTCTACGTCTACACTAGAGGGCTCAGTTAAGTAGACTTAGCAAGGTTGACTTAAAATCAAATGTATTAAGTCGACTTAGAGAGTCCCCATTTGTTAAAGTCTACTTAAGCCAGGGGACCCACTTAAAGTGGACTTTATTAAGTCCACTTTAAATGGGTCCCTTGGCTTAAGTTGACTATATAAAGTCAACTAAAATGGCCACATTTTGTTAAGTTGACTTAACTCTTAAAGTCAACTTTAAGGGTGAGAGCAAGCACTTAAGTTGACTTAATGAACTCCAAATGTGGTCATGGAGTTTAAGTTGACATAAGCGTCCAGTGTAGACCTAGCCATTGAGCCTAGCAAGTGGCATCCAATGATTCTATAAGTTGGTCCGCAATCTCTGGATCACTTGATTACCCATATTGCTTCAGAAAGTCTGTACCATCCTTGATCAAACATGTAATGTACATTGCTCAGAAGCTGCATGGAACTGTTAAATTTGTAGCTTTAAATATGGCACAGCAGAAATCATAATTTTCATCTTGTGTGACAGTGATGATGTTTAATGAAATGGTTACAGTGTTTTCTTCTAAGTACTCTGTAAAGGAATTCCAATTTGCCTTCCAGAAATTCCATCTAGTCATTTGGTATCCCTACAGTTGGAAAACACATTCCCATCTGAGTCAGTGATGGATGCAGGAAATAATTCGGTACAGTACAGTCTGGTGGCTGTGGGTAACTGGCAAATGACATGACCTATTATAGGTCGGAGCAGTACTTCCTACTTCAGACGGGGAGTAATTCCTATCAATGTTCCCTCTAGGCTGCGCCCGTGCGTGGGAGCGCAGAAGCCCCAACGCCCTGGTGCAGGCCTCACTGCGGGTGGCGCAGGCTTACAGCTGCGGCTCCTTGCTGGCCCCCAGGGCACATTCTTCCAGCTGGCAGGGAGCTGTTCTGCGGAGTTTAAAATCTCCCCTGAACGTGCTTAGCGTGGGAGATTTTAAACTTCTCTGTGCAGCTGCCTGCCGCCCGGAAGAATGGCAGCAGTGAGGGGCAGGCTCCCCCGGGGGCAGCTCCAGCGGTGGGGGGAGTGGGCTGAGGGAGTGGGGTCGGGGTACCAGGGGGTCTCGGGGAAGCCGGCTGGAGATCGCTCAGCTCTGCAACTTGGGGGAGCCCCCCCGCCCTCGCCTTTGCCTTGGCCCCTGGGAAAGTGCCCAGGGGCAGCAAGCAGCTTCCCCAGGACTAGGGTTGCCAGACGCCTGGGAAAAGGAGGACGTGTGCTCCTTTTTACCTTCACCTCCTTCGTCTGGCAAGCATTCTAAACATAGGTGATTCTTTTTCTTTTTTCCTGTTTCTTGGTTTTTAGGAGTATAAGCTGGTTAAAAAACAAACAAACCACCATGCCCAACTCAGGGCTGGAATCCCTAAACCTTAAGAGGCTGCACTACACATGAGGAACAAAAGAACCTGCAGCAAAATCGGGGGGGGGGGGGGGAAAAAACCTTTTCCTCTCTTCTTAGAGGGGTTTGCAGCAAAAGGCTGTGTGGTTCAGTTAGCTGAACAACTACCTATGAGGCTTGGTGTTGTGGGTTTGAGCCCTATGCTGGGCACTTTGGCTGTTTTTTGGGGGGGACTCTTGCTCCCTACAAAAGGCCTAAATTGGAGGGAAAATTTTCCCTAACTAAATGCAGGAAAATAATTTATATTGTGAATAACATTACAAGCAGGGACAAATTAAGTAAAGAAATAAAGGGGCACTTTTGAATTGGTTAGAAACAATGTAGGACATTTTTTAAAATTGTAAAATGGGCTTCTGTGGAAAGTGAAAAAGCAGCAAGTCAGCTTTTTTCCCCAACTTTTTTGGTGCTTTGCAAGCTTATATTTGCGAATTTAGTTTTTTTTTTAAACTTTTTTTAGTTTCATGAGCATTAATGAAAGGATCATGAAAAGCTTTCATTTACTGAAAAAATGAATTTTCAGTACCAGAAAACATCTTGGTAATTTTTTTTTATTTTAAAATAATTTTAAAAATGCCAGACTTAGTACTGTTTTAGTGCTGCATTCATTATCATGGATGTGCTTAGGGGAGGGGGGGCAGCAGGGAAGGGGCCCAATAAACATTGAGGGCTTTGCTCAGCTGCCTCCATAAGTTGCTCAGCTGCATCATCACCTTAGAGGGAACATTGATTCCTATTCCAACTTATTGTCTTGCTTATGGTCATGAAAAAATGCAAGATCACTATTTATTGGCACTCCAACAATTATTCACCCTTCATGTCTGCAATTTCATGCCACCACTCAGTATGATGATTATTAAAGTTGCCAAGATACATTGCCAGATGCTTAAGCCTTGTGAGAAATTGTGGACCTCATGTTGGCCCATGCTTTTGAATCTTGCGGAGTCATTTACACCTGTGCAAAGTGGGAGTATATTGCTACAAGTTTCAATAATAGTATTGCATACCAATTTTCTGTAACTGCAAATTATTACAAAAAGTTGAAGCTGTGGAGAAGCATGCCCCCAACTAGAGGTAAATATGGAAGACCTGACCTTGCTTTCTCAGCATAAGAGAATAAACTGACTGTGGTATTTGGATCCCCTGAAACAGAGAGATATTGGGTATCCTAATCACCTAAAAATTTAATACAAAGACTGTAGAGTCTAGAGTCTGGGGAAGTGTTAGGTGAAGGCTATGATAACATAGTTATGTTATGCTTAGTAAATGGGGAACAAGATCTTATTCGGAGAGATAAGGCACTACACTACAGTTATTATAAATACAAGGATCCAAAAAGCATTCTAAGGCATATGTGTTGCATCTGTTCTTTTAAAAACAAATATGCGCGCGCACACACACACACACACACACACACACGAGTTGTGCAGGAGGGAGATAGTTACCACCCTCAGCGTTGCTCAAGTCAAACCACTGAGCAGGTGCCTGAGCTCGAGGGTAGAGCAGAGTCCAATAGGTCATGACACAATGCTCTTTGGAACTGCAGAACGAACCCAAAGTTTCTCAATTTCTTCACCCTATTTATAGGGCCCAGACTACATGCAAGTCTACAAAAACTGCCATGTCATGTTCTTTCCATGTTTGATGCAGTGATCTATGACTCTCAGATGTAACAAACATGATGTTTCTGCTGTTCTGTTCCTGTTGCAAACTTCATCATGCATCCTTATGGGTTTTAACTTCTTTATTCTTTCACCTTTTTCATACATCTGAGTCCTTGTTATCTGAGGACTGGTACATCTCCTCTCCTGGCATTATCTTATTACTTCTAAATTCCATGCAAACTCACTCCTCAATCACACAAATTAACACACTAGTTTTTTTTTTTTAATTTCTTTGCTAATTAATTAACTAATAAAGTTTTACAAAGACAGGGGAGATTCTTTCACCTGACTTTACACTCTTGAGAAATTGCTTATGTTATTCTCTTGGTCCTTGATGCATTACACAGGGGCAACCTGTTACCACGCGACTGGTTTGCCTGTGGAATCGGTTAATGCGCAGTAACTGGATGTCCCCCAAAGGTTCCACAGTAACACATGGGTCCCATTAATGTGCATTGTGTAAATGGGGTCATGCGCGTTGCTGCCCCGGAGACGGGGCCCCAGGCACCAGCCCAGGACCAGCTCCTCGGCCCCACTTCTGTGCTGGGGTCCAAGCGAGCCTCAGGCATCTGCTCCCACCAGCCTGGCCCTGGATCCACGGCCGGTGATATGGCAGGGAGTAGCAGCCGTGGCTGTAGACAGCCAGACCTAGAATGGGGCTGGAAGCGGCGGCTGCCACCGCTCTCTGCCATGTCCCTGGCCGGGGATCCAGGGCCAGGCTGGTGGCAGCAGGCGCCTGAGGCCGCCTCAGACCCCAGCTCAGAAGTGGGGCTGGGGGTATGGCCCGCGGCTAGGGAGAGGGGCCTGGGCCAGTGCCCCGGGGAAGGCCTTCCGGTCCTGCTTACACGCAGGTAGGTTTATGCATGGTGACCAGGGGCTTGTCCCCCGACACCCGCGCATAAACCAGTCTCCACTGTAATTTTAATAAACATTTCTTATCAACTGCTCTCAGTGTTCCTTTGGCTTTTAAAAACAAAAATTTAGCAAGGCAGTTTGTTACTAACCAGTATTTACAACCCTGAGACTTTTCAGGTTAAAGTCACAGGATGTTACATGGCAAATGAGAGTCAGCCTAGCTGATTTTATTTTTTGTAACTCTTTCTATCCTACACATAATCCAACATTATATATTTATTATGCTATTTTCTTTAAACAATCCTACATATGCTTATAGTTATATCTTTAATATGTAAAGTAGTAGGTTCTGATTTGCAATTCATAATAAATCACACATTTTTTCTACTATTAGTAAAACTCCTGCTTCAAGCACTATTGTAAGTATTTGTCTTGTGTGGGTCCATATACATTACCATTAACAGCAGCCAGAAAGCAACTTACCCTCAAGAAGCTGAGGAGCAGAAAAAGCAAATTTACTATAAATCACCCAAGGGATGCAGCATTAAATCAATGTATAACAGAAAGGGTAGCACTTAGCCTTCCATTTTCTATTGTGGAAAGACAACTATTTTGTAAAGTGCTAAAAATGTATTGAGAAATATCACCATTACATAATGGTATATGTATATATTAAAAATTCTTAAGCAATAAAGCAGCTCCCTTCCCATGGCTATGTGGACTGGTTAACAACAGAATACCTTATAACTGTCATTCCTCACTAGACTGATTTCCTTTACTGCATGTTCCGTGATACCAGCTGTCAGAGAATTGTATCAGTTTTTATGAAGAGAAAATTCCAGTCCTTTGATAATCTGCCAGCCAGTTATCACTTTGGGACTCAAAAGACATCAAATAAAACAAATTGTATTCTAGCCTCCTCCTAAATTCATATGACACTTTGGTAGGCGAATTCAAACATGCATAATCAGACTTTAACACTTAGGAAGCTGGCCATTTCTCAGGTGATATAAGATGGAATGGAAGAAGGGAAGGACTAATATCCAGAATTGTGGGTGCAGTGTTGAGGAGGATGGAATCTCTGCCTAGTGTCAGCATCAAAGTCAAGGCTGCTGCCTGCAATATGTTTCAGCTCACATCCTGTATATCACTGCCAAAACATGTTTGGGAGCCCTCCCAATCATGTGCAACACAGGGACACCCCTTTCTTATAGAGACTGCCACTGCCAAGGTTCCCTCTGGTCCAGCAGTTTCAGGGATGGCTCAAATAAAGTAGCCCCTGCCAGCGAAAAAACCTGCGTCTGCAGGTACTTTTGGCAGCAGCAAGCTTTAGGAGCAGCCCCCACTGGCACAAAAGGAAGCTGGCTACAGGTGCTTTAAGTGGAAGCAGGTTTAGAGAGCAGCCACTGAGAGGACATTCAATGCCAGCTCTTAAAGGGACAGAACACTGCCACCATAGCTCACAAACCCTGTGATGGCTTCTTTCAGTGGCAGGGGAGGATGGGGCATATTTTAAGATCAGCCTCCTTGTGGCAACACTCATCCACTCTGCTGTGACATGCTTTTGTGATGCAACACAGTAGTTGAGAACTACCTCCTTTCTTTTGTTGTCCCTTCCACTGGGAAATGCACAACCCTGCTTGTAGGACCCACCCTTTCTCTTGACCTAAGAAGCATCTGGGAAATATGTGTGGCTTCAGCACAGATGGGGTAGGGTTGACAGGTAAGAGCAAGGAGATAGAGCTCTCTCACCATTTAGGATTACTTTCATCCAAAACCATGAAACATCACACCCCTTCAATCTCTTCTTTCATTATCCCAGTTTACTGGATAGACATTCAGGCTGATTCTATTTTCTTTTCTTAAGAAAATATCTAGACTATGAACCTAGTGCTGCTGCTGACTTTGCCTGGCAGCAGGCTTATAATTATAATAGTTGTTATAAACGAGAGACTAGTGGCCTTTTTAGGGTCTTACAAATTTATGGACACTACTGTACAACTTAGTGATAGACACATAAAAACCTCCCTATACCGTAAACCTGCAGATTGTTGTAGTTACCTTTATCACTCAAGCTTCCACCCGAGAGATACCACACAATCCATCGTCTACAGCTGAACCCTAAGATGAAATCTCTTTACCTCTGATCCCTCAGACAGAGACAGACACTTTCAGAATCTCTATCAAGCATTCTTAAAACTACAGTACTAAACATGTCAAAGTGAAGAAGCAGAATGACAGACGGGTACCTGGAAGAAGCCCAAGAAAGAAAACAACAGAATGCCATTGGTCATCACCTACAGCCCCCAAATCAAATCCCTACAGCACACCATCGAGGACCTACAGTATATTCTACAAGACAATCCCTCATACTCTAAGGCCTCAGATGGCAGACCTTTCCTCATTTACAGACAGCTCCCCAACCTTAAACAGATACTCACCAGCAACTACAGACCTAACAACAGAAATGTGACCTGAGCCTCCTGGAATATCTTTCTGAATGTGCCAAAATCAGGGCAAGCTGCAAAACCAGAGACCAAACCCCCAAACCACTGATGGGTGGTACTTAACCCAGTCTATCAGTAACAAAACATGCTTCTGACTCCTCACTCTGGTCATCACCACGCATAACAAAATAGAAACAGCCCTCTTTATTGAACATCAGCTACTCTGCTCCCCACCTAGCCACTGGGCCTCTTAAAGAAATAGGATCTCCTGACCCCCAAAGGGCCAGTGACATCACCCCAGAACAATATATGCTTGGATCTTACCCAAAATATCACTCTGCCAGCCAATCCTTCAGTAACTATAACTAAAGGTTTAATATAAAAAGAAAACAAACAAAATATGAGAGATGTTAAAGGGTCAAAGTGAATCAAATAGATACAAAATGATTTAGAGTCCATAGTAGGTAAGTCTTTGAAGAATATGTGGTTTTCAGGTTAGTCCAATGCCTCTGGTATGACCTAGCACCCAGGTGGGTCTCAGTCCTTTGTTCAGTTCCAGAAGAATAGTTCCAGTTGGTGCTGTTGATTGCAGGTTGCAGACTGAAGACAAATTGGAGGTGAGGCTATTGCTTTTATCACCTTCGGCTCTCCCACACCCTCAGAGTCCTTGCCAAATCAAAATGGAGTTGAGTCACATGGTTAGTCTGGGTGCCTCATCATACAGGTTTCTCCCTAGGCCCCCTGCAGTTGTGAGTACCCTTAATGGGCCATTACGATGACAATTGTTTTTCAGATACCCAGTCTCGGATTGCTTGGAGTCAAATAATTTGGTGTACAAATAAAACAAATACATTCCTAATATCTATTAGAGATATGATACCTATATATAAATTGTATAATCATTCCTAGCAGATTACAACCTTTCTTTTGATACTAAACATGGTATATCACATATGGATTGTTGCAAATATGAAATATTAATATGAAAGATAACTGTGTACAGTCCCCCAGACCCAGACAGTATCACAAGAAACATTAAAGAAACACATTCCCCTGCAAGAAAACATGTTGCCAGATTTGCCCACATATTTGCACAAAAGCCACAATCATAGGAACTAATCAAGACAGCTTCTCCATCAGGGGTTCATTCACATACTCATCCACCAATGTGATTTTGTGCCCGAAATCCCCCCACCTTATAGATTGGCCAAACAGCACAGTCTCTATGCAAAAGCATAAATGGACACAACTCTGACATCAGAAATCACAACATTCAAAAACCAATAGGGGAATATTTCAATCTCCTTGCTCACTGCATTTATAATTTGTTAATTGTTTTGTTCAAGCAAATGAATAATAAATTAAAGCTTCAAAGAGAAACTGCAGAATTGGAATTCATGTGCAAATTTGACTCCATGAACTTGGGAGTGAATAAAGATTATAGGATCTTTTCCCATTACAACAGGTAATTTTGCTTACCTTGTTCCCCATCCACCTCCCTAATTGCTGTAGTGTACTCCATTGTTTGAATCTTAACAACTGCTTTGATTTGCTATAATTGTCTGACCTGATCCTATGACTTACATTCCCCTGCATTTATTTTGTTCGTATTCTATAAGTTCCCCATCTTCAAGCATCTGATGAAGTGATGAAGTGGGATTTTCTCCCATAAAAGCTCATATGCTAAATAAATTTGATAGTCTTTAAAAGTGCCACCAGATTCCTTGTTTCTTTTGCTGGACTATTCTAAGATGGCTACGCCTTTGGAATAGTTATGAGATTTTATACAGTAGTATTTATTAAAAATAATATTAGGATGACAGGGTGGCACATAACCTCCTTGTGACTTCTCACCCATATGTGAAAGACTGAGATACCTATTGTTGTTTTTCTATGGCATCACTCAGTACAGGTACAGACTGCTTTTCAGAACTGTGTTCCATTGACAAGAAAGGTGCAAGGAAGAAAGCAATGTGTTTATTTTGAGAGATGTTTCCTACTTTCTAAATTTTGATGAACCTATTTAAATAATGGTGCTGTGACTGACAGCCTGGGCTTGAATTCTTAATTCATATTTCTTAACAGTAGAAAATAACTGGGGATAACAGGGTTGGCATTTTGAGGAAAATGCCAGTCTGCCCATGTGAAAAGGACAAGAGAAGAATGTGCTGGTGCAGAGATACGCAGACTGACCAGAGAATTGTGTTATCTAAACTAGGTGATAAAACTTGTTAAAGATAATGATTAGTCATTAAATAGAGGTCTTTGTACTATCAATGGGCTTGTTGAGACAGCAATGAATGTAAATTATCTTGTGTGTCAAGAAAACTGGTGTGGAATAGAGCTGAAAAAAAGCTGGAATTTCCATCTCACAGGAAATTCTGATATTTTGGCAATAGTTTTTGTCCCTGGTCAGCATAAAATGTCAAAATACATAAACTTTACATGTCATAAAACGTTCTGAAAATTTTGATGCAGAAATGCCAAAATATTTGGCTAAACAGTAAACTGCACTTGCTTGAGCTGTCATGCACCTCAGGCTCCCATTCTATCCTATGATTGGGGTTCCCTAGTTGGACTGCATCTCCCAAGATGAGCATCAGCAGCTCAGAAGCTGCTGCTCATGTCAAATGGGTCTAAAACTAAACATTTTGATTCAGTTTGACAAACTGAAATATTTTAATTCAGGTCAACCAATATGAAAAAAAAATTCATATTGATTTTCCAGAAAATCAGTAATCAGAAACAAGCAATGATTTTTCACAGAAAATTTGATTTTATGAAACACATATTGGCAGTCAGAAAAGGATTTGACAGAGAAGTCTCACCCAGCTCTAATCTGTAAAGTGGGGATGTATATATCCTTGATCAAGGGAGGCATGCCTGAATGCACAGGATGATTGAAATATAGGGGACTGATGGGAGATATCTGGACATACCAAGAAGTTGGTATCTGAACATCAAGCATCAATGACAGGCTGACCAAAACATAGTAATAGAAAGAAGATTACTTTTTTGAGATGAGAGTTATACAATTTTCTCTTTTCTCTCTAAGTAAACTGAAAATTTTGATGTGCCAGAGGTTCCCCACTCAGTGTTGTTCAAGGGTTGATATGTTTTATCCCACTGATGGGTCAGCTTCTGGTTGAGACAGGCAAACACATGGGCTGTGTCCACACCAGGGTTTTATTTTGAAATAACAGACATTGCTTCAAAATAAAGAGTGGCATGTCCAAATGACATTCCTTTATTTTGAAATGATGGGATTCTGTCATTTTGAAATAAGGTCCGTTGTTTCGAAGAATAAAACCTGGGCTGTAATCAAAATAGCCCTTGTTTTGAACCGGTTATTTTGAAACAACCCCTGTTTTGAAACAACACTTCTAACTTCCTCCCAGAGTGCATGGTACCCTGGGAGTAATTTCCACCCCCCCCCCGCACCCCGGCCAGGGAGCCCATCAGCACCCTGGCCAAGGTGCTGAGGGGAGGTGCAGGAGGGCGCGGGGGTGTGTGGGAGCCGCCTTGCCTGCAAGCCAGGCTTGGAGCTGCCTTGCCTGCCTGCTGGCTCTGGGGGGCAGCAGCTCCAGCGGGGCTGTGGGAGCCAATCCAGCACCCACAGCCCTGTGGGGACTCAAGTCCCCCAGAGCAGGCAGCGGGGTGAGTGGGTTGGGCACCCGTGGCCCTACATAGGCTACAGCTCCCTAGAGCTGTAAGCAGCGCGAGCAGGTTGGGCAGCCTGCAACCCCACGGGGCCTGCAGCTCCCCAGAGCTGGCAGCAGGGCCAGTGGGTTGGGCACCCACAGTCCCACCAGGGCTGCAGACTGGCAGTGGGGTCAGCCGGTCCCGCACCCCGTGGCAGAGCTGGCAGGGCTCCCTGTACCACCACTGCTGGGGAGGCGGCAGTGGCTGAGTTGTCATGGCACCCTGGTCCCGCAGCCCGTGGCCACCTGCTACCAGCCAAGGGAGATGCAAGCTCTGACGCTCCAGGCTACTTGCAAGAGGCCAGGGGTGATGTCTGGAGGGCATCCCTGACCACTTGCAAATGTGAGGGCTCCCCCAGCCCCCGACAGGCTCTGCAAGTCAGTCAGTTTCCCAGAGGTGAAACTGACAAGGCTGAAGAGTCCAGCCACTATACAGCCTGGTCAATTTCACCTCGTGAAATTGACCAGCTTGTAGAACCTGTCAGGGGCTGGGGCAGCCTGCACCCCCCTGGCTGCTTGCAAGTGGCCAAGGGCTGGGGAATGGGGTGCCTGGCTAGCTCTGCCCCTGCTCCGGCTTGCTCCTCAGCCCAGGCTCTAACTTATTTCGAAATAAGAGTTAACATGTGAACACAGCCATGGAGAGAAACAGAAAGGTAAAGGGACTTCATAAGGCCATCTAGTCCAACCCTCTGCGAAAAAAAGCAGGACCACTCCCACTAAATTATGCCAGCTAGAGTTTTATCCAGCTGGGCCTTAAACATCTCCAAAGACGGAGATTCCACCACCTCCCTAGGTAGCCCATTCCAATACTTTACCACCCTGCTAGTAAGAAAGTTTTTCCTAATATCCAGCCTCAACCTCCCCAGCTGCAACTTGAAACCATTGCTCCTTGTTCTATCCTCTGTTACTACTGAGAACAGCTGAGCTCCATCATCCTTGGAGCATCCCTTCAGGCAGCTGAAGGTTGCTATCAAATCCCCACTCCATCTTCTCTTCTGCAGGCTAAATAAGCCTAGTTCCTTCAGTCTTTCTTCACAGGGCTTGTGCTCCAGCCCCTTGATCATTTTTGTTGCCCTCCGCTGGACTCTTTCTAATTTGTCCATGTCCTTTTTGTAGTGGGGAGCCCAAAACTGGACACAGTATTCCAGATGCGGCCTCACCAGTGCTGAATAGAGGGGAATGATCACATCCTTTGATCTGCTAGTGATGCTTCTTTTGATGTAGCCCAGTATGTCACTGGCCTTTTTGTCAGCAAGAGCACACTGTTGACTCATATTCAGCTTCCCATCCACCAGGACCCCTAGATCCTTCTCTATGTTGCTGCTACTTAGCTGATCGCTTCCTAACCTGTAGCAGTCCATGGGGTTTTTCCATCCCAAGTGCAGTACTTTGCACTTGTCGTTGATGAACCTCATGAGATTTCTATTGGTCCAGTGCTTCAATTTGTCAAGGTCTTTCTGAATCTTCTCCCTGCCCTCCAGTGTGTCTACCGTTCCCCCCAGTTTGGTGTCATCCGCAAACTTACTGAGTGTGCAGCCAATCCTATCGTCGAGATCATTAATGAAAATATTGAACAGATCTGGCCCCAGGACCGACCCCTGGGGCACATCACTCATTACCGGTTGCCAACTAGATATGGAGCCATTGATTCCTACGTGCTGAAACTGTTGATCTACCCAGTTCTCTATCCACCTTACAGTCCACATATCCAACCCATACTTCCTTAACTTGCTGACGAGAATACTGTAGGAAAGCATATCAAAAGCCTTGCTAAAGTGAAGGTATATCACATCAACAGTTCTTCCTGCATCCACAAATCCACTCATCTCATCATAGAAGGTGATGAGGTTGGTCAGGCATGATTCACCCTTGGTGAATCTATGCTGACTGTTCCTGATCACTCTATTTTCCTCCAAGTGTTTCAGGATGGATTCTTTGAGAATCTGCTCCATGATTTTTCCATGGATTGAGGTGAGGCTGACAGGTCTGTAACTCCCTGGATCCTCCTTTTTGCCTTTCTTGAAGATAGACATTATATTTGCTTTTTTCCAGTCCTCCGGCACCTCCCCCATTAGTGACGAGTTTTCAAAGATAATTGCCAGCAGTACTACTACCTCATCGGCCAACTCCCTCAGCACCATCAGATGCAGGTCGTCCGGCCCCATGGACTTGTGCACATCCAGCTTCTTTAGGTAGTCCCTAACCTGACTTTCTGTCACCAAGGGCCTCTCTTCTTCTTTCTAATCTGCCATACCCAGTAAAGTGGGCTGGGAGCTGGCCCTGTCTGTGAAAACTGAAGTGAAAAAAGAATTGAGTACCATTCTTTTGCCTGCCCTCCCCTATTTTGAATTAGAGAGCCTACTGAAGACTCTCTACTTTGAATTACTAAGCCCATTTTATTTCAAATTAGAGAGTCTTCAGCGGGCTCCTAATTTGAAATAATAACTTCGAAGTAGTGCTAATTTGAAATAATTACTTCAGTTTAAATCAGAAGTAGTTATTGTGAATTAACTGCTTCAAATTGATTTTGTAAGTGTAGACATAGTCTATGATTTTTCATTTCAGTAGTTTGCATCAGCAGATACTTCTGATGGTCTTAGCCAGAGGCTATCATTTTTTATTAAAAAATAATATATGTTTAATCTACAATAAAATGAATGTGAAGCATATGTCTCCCCAGGGCCTTTCATGGATTTTCTCCCAGACTAACTTTCTGAGATGGAAGACTATTTTCTTATTGAAAACTTTGATTTATGATACTGTAAATCCTTGTAAGAGCAACTAATTAGCACATTATTTGGACCACAGTGAATTCCTCAGGTTAGACTCCACTTTATGGTATGAACTGGAAGCAGCAGCAAACAGTTCATCCAGGCTATATGCTAAACTATGATTGATTGCAGGCTTCAAATGGTATTATAACTTTCTGTATTGGAATAAATATTTGAATTTTATAGCAGTCCTTTTCAGAAGTTACATAAGATTATGTTTCAAATGAATATAAAAGAACAATGTTTTTTATCTCTTTTCTGCAGTCTTTTGCTGAAATGTGTTTCTCATTCGAATATAGTATGTATGAGGCTTAGCACAATAATTTGAAGACATGTTAGAAAAAGTAATAATGTTTCTTGGGCAGAGACCATAGAACAGGAGTCTCAAACTCAAATCATCATGAGGGCCACATGAAGACTAGTACATTAGCCCGAGGGCCGCACCACTGAAACCTTTTTGTGCAACAATATTGCAAATATCAGTAACAATAGTGCTGTTGTGGGCTGCAGGAAATAGCTTTAGGGGCTGCATGTTTGAGACCACTGATATAGGAGCTGCTAGCACCAACTACTGGCTGAGATGTAGAACTGAGCATTGCTCTGGTTAACCTGCAAATTTCAAATAAGGGATTTGTTTGTGCCCCTCCTAGCCTCAAAGGGGCCATCATATATTAATGCAGGGCTTACCCACCTATGTGACACCATTCCCCTACTCCTAGCTAGTGTTTGTCCTGGAAGGTGGAAGAAAAGAGTAGACAGGCAGACTTATGAACAGAGTTGACAGAAAAAGGGCAGGGTAGGGAGGATATCCATTGTTCCCCTTGACAAAAGAAGGATAGAAAGTCTTTGTAGAAGGAGGTGATCTGAAAGGTACATATGGTGGAAACAAATAAGTCATTTCTCTGCTGTTTTAAATATTCCAAGTTTAGATGTTTGTGAAAATACAATTATATATCTGAACTGTTTATTATTATACTATATGTTATACTCTGCGACAGGCCTAGACTTTTAATCTTTGAATAAACAGGAACTGAGCCAGGACCACCAGCTTCAACACACATGGCTTGTCCACCTGAGATGAGGACTACAGTAAGTCCATGCAGTGGAGCTCCTGGCCGATGTCCTCTGATGTTGTTCAACCAGCAGAAGGAACAAAGACCCAATAGTTCCATATGTCACAATTACATAGGTATGTTTGCAATAAAAACAATTTCCCATAATGTACAAAACACTGGAGACAGGTGAAGTGATGAAAATTTTAAAGTTAGTGGAATTAATATATGCATACAGTTAATGAATTTTATAGCACTCTTTTATTGAATGAATAATGAAAGATGCTTAGACATAACTTAGGGGTTGTGGATTTTTCAAACGAAAGGCTCAGATTCAGTTAGGTCTTGAGTTTACTGAAAGTTAGGTCTTGTGATCTTCATATTTTTTATTATTGTTATTATTTCATAAGAAGAGATGCAGTAGTATTAAACCCCCAGTGGACCAGCTCCTCACCTGGTACAAATGAACATAAACAATGGAGCATTGAAATTACTGGAAATATATAGATCTGCACCAATTGAGGACCTGAACTTGGGTGTTTGAGAAGCAAAGGAACCCCCACTCTTATCCTCTGATCCATCTTTTTAAGAGATCCGTTGGTAAGGGAAGAAGGCTGACCTGAATGGAAGATTTTTTTTTTCCCTAAGCCAAAGGAAGGAAACTCTTTCCTTTACCTGTGTCTTCAAACTTTACAGACTTACCTTTCCTGGAAATGACTCACAATAGAATCACAGTGAATACATCAGAGCAGAATTTGACAAATTAGAAGTGTTGTATGGCATCAAAAGGAAATTTATTTTATGACAAAGCTGAGTAAATACAGTAGAAAAATGATGAATTATAAATACTCATAGATTCATAAGTCCCAAGGTCAGAGGGACCACTGAGATCATTTAGTCAGACTTATTGGATGGCGTCGATTTCCAAAGGGATAGCCATGTTGTTCTAGTCTTAAAGTGCCACACGACTCCTTGTTTTTTTTATTGTATGGCACAGATCATAGAACTCCAAAATAATTCCCACAGCATATTTTTGGAAAAAAAAATTCCAATCTTTATTTTAAAATTGTCAGTGATGGAGAACATACCACAGTCTTTGATAACTTGAATTCTATCATTGTTAAAGCATACACCTTATTTCTAGCCTGAATTTGTTTAGCTTTAACTTCCAGTCATTTGATCATTCTTTGCTAGGCTCAAGAGCTCTCAATCAAATACTTTTCCCCAGGTAGATAGTTATAAAGTGCAATCAAGTTATTCTTAACTTTCTCTTTTATAAGCTAAATAGATTGAACTACTTTTGTCTATCACGTATATTTTCGGATCCTTTAGGCATTCTTGTGGCTGTTCTGTGAACCCTCTTCAGTGCATCGACATACTTCTTAAATTGTTGGCAGCAGAACTAGACATTGTATTTTGGAAGTGATAATGCCAGTGTCAAACACAGAGGTAAAATTACTTCCATATTACTGAATACTCCCCTGTTTACACGTTCAAGAATTGCATTGGCCCTTTTGACCACGGCATCACTCCAGAAGCTCATGTTCAACTGGCTACCCACCATTACCCTCAAATCTTTCTGAGAGTCACTGCTTAGAAGGATAGAGTGCTCCATCTTTTAAGCATGCCCTCCATTTTTTTTCTAGAAGTATAATTTACATTTAGCAGTATTGAAGTGCATTGTTTACTTGTTCCTGGCCTACCAAATGATCTGGACTGCACTACATCAATGATTTGTCCTTTTCATTATTCACCAGTACACAAAGTTTTGTGTCATCTACAAACTTTGTCAGTGATAATTTTATGTTTCCTTCATGATCATTAACACATATGTGAAATAGCAGAGGGTCAAGAACTGATCCCTGTGGCACACCACTGTAAACACAATTGCTTGATGATAATTCCCTGTTTATATTTACATTTTGAAAGCTATAAATTGGCCAGTTTTTAATACACTTAATGTGTGCTATACTATTATTTTATTGTTCAGTTTTTTAAGCAAAATGCTGGTAACAACTTAAATGCCTTACAGGAGTTTAAATGAATTATGTCAACACTATTATCTTTAAAAACCAAACTTGTAATCTCATTAAAAATATCAAGTTAATTTGACTGGATCTATTTGCTATAAACCCATGGTCATTGACATTGACTATATTATTCTCCTTTTTATTAATTTAGTCTTGTATCAGCCACTCCATTACTTTGCCTAGGATTGATGTCAGACTGACAGCCCTATAATAACCTGAGTGATACCATTTATCCTTACACTATCAGCACAATGTTAGATTTATTTCAGTCTTTCAGACTTCTAGATCTTCCCTGCTTTCCAAGATCTATTGGAAATCAGTATTAATGGTCCAATCGATTTCCCAGCCATATCTTTTAAAACTCTTGGGTACAAGTTATCTGGATCTGATGATTAAAAAATGTCTGTCTTTAATAACTCCTGATTAACATCCTCCTAAGAGATTAGTAGACTGGCAGGAGTATTATCATATAATGTGATGTACATTAGCTGTTTTTTTCCAAAATATAGAACAGAAATATTTATTCAGCATCTCTGTTTTTTTATACATTATCAATTAATTCTATCCCATATGGACCAATACTAACATTAGGATTCTTTTTGTTTCTAATACTTAAAATTGAGGTTTTTGAACATCTTGTAAAGTGTTCTTAAACAATTCTCTTTCATGGCAACTGCCAGAGATGGATTAAGGGGATTTGGGATGCTGGGCCCTAGTCCCCTGGTGGGCTCCCCCTACCTGGGGTTCTGGTCACCCTGCCTGGGGCCTCAGCCCCTGCTCCAGCCACTCCCCTACAGGGTTCCCATTCCACTCCAACCAGTCTGCCCCCATGGGCAGTGGGGTGACTGGCACATGGTGCAGATTCCAATGGGGCCTTCCAGGGCCACAGACCCTGGAAGGCTGCACTGGAGGCCATACAGCATACCAGCTGGCCACAGCCCATTCTGACCCTGAAGTGGGGCAGCTGGTTCTGGTACAGGCATCCCCCCCACCCAGCACTGGCAAGGCAAAGGGCCTTCATGATGTGGGGTCGGCTGGGTACAAGCCCTATAGGCCCATCTTGTAATCTGCTTCTGGCCAAAGCCTGCCCATCTTCCACTATTTCCAGTCACATGGAATGCTGTTGTGTAGTATCTACCCTCTGAAGGTTACAAAGTGATAGACCTCTTGTCTGGCTCACTGGGGGTCAGCTATTTTCATTCTTGAATGTAAAGTACTGATTGTTTCCTGAACCTGGCTGTCCAGGTGCTCCTCAGCTCCTCTGACTGTCATTAGTATCTCTATTTGCCCTAAAATGTAAGAATCTTCTTCTCCAAAGCAACCACCAACTGTCACTTCAATAATGGAAAGTCCCTTCTAGCAACAGGAAGGAAAGAAAATATGGCACATCTGTTGCAGGTCACCACCACTTTTCTATCAGAAATCACACAAAGAGCTGAAACTGAAAGGAAACCCTCTCTTACTCCTTCTCTGATTTCTTTCCAAAACTCTCTAGTTAGCTTCCTCTGTTCACAGTTTTTGAGTTCACCAGCAAATAACTTTTTATACTAACTTCCCTGCTTCAGCTTCAGCCATCACCAGCAGGAAGTTATTAATTACACAGAGACCTCAATCAATGAAGCTGATCAAAAATCCAAAGATAAGAAAGAGTCTTGGGACCCTTTCCAAGGTACCAAATATTTCATTTGTTTCCCATTTGCTACTCTTTCCATGAGCACAATGAAGAGTTTGCTGGCTGTAGTGTTTGCAGAAACTGCAGATTCTAATAAAAATGTGGAAACTATTTATGGGAAGCGAATGATCCAACACTTAAAGAGGGATATTCATGGACGATGCCTGATTGAAAGAGAGACTACTCCTAGTTGGGAGAGAAACTGAAAAGATACAAGATGTGTTCTGCTTAAAAAAACCCCAAACCTAAAATCTCAAACATCAATCAGCCAAAATGAATTACTCTCATACATTTTACAGACCAAGAGTTATTTGATTAAAGAAAGTGTTTGGATTATAATTTCAAAGTGCATAAATTAAGGAAAATCACAGTATGCTTAGAAACAAAATCATAGACAGAAAGGCGCAAATCCATCAAATAAATAATTAGCTATGAATTAAATACTTGCCCTTCAGCATGTATAGTGGTTAGGCTCCATATTCAGAATACTGAATTGTTTCTGAATAGTGCACAGCAAAACAATAGCCTTTGCATTCAGTAAATACCATTATTTTCCCAATTCAGAGCTGGAAATAAGCTTTGTGTCCAAGGACCTATAATCATATGAATTTGGGGAAGCATAAGCATAGGTCACTCAGATCATCAGGTTTTGTTTGTACTTAAATATTTTATTTCCTCAAGATACCATCTTTTTTTTTTCTTGAATGAATCAAGTGTTTGTTTTTCTATTCAGTGTTCTCTCTTCCCTAATTTTCATTTATCTCCTTTTAGTCCACACCACCTGTGTTGAACTGAAAATAGTAATGAGAGCTAACTTTGTTGACACTGTTTTAAGATTTCATGCACTTGAATTAAATCTTTTAACATCTTATTTCTGGCAGCAGTGTAGATTAAGTTTACAGTCTGCTCTCATAACACATCTCTTATTCTAGGATCTAATTCATTTCCCTTTTCCTTTCTTTTAAACCAGCAGTGAACACTGTTGTCTAATCAGAAATAGGTTTCAGGTATGAGATTTTGAAGTTCAGAAGCAAAACACATTGAATGACCTCCATTTTCCTCTTTAGAATCACATATATGGCTGGAGTATGATTTACAGCACTCTTTAAACAGGTTTCAGATATGTAAACGAAGCCAGGCGCTCCATTCTTCACAAACTCATGGATCATTGTTTGGGTTTTCCTGTCCAGGAAAAAAGGTCTGGAAACTGTGTTTTTCAAAAGAAAAAAAAATACCGATAAACTGCATTACTGAAAATTGTTACAAGCTGAAACCAAGAGAACCAGCATTGAACATTTTGGTGTTGTCTTTTTGTTATTTCACAGTGAACAATGGTTTTTTTCTTGCTTTGTCTGCCCACCCTACCACAACAAAAACTGAAAAGACCCTGCCTTTGGCACAACTGGTAGCCCCAGTTGAGCCTTCTCTCTCTCTTCTGCACACGGCAGTATTGTTCAATTTCTTTTGCCACCATTAAAGCTGGGTGAAATTTAAATATATTGGTTGAAACTTTTTTTTTTTTGCTGGAAAATACAGATTCTGATCAACCAAAGCATTATGCACAGTCATTTCTAATTCAGCAAATTGTTTTGATCAAAATGAAAGAAAAAATAAAATAATTACAAATTTCAAAATGTTCATTGAATTTAAATATTGTGATTTTTCAGCTTGATTCATAAAGGGTTTTGCATACCATTTGTGAAGCCAAAGAGGTGGTGAAGGTGTCACCCTGTCCCCCCTACCTCCCTGCTTTATGCCCAGTAGCTAGGGAATTTACTGGAATATGGGAGAACTGGGTTTAAATTCCTGCTCTTGAGCAGGGATTTCAGCCCAAATCTGTAACATTCTAGGTGGGTACACAAACCACTGGGCTATTTGGTAGAAGAGAGCCACTGCTATCTTCTCCATCTTGTGAACCTTGCTTTAGTCTCTTTTGCTTTTATTTTTATAAAGGCTCACTATACCCAAAATTAAAACTAAAGATTTTGGTTCAATGAGAAATAATTGTTTCCAACTTTTTGATATGCTATAAATTCCAAGACTAACAGATTTATTTTTTTACATGAGCTTTCGTGGGAGAAGATCCCACTTCCTCAGATGCTTGAGGAAGTGGGATGTTCTCCCATGAAAGCTTATGCAAAAAAATAAATCTGTTAGTCTTAAAGTGCCACACAACTCCTTGTTGTTTTTTCACTGGACTAGACTAACATGGCTATCCCTTTTTATAAATTCCAAAACATTTTGGTTTTGGTTTGACCTGAATCGAAGTTCTTTCAGTTGTTCTGAACTGTCAGGGAACTGAAGAATCACTCAGCTGTAGCCACCGGACTTCTTGATGGACATCAAAGGACTACAGGATAGTCCTGAATAGGATCATCTAAGCCAGGCAGTAAAACCTATAATTTTTAGCAGTGTTTTCATCATGTGACCCACATTGCCTGCTCCCCTTGTGAGCCACATGATGAGAGCATCACCACTCTAATATCTCTGACATAGAGCAATGTTGTCTACAGGTAGGCAGCAAGCATGGAGCTATCACTATTTAAAATGTGAAGGCCATTGAAGCAGGACTAGGCATGGTGGCTCAAAACAGGGTGAGATTGGTGAAGAGTAGTATGGCGGTAACAAATAATACAGCTGTCCCAAAGTGGAATGTGACCCACCCCATCATATATTGCTGAGGGTGACATACAGCCTGGGGGTTGACCAGGCACATTACTGGTCAGATGATGTCAATTTGAGTTTGATTAGGGTCCCACCTAGCACTCTTTTCCACACATTGTTGAATTCTTTACTGCTGCTGCATACATGCATGTGCCCTCTTATCCCTTCAATCACACCATCCAAAATAGTAGTACAACAAAAAGCAGAATTTGACCCAAGTCAGGTAGAAAAAGTGGTGTAAATTTATTGAAATCAAGGGAAATGGCCCAGTGGCTATTGAAAATATATTTGTTTACATAGATGTGATTTCACACTTTAAACATAGAATCATAGGGTTAGAAGGGACCTCATGAGGTCCTCTAGTCCAACCCCCTGCCAAAAAAAGGAGGACCACTCCCACTAAATTATTCCAGCTAGAGTTTTATCCAACCGGGCCTTCTTCATATATTCTTGGCCACCTTTATCCTATTGCAACATACATAAAAACATTGTATGGTGTTACTTTCCCCAGGCAGAAACTAATATACAACAGAAGTATTTTGTATTAATAAGTTAATTACATAACAATATAACAGAGTTAAAATTACATAGGTATATGTGTTTGTTTTTTTTTTTTTTTGGTTGTTGTTTTAAATTTAAAGTAATCTATGTTCAGTTTTATACTTTTCTCCTTCGTATTTTCATTTCTTAGTATTCCACATCATGTTGAGGACTTGTAAAGCATGATTTTATTTTAACAATGAGTACGCTGCATTAGTGCCTATGAGAAAATCTAAATATGCTATGGCTTCTCTGACCATGTCACACTTCTCTCTCCCACCCCCCATTGCCGCTTCCCTGCCATCTCTTGCCATGCTGCTGCTTCTCTGCTTTCCCCAACCATTCCACACTTCTGCCTCCCACCCCATCCTGGCAGCTACCGTGCCCCTGCTTCCCTGCCAATATTTCTGCCAGTAAACTTATTCACTAAAATACTTATGGACAGTGAAGACAAAAGGTCTGAGGACTCAGATACAATTAATTTTAAAATGAGAGTAATAGTAAAAGAAAATACTGCTCTCATCTTAATCCTGTGAAGAGATGTACACAGGGACACCTTTTCAACTGTTCAGAATCACAACAGATCAATGAGAATTTATGGGGACAGAAAATGCAAGATCAGAAGCAATTTGGGACTTTTGTTCTTCTTCAAATTGAGTTTCACAATGCCCACATCCTCTATGAGTCAAATACTGTAGTCAATGTTCAGTGGTTTGTTCCAATAGGAATGAATTAAACAAGGCAAGCAAGGATCACACAACATGACTCAAAAAACAAGTTCCACTGTATATTGACAGTTCTTTTATAGGAACGTACAAAACCTAAATAAAAGCCTTTCTTTTATGGATTCTTTTAATCACAAAATATCTAGGTGAAGATGGAATTTAATTAATACAGTATACAATCAATTTAATGTTAAATTCAAATAAGAAAGCACACTACCACTATACATAAAAATATCTAATGAAATAGAAGTAAATGGTCCTGTAGCTTAAAATCATGTTATATTATAAATGTATTGTATGACAAATTCATTACTGTATTTATCTTAGCAGACATCATGGAAAAATATTTAACTAATCTAATTATAATTATATTGTCACAATAATATTTTTTCTGATATGTCCTGCATAATCAGCTGCCTGTCATTTGGAATTCTGCACATCAATTGTATATGGAGAACTGTGTGTAAATTCTTCCAGTACTGTTTTATACCATTTGCTTACTTAGCACTATATTCTGCCCTTAAATGTGTCCAAAATTCCCACTTACTTTTAATGATAGAAGGGGTGTGGCTTGTATGTATGCAAATGGGCATACGCTCAGATCTTCCTAACTGGGGGGTGCAGGGGTGCAGGGGCTCTGAGGACAACAAAACAAAGTTTTCTTTTGTAGATCATTGTCTCAGTTCTTCTCTCAAATTTGTCTTCCACACTTTTTAAATCTCCAAAGGTCTGCTTACAAGCAGACAGCTTTTCTGCCTTCTCACTGTCTAGAAGGATCGCTAGATTTCCTGGTGGTGCTACATGTATGCATGAAAATATGATGACTTTCTTTTTCTGTGCACAACCATTATTTTCTAAGGCTTCTTCCTGTGCGCAGAGCTCATCAGCCATTTTGTTCAAACACTCTCTGCAGCTTGTGAAAGGAAATGTGCATGCTGCTCTCTCTCATGAAGACTTCATTTATGTCTTTTTCAAGGTGGTTTTCCTTGATCTTAAGCAAAAGTAATTTTAGATGGAAAGTACAGGTCTTGCTTTTTATGCTGTTATGAGATTTGTAATGAGACCAGAAACTTGTGAGCATAAGTGACTCCATCTTAGCACTGTTCCCTTAATATTATTTTAACCTCTAGCCTGACTAACAGAAGTATAGGGGCCCTCTCATCCTTGAACAGTCTGTAAGCAGGAGATAGGGGAAACTTGCACCAGTCTCGAGGTCACCTATTAATCAACAATTTCTCCTGTTTATTACATTCCCAGGCTCTGAGGAGCCAGCCTGACCTTCTTTACAAATTCTCCTATCTTATATGAATATGTATGAAGACTATCCCTATATGGTACTAATAAATGTGTTTACCTTGAATATATTAACCATTTTTGGAATTCCTTGAATTAAGTAATTGTACCTGTGTATAAAACCCTTTAGCACTGGCCCTTCAGGGCCGGCCACACTAGCTCTGAGTGTCAATAAACTTGTGATTCTTCCTCCTGTTGTCTGGCTCCTTCATCGACCAGAGCAGAGAACGAGCTTTTCTCTCAACAATGCATACGGGAGCATAATACTTGCCAGTAAGAGGCCATTGGAGCAGCACTGCCAGGGATTCTCTCACTTGTGGTATTCCCTGGAATTCTCTTTTCAGGGGTTTCCCAATATGAAGAAAGTCTGCATGAAAATTAATACAACTGTTAAATCCTTCACTTCAACACAGCTCTCTCAAAACTCCAGCTATGTGTATGCTGTGGATCCTAAGGTTAACTCTTAAAGAGTATGTGATATATATAACATATAAAGCAAACAGAAACAGACTTTGCACCAGATTCCTAAATGACACTGACATCCCTTTAATAACACTAGAAAAACAGATATCTGTACAAAAATAATAAATCCTTCAGGTAACCCCTTGGAAGATGGTGAGTGTAAATACCACATTGGTCCTGCAGGGGACTCACCCCTAAACTACAGCTGAAATGGCTACATGCACTGAGACCCATTTCCTAGATTGCCAGGTGTTTAGGACAGAGATTGAACTGGCTAGCAACATTAGACAGAACTCAGAGACAAAGGGTTTTAGTTTTGGCTGTGTTTGTAGAGACCAAAAACCAAGGAGTCTGTGGAGAGACTCAAGGTCAGACTACCAAGAGCCAGCCTTAGTGCACATGAGATTCCAGGCTTGAGATCGCCAAGGGCATGTAATATATGTAACACATAAAACACATCCTTTCTGTGGATGGTTTATAGGAACATCTTATTATGCTTTCTGGAGTGGCTCACCACTGTGATTACTTAGCTAAGGGCAGTAAAGCCCTATGAGGATACAAAAATATGGACCCAGATCTGATCTACATCCACTGTATCAGTATCTATCCAACCTGTGATCTGCATGCCAGGTTTTATATGTATCCACATCTGCATCCATACCCAGACTTGGGCTCACTTAGTCAGCATTCTGGCCTTTAATGGACTCATTCCGCATGTGAGCCCCACCCACTTCTTGTTTGCAGTTTGCATGCTATAGTGTCAGGCAGAGTTTTCCTTGGCCGGAGAAAACTGATTGATGAAAAGATGCGCAAACTGCAAACAAGAAAAATAAATAGTGGGTGGGTCCTGTGTGAAGAATGAGCTAACGAAATACCAGCTGGGAACTGAGGGAGTCCAAACAAAGGCTGGAATGCTGCCTGACTGATAGTCAGCCTGAGAGACTCTGATTGGCTGGCAGATTGCATCCAGAGCTGAGCTGGGTTTGGCTGGATTACATTCTTTGTTCCCCTGTGTGCTGCTGATCTGGATTATAGCAACAGCTGCAATGATCAATCCCACCCTGGGCAGATAAAAATAGAATCTGCATCTGAGCCCCAATCTACAACAATGGGTCTGTGGAAATCCTCACCCACATCCATAGATGCAGACACCTGTGGAGCTGCAGGACTCTACAAGGCAGATTATCAGAGAACAAGGGCAGATGCCTCAAACTGGTGCTTTATTTTATGATGAAATTTTACCATCAGTAATGAATGTGAACCCCCTGGATCACTTTACCAGTCTTACTATGGAATCACAGATGGTCACTGTCATGCGAATCACATCTGTGCGCCCCTAGGTTATGGACTGTGTAACTTTTCTGTTCACTTTTGCAATGTAATTGTATGGTTTGATGCCAATTAAGCCATGCAAAGTTCCCATCTGAATGTTCTACCTTATTGTTATGGAATCATGTTTCCTGCACCATCATGTATATGTACAGTTGTGAAACATGTTATATAGCTCAGACCATCAGGGCTATCTTTCAGCACAGAGGCCAGAGAGATGCATGACAATGGCAATGCAAATTGAGTTCCCTGACTCAGATGAGACAAAAAGAATCGCATGGCAGCATGGAGAAGGTGGAACAAAAGGGAGAGGGATGTGGTTGGAAAACAAATACAGAAACTTTGAACTGGAATAGGCTTTTGGCTTTTTGTCCGAGAATCTCCATCTTGAAACATCTACAAGAAGGATTGGGCCCTGCCCAGAAATGGGCAGAGTGGCTGCAAGAAATCACAGCCAGACTCGAGTGGTGAGATAAGCGTAAATGTAATTATTTTGATAGGTTAGCATGCGTTTTATATCTTTTAGTTGCTTGTGGAGCTTCTGGTCCCTTTATTAAATGAGTGTGCACTGATTTGCTATATATTCACTTAAAATCATATTCTTAAACCTAAAATCACACTGCATCTTATTTCTCCCCATCCCAAGAGACCACTTACTTTCCCCCAACCAATTTGTATTCCAGGTCTTACACCAAAGACGACAATTGCAGAGAATCTATAGTAGACTAACAAAAGAGTCTTTAGCCAAGAAAAGGAAAAGATTTACTGAAAGGCTAAAGCAGGTAAAGTATATATACAGGTGAGTCACAGTCTATCTTTCCAAATGATAGCAGAGATGTAGTAATCTGATAGTTTCTCAAAAGTCTCTCAGGAGGGATACCCAAACAACTCTGGGCATCTCTGTCTTTCCTTCATTTATTTTGTCCTGTAAGAATCTAAACAGTCCAGAGATGAAATATCACTTTTTGAACCCATATTTGTAGTATCTTCACACAAAAAGCAAGCTCACTGTGTCTCTACTTACATGAGTTTTTCTCGTTTTGATGATGCATGAGGAATACGCTTAGGCCTTTGACCTCAAGTCATCACCACAGTGGCCATTTCCTTTGGAATTCACACATTTTCTAAGAAAGTCCTTCATTAGCATTCCCAGAAGCTTCCCTGATGCCTAATGAGTTATGTAGTTACAAGGGTATTTACCATGTAAATCTTTACTATTACATTGTATCAGGAACAGATAAGTAAAAACAATACAAGTAGCATTCCACTCTCCCCTATCTTGAATTTCCCATATCTCATAATGCCCTGGTTCCTTTTTTATAACTCTTGGATTGTGATAGCTATTTTATTTTCATGTGTTGTGTGTGGACTGAGCCTGTTCACATGGACTGAACCTGCTCAGTAAAAACATTTGATGCTGCTGACCTTCTTCTGCTCTTATTAATGCCCATCAGCATCAAATATGGGTTGCCTCTGGTGCAGAGCAAGAAAGACATGAGGTATAAAGGGGTTACACAAGGATTTAGACATGATGTCATGTAGCAGGGTTGAGCAGCCCACCCTCTGTCCTTCCTCTCAGTGGGGTGTGTGGATTTTATTGCTCACAAATCGATGTGAAGGCTGACTATGTTGTGTTTGTTGTGGGGTGAAGATTTGACCTCTAAAGATGCATAAGAATATAACTCCTATGAAAGGCATTCCACATGAAGGCATCTCACTAATAGAGAACCCTCTATCTGCCTCTTAAACTTCAATAGCAGATAGATATTTGGAACTGAACTCTTCAGTCTTCATTCTCCACTGTCACACCATTTGGCACCCTTTTGTACTGATTCCAATGCTTGCAATAAAGTTCTGCTTTGCCATAAAAATCTATCTAATCACAATTGTTGTTCTGTATGCTCACTTTGCACACTGTGATGTATAAGGAAGTGAAAAATCAAAGCCTAAACTTTTCAAGGTTTCTCCATCAATAGCATACATATTTATTTCTATCTTAAGAATGGTTTGTCTTTTAAATGCAGGTTTGCAATGGGGAGGTTGATGTCCACATAGATTTATTTTTTATTATTTTAATTCTAGAAACAGCAGAATTATTTCAAAGATAATATATTGTTTAAAGTTAGTAGTCATTAGTGTGCATGGTAAACTTGGAAGGCGTAAAATACTCTGTAGACTAAATCGATCTGTGATGTCAAGGGTTAATAATTATGCAGTTTAATATTTTACCATTTTGCCTTTGCAAGCAGATGTTAACAGAGTATTCCCTGACCTTACTTCCCAATACATAATAGAGAGAATATTTCAGATAAGTAGTGCCTTTGATGGTTTGCATATAACACTCAAAAATGGCTTAAAATGTCTGTTGAAAGTTCTGGTTTTTTTCCATAAAGCATTTTTTTCTAGATTCTTTATGCAGTTTTCAAAATTTTGTGAATAAAGTCATAGAATAAGACAACTTAGTACATTAGTACTCCAGTGGAATTATGTCTATCTATCTTTGACCAAAAACCTCAAACATTAAATAAAGGGGCATTCATCAATTTCAGAATATTCAATAGTTGCTTCCATATTTGTAGCATGTACATTTTTATTGTTCACAATGAAATAGCTTCAAGGAAATAACAAATCTAATGTTTTCATTAAAATATAAAACATTCATAAAATTTGATGAGGAAGCATGACCTGAAATAGTTTCTTAGTGCTGATGCATAAAAAAAAAAACAGTAACCAGCACTGGAACTTTTTAGTAACTAGCCTAAAAATGAAATAAAAGTTTTATATAGTTTCTTTTAACTTTAAATCCCAGCATATTTGTTTTAAGAGATCTTGGTTTATTAACTCTTTGACTATGTCTACACTGGCAAATTAGTATGGACTAAGGAGGCTTAGTCCGAACTAATTTGGCCCATGGCCACACTAGATATTCCTTGGTTTGAAATAAGAAATTTCTTAGCTCAAACTCAGGAAAGCTTACTTCAAACTAGTTAGTACCAAGGTTAGTTCAGACTTCCACACTTAGTTCAAACTTTAGTTTGAACTAGGCATAGGTAAGGCCCGAAATAAGGCTTATTTCGAACTCAGGAAGTTCGAACTAAGCCATTAGTTCACACTAACCACACATTCTAGTTTGAACTAAGTGTTAGTTTGAACTAGAATACATTGTTAGCTTGAAATAAAAGGTTCCCAGTTCATTCGAACTAACCCATGATTCGAACTAACCTTGAACTTCTTAGTTCAGACTAGCAAGTCCAAACTAATTTGAGTAGATGTAGATATAGCCTTTGAGTCTTCTTAAAATGATAAGGCAAGATTTCCATGAAAAGAAGAATTTAGGTGAGAGTCTGAGCAAAGAATTTTCTCTTTCTTTGACAATTGAATTATGTAAATTCAAAAAAAGAAGGGAGGCACTGGGGAACTGGAAGGGACTTGCATGAGCTCTTCTTTAAATGTAGTTAGCCTTTAGAAAAGAAGGAGTACCAGTAAATATGTAGTTGACATTGTAGAGAATATAAAATACTTTTCCCAGGAAATGTCACATCTATTGATGACTGAGTGAAAACTCTTTTTGAGGGAGCAACTTAATTTGTTGATGACATATTTGGGAAAGATTAGAGAGATGTGTCTACTTAGGATTTTTCTAAAGTTAATACACATCAGTGGCACTACTGTACTCAAGCAGCATTTTATAATATACAGTAACTACACCAACAGGTTCTCCCATTGGTACAAGTAATCCACCTCCTTGAGAAGCACTATGTAGATCACCAGAAGACTTCTTCCATTGATCTAGCACAAGCTACATGTGAACTTAGACTGGCTTTAACAAAGTCATGCAGAGATATGGCTTTCTCACACCCCTGACTGAGAGGGTTAAACCAGCCTAGTTTTCTAATGCAGGCCAGATGTGATGGATGCCTGCTCACCACTGTGTAGCCTTCTGCTGGCCGTCCCAGAAAACTTCTCTGGTAGCCACTTCAACCTCTCCAGTGGTGTGTTGCCCACTCTTCCTCTGTTCCAGAACCCCCATCTTCCTGCAAGTTGCCATTAGCTTTGTGGTACAGCCCTCCAGCTGTGGCTTCATTTTTGTTCCTCTCCCTTTTGGGGTTGGTGGGGGCTTCAGTAGTGCTTGGTCACATGGACCAGTGGCCATAGCAGTCTAAAGTTGGGCCCTTAATTTAGGACTCCACTGCTCCTTGTCTAGCGTCAGCCCTGCCTTCTCTGGCTGGCCCTTACTCCAGGACTCAGTGTCTGCTCCTCTCCTGGAGCCTGCCACTGCTCTGTTCCAGGGAACTGGCCAGCCTCTCCCCGCAGACCTTCCATCCTTATGGGAGTTCCTAAGTGTGACTCATCTCTCCCTGCTGCTGGCAGCTCTTCTTATGACAGTCAGCTTGGCCCCAGATGGTTGCTTCCATTTTGGCATCTCTGACTGGCTGTTATGCCCACAGACTCTCCAGAACTCCATTAATCCCTTCTTTGCTGGGATAGCTACCTGTCCCACCACACCAGGAGTTAATTATCTGTTCTTGCTGTCAAAATAAAAGAAAGAGTTTGCTAAGAAGAAGTATAAGTTATTATATACCGAGTCACTTTAGGATACATCTTTCTTTAAACTAAAGTTCTCATCTCCTTTTAAAATTATTCATTATGCAAGCCTGGCAGAGGAAAGGAATTGATATAAAAAATGATGGTGACACAATATAATTCAAGTCACTTTTGGTTTCTTTTGATGTCAGTTGGATTTTATTGTTGTCATCACTTCTTCTCCTATTCAGTGCAAGTAACACCTTAAAATGGCTTGTGTCTCATTTTCAACTAAACTATTTCTTGTTGATCCTGGGGGAAAAGTATATTAACATGCATCTGTGAGAAAGTGTATGTTTACTCATAAATGAAAAAGAAACTTTTTAAATAAAAATGTTTCCTTCCTTTTCTTTGGCTGTGAAATTCATATTTATGAAGCATGCAGTCATTGTCAAAGACAGCAATTAAACTTAGGGCCTTATGGAATCAGACTTCTTCTGTTGACTTCAGTGGGAGCAGGACTGTGCTCTTAGCTGGCCTCCTTTTGAGGAAACTTTGGAAGTCAACAGTGAAAGTCACATTTGTATATTGCAACTGATTAAGGAATTCAAAGCCATGATTTGATATAAAGCAAATTTTGAAGGCCCAATGTCATGAAATGCTGAGCCCTGTCAGTGAGTACACTACAGATTGGACCTTTACTAGACAAAGCACTTTACTTTGTTTCTTATGGTATGCGAAGCATCTCTGAAGGGCAAATAAAAACCTTTAAAAACTGAAATGAAGAAAAAAATGTATAGCTGTCTGTAGTCTTTCAAAGGAAATCCTAGTTTATGATCTAAGCCTTATTGTGATTGTGTTCTGTCTTGTTTGCTAGTCTGGTGAAAGAACACTGGTAGCCAATGCACAACTGTTCAGGATCTACAAAATCAGTAATTGTGGGGGGTTAGCAGTCTGGATGCATCACCTTTCAAATTGCCCAAACTTTAAATCAAATTTGTAAACATAGGGGTTGATTCCCCCTTTCTTGAAATATTGTGTAGTTGTTTCCATCTGTCAAATCAAAATGGTAGCTTTTTTGTACTAACTTTACACAGCTATAAATGCCTACATAAGGGACAAAGAAATAGCACCTTAGGCCACATCTGCACTTGTAGCTGGGGTTGTCATTCATTCACTGATCTAGCACACTAAAAATAGAAATGTAGTCAGGATAGAATGGGCAATGGCAAAGACAGGCTTCAGCTAGCCCTCTCATACATCCACCTATGCCATTCAGACAGGGTATTACTTGCACAGCTAGTCTATGACACTGTTAAATCTGCTACCCAAGATACACTACTATATATAGCACACTAGATCAATGAGTACTAGCCTGAGTATATCTACACAAGATGGGAGTCATACACCCAACTCCAGACATAGATATTACCATACTGTGCTAATTTCTATGAATCTGAGCATAATTTGTGTAAGCAGGGTATAGAGGCTGGGCACTTCATTTGCTTAGCAGCTGAAAGGGGGGCATGGGCTTTGTATTTGCATTAGTACAATTAAGTACTTAGCATAATTACACTGTATATGGATTAATCCACCAGGGTGCTGGACAATATGGGGAACAGGTTGTGTGGCTGATTTGGGTTGCAAGTCCTTCAAATCCTGTGTTTTAACTGAAGGCAGAAATGAAATATTGTATTTTCATGATATGCTGCCCTTTGACTGTATAAACTGTGTTTAGCTGCTCTGATGGAAAAGTTACCATCAGCAGCATAGAACTCGGAAGAGTTAGCAACCCTATTTTTCAGCCTTCTAAGAGCAAGGAAGGAGGGAGTATCAACTCTGCTGAAGAACTGAGCCTTAGGCAAAGCCTAGTTCCAATCCCATTGTTAAAAATAGATTTAATGATTCTTTGTGAAGTCCTTTTGTTATTTTGATCAGCAGACACTCTCTGGTGTTTTAAAGGCTGAAATCTGGAATGAAATCACTAGAAAGTTGAAATTCTCTCTAAGAGCTAAATTCTCTGAAAAACTGACAGGTTAGGAGAGCCTCTTACAAGCAGACAGTGGGTGCTAGCAGATGGCACCAGTGGTGGTGTGAGCAAACAGCAGGGCAAGTCATCAGTGCCTGTAGAAGATACAAGTGACTGGTGGCAGCAGTCAGCAGGTGGTAGTGCAAGTATCCCAGTGGATGGTGCTAGCTAGCAGAAGTGGGGTGGGTGGTGCCGGTAACCAGCAGGCAGTGCCAGCAGACTGGGCTAGTGGAAGGTTTGAGTGACCAGCAGGCAGCGAGAGTGGATCTCAAAGTGGCAGAAGACAACTGGAGGGGACTGGCTGAGCCCCCCTGCCGCCTTCAGAGGTGAATGCTAAAGCAATGATGGTCAGTATGGCTGTGTTCTCACACAGCCAGTTATTTCGATATATGGTTGTTTCGCAACAACCATATATCGAAATAACCCTTATTTCGAAACAACTTATTTTGAATTTACAAAATGTTAATTCGAAATAAGGAAAAAAAAGGGGAATCGAAATAGCAAGTTCACACTGTGAACTTGCTATTTCAGTACCTGGTCCAGGGGGCTGCAGCCCCCTGGGAGTGAGCGGCTGCTGCAGCTCACCCTGCAACCCCAGAAAGGGGGCTGCAGCCCCGGAAAGCAGGGTGCAGCCCCCGGCGGGGGAGGGGTGAGCGGCTGCGGGGTGCTGGAGCCTGCCGCCGGAGCTGGGGTGCCGGGCTGAGCTGGCAGCCCGGGCTGCACCCCCAACACTGCCAGCGGGTCGGGGGCGCTGGGCTCAGCCGGCAGCCCGGGATGCCCCCTGACACCGCCAGCAGGTCGGGGCTGCCGGCTGGGCTCGGCGCCCGCGACCCGCCGGGGGTGTCGGGGGTGCAGCCCCGGCTGTCGGCTGAGCCGCCTGGCAGGTGTTCACCCCTGCCACCCCGCCGGAGGCTGCAGCCCCCTTTCTGGGGCTGCAACCCCCTTCTGGGGCTGAGGGACAGCCCTCAGCACCCTGGCCAAGGACCTGAAGGTTCCCTGGCCAGGGTGCTGATGATCCAATGTTGTTTTGGAACACTTTGTTCTGAAACAACATGTTCACACGCCTTGTTTCCAAACAAGGGTTTCAAAACAAGTTTGTTTCTACCCCAAATGGGCTTTAACTTGTTTCGAAACAACTGTGTGTCGTGTGAACAGCTGAAACCTTATTTCGAAACAACTTCTGTTATTTCGAAATAAGGAGGCTGTGTGAACACAGCCTATAAGAGAAATGGAGAAGTGAGGGACATGTTCTTATACTGGGGTGGTGTGAGTTCTGCTTATTGGTTTTTGTGTGAACCTGCCATGCTATGTCCACACATATATAATTATTTCAAAATAACCCAGTTTGAAATGAGTTATTTCAAAATAAAATCCTTATTTTGAAATAAGTTAATTCAAATTAGCAGTTTGTTAATTCGAATTAAGGGAAAGCCTGCTTTCGAAATAGCCATTGTTTCAAAATGGTTATTTTGAAACAAGGCCGTTCGGACATGTTGTTTTGAAACAGTTGCTTTGAAATAATGGTGTTGTTTTGAAACAATGTGTCCGAACACCATTGTTTTGAAACAACCGTTTTGAAACAACAGTTATTTCGATTAGATGGGAGGTTTAATGGTTTTGAAATAATGGTGTGTTGTGTGGATAATAAGAAGCCTGTGTGGACATATCCATGCACTGTCTCTCCAAATCAGTTCTGGTTTTAATATTGCCTCTATATATTTTCATTATGTTACTATTAAAAATTGTATTTACTACACTCTGACTCATGCTTACAGAAGGGGTAGCATTGCCCTCTAGGGCATCCAGGGAGTAGTGTGTGATGTCCCAAAAGACTAGGTAGGAGCTTGAGACAATTGGGGTTATAACATTTTTTGGGAACCCCTAGCTATAGAACTTGGCCCTTTATTGTCACCTTCTTGGCCTGGAAGGAGGGTAACACTTGATATAGTTTTAAAAATGTAGAATTAAGTCACTTTATGTCACATTAATAACCAAGATCAAATCCTTTCCAAGCCACCTGTAGGATGTGTATGTAAACATAAAACTGTATATCTTTATTTATTATATAAATAATGGACCAATTTAATAGTGTAATACAGCTTTTTTGTGCCAGTCCATTGATGTAGGTCAGCCATAAATTGACTTTATGACCACTTTGTACTACCAGATCAGTTCAGAGAATCTGGAGTATATCAGTGAATCTGACTTCATATATTTTTTCAGTCTCTTTTCCAATAGAAGTAAAATTTTAAAGCCAGATGCTCTTCTATTATGCACTTATGTACCGCTGTATTTTCACAGGACACTGAAATCTCCTCTTAATTGGCCCAATGGTCTTTGCTTTCTGTTAATAAAGTATGAGTAACAGTTTTTCTTCACATATGGTGGGAAGACAATTGGGAGGTTATTGAAGCCTAATTGCAAGCTAAACAGGCTTTTGCTCAATCTTCTCTTTCCTTGTGACAGCAGTGTAATGAGCCCTCAATTGCTGGCTGGACCCCTGAGTCTATAGGGTGGGCCCAGCCAAGGGCCACTTCTGATCATGTGTCTAGAAGCTGCCTGAGATGCTCCAGTTGATAGGTAGCAAGTGGAGCCAGCACACCAATACTCTAGTTCCATTTGTTACTTAGCAAACAGAGCTGTGAGAGGAGGGGGAAGGAAGATGCAGCAAGGTGAGGCGCACCCACAGCAGCACCTGGTAGTGACATGAACTTCACTGCTGTGGCTGTAGGGCTGGCCAGGAGCTGGCAGACATGCCCATTGGCTGCTGACTGGCCCTGCAGCTGCAGTAGTAAAGTTTGGTGTTGCCAGACGCTATCTCCAAGTGGATGGTCCCTGGCCCACTCTTGGCTTCCATCCTGCTCTGTGGTAGTTCAGTCTGTATTTAGGCACCCCTTTGCCTTTGACATGATCTGTGAAGACAAATTAGAATGAATATAATGGGACATGATTCTCAAAAGTGTTCTGTGTTGGCATAATTCTGTTTCCATTAGAATCTATGTAAAAATCCCATCTGACTTCAGTGGAAACAGCGCTAGATCAACACTGAGCACCTTTGAAAGTCATACTCCTAATAGTGGCAGCTCATGTTTATAGGATGCGGGAGCACTGCCCCAGCAAAATATGCAAGCACATATATTGTGTGTGTGTGTGCGCGCGCGAGCACATGACTTAATACAGACTGAACACAACACATGTATAACACTGCTGCTGGTTATTAGCCACTGTATCTGTGAAACATGAACAGTTGTTATTTCCAGAGTCGCAGAACGTGAAACTGTGGTGGTTTTCGGTGGGGCTGGGAGACTGGATTAACCACCCAAGACACAAGCTACAGTGATTTTACAGATGTGATACATTACATTCGAATTGTGCTATGCAGGCCATACTAGCGGGATCTAAAAGGTACCCACTTAATGCCAATGTAATTGTGTTTCAAACAGGATCACATTAATAAGCTCTAAACACCTTCTAGAGTGTGCTAGCAGGGTCTATGAAAGGCAGCCAAAGTGCAACAAGTCAGAGTGGTCTATAGTCACTGCAGCTTGTGGCTTGTGTGGTGGATCCAGTGCCACAAATCCAGTGACTGTGCTGGGACCTGTGTGAATCACCTGTGTTCTGTTGTGCTGGAAGGCAGCTCCCATGGTCTAGCTTAGGGAATAAACTAATTACCCATGACTGTGAGCTAGAAATAAACATATATATCCTCCAAAGCAGGATAAAGGCTCCAGGCAACTGTCTGCTCTGCAGAAGGTAGCAGCAGTTGCTGCAGAAGACTAGGAAAATTCTCTCTTTGAAGTGAACTTTAATGTGAAGGTTCCTGATTAGAGGCTTGGCAGTTTGACAGAAAGAGCTGGTCTTTTATTTATGTATTTATTATATGCTCCACCAGCCTCAAAGTTCACCAGCCACCACTGGCCCATAACTTTTTATGAAAATTCACTGTATCACTTATAGCAATTCACTTATCACATGAGCTTTTGTGGGAGAAAATCCCACATCATCAGAAGCATCCAATGAAGTGGGATTTTCTTCCATGAAAGCTCATGCAATAAATAAATGTGTTAGTCTTTATATGCCACAGGACTCCTTGCTTGTTTTGGTGAACCAGACTAACATGGCTGCCCCTTTGGAACCAATCCACTGTATCACTTACACCACAGCATCACTTATGCCAATGGAGGGATTGCCATAGACCTCGTTGTAAACAATATCAGATCCTTAGTGAAAATGTATCTTTTTTTTTCCTCATAAATGTGCCTTCAAGTTGAGAGATTTAATCCCGTACACCAACACAATGAGGGTTTCTCTCTAGCAACTCTCCTGAAGAAGGAGAGTTAAAAGTAAAACTCCAACAGAGCTTTAAGTATATGGATTGTATTTCAGCAAGGGCAATTCTAATAAATCATTTTCATTTAAATTAATACTTAATCATAAGTGCTTTACTTTGCTAATAATGTTTTATTTTGCACAGCAATTGTTGCAGAAGTGATGTTTTCTATTCCATTTATAATATTTCTCTTGATTTTCATGCTGAGGTAGAAACATAAATAATGAGTCTCATCTTCTATTGGTCATGATTAATTGATAGCAAAATATCATAGATTACCAACACTTCATTTATTTCAGTGCATCATTTCAAATTATGGAAGTAAATGCTTCATTTGCCATTTATCTCTTGTGAATAAAACTTGCAGAGAAAGACAAAAAAGGTACACACAGTCCAAATGAGAATCATACTGAAATTATAGTGAATGTATGATTTAGCATTATTCTACATTCAGTGAAATATTTAGAATATTTCAGTATAAATAATGTCAGGCACTAGTATTCCTGTTCTGAAACACAAGCTTAGACAAAATGCCTACTATGGCTCTTACTGTAGAAGGAGCCCTCTCCGTTGTCCATTACATAAAGAGTATTTGAAGGGCATTGATCTGGTCACTGTTTTACTTAAATGGGTACGAAGTAATGGCATAATAAAAGAACAAGTTCCCCTTCAATTTTTTAAGAGTGACTCTGACATCTATTCTTGTCTTGTTCCAATACAACAATAGTAAAGTAACACAAGCATGATGGATAAAGACATTAACTAGTGGGGGAGGAGGAATCCATCCATCAGTTGTCTTTACTGTTTTTGTGACATTATTTTCACGAGCAAAAAATGAATCACCCATGAAGCATTTTGTTAAAGTAGAAACATGACTTTTTATGGTAATCAGGAAACAAATAGTGAGGTAGGAGCATTGAGCAAAGAGTGAGAGGAAGGATAGAGCGTTGTGTGGGGAAGAGGTGACAAATGTGAGCTATGAATGGAGTTGTATTCATTTATGGGTTTAATTGCTTGAGAAATTTATGCAAAGAGTTTCATTACTGGTACAGTTTGGTATTGGTATTAGTGGGACTGATTATATGATGGAAATAGCAGTTTTCTTTACTCTTGAAATGTAGGTCTGCATTGACAGAGTCACTGTAGGTACAGCCAGATAAATTCTCCAGGATTGACTGAATGACAGTAAAAACCTGCTCAATCAATCTACCCACACAAAAAGATTAATGCTGCATCAACAGAAGGGCATTTCCTATCAGTGCAACACAGTGGGGACACTGTGCTACATAGAAATTAGGAAGTCAAGGGGAGATACGCAAGCTACTCTGCATAGCTTGTGTTTCTCTTCTCAACTGCTGCTGAATTACAGCAGCGAAAATCAAGTTACGGTAAGGAGACAGTGCAAGCAGGGAATGGACCACTTTAGCTTGATTTAGGATGGTGAGTGAGTAATAACTTTATCCCAGAAATAATACTTTGAAAACTCAAGAAGGTTGAATTATAATTGTTTCTGGAGATACAGATCCAGGGATGTCGAATTGTAAGAAATACTGTGATTTAGACAAGCAACGCATCTCAGGTCCAGATCCTCAGAGTTTTTCAGGCACCTAACTCAATGATTTTGATAAGAATGAAGCACCTAAATACCTGGGAGGATCTAGAATTCAGTGATCAATTAATTGCATATTTATTAATTAAAGTAGGCTGTGTCCACACATACATCGTTATTTCAAAATAAGTTATTTTGAAATGTGTTATTTCAAAATAAAGTCCTTATTTCAAAATAAGTTAATTTGAATTAAGAAAAAGTTAATTTCAAATTAAGGGAAAAGCTCAAAGCGAGATAGCATGTCCAAACATAGGACCTGCTATTTTGCTTTAGGAGAGAGGCACCATGGGAGGTGTGGCAACATGGCCCCCTCCCTGGGCCATGCCCCCATCCAATATAGAATAAAAGGAAGGCACCCTGGGAAGGAGAAGGACAAAAATTTTATTTCAAAATAACATGTCCGAATGGCATTACTTCGAAATAACCATTTTGAAATAACAGCCCTTTCAATTTAAAGAAGGTTTAAGCTATTTCAAAATGACGGCTCTTATTTCAAAATGATGGAGCCCATCATTTTGAAATAAGAATACATCTTGTGGACCTAATCGCTTTTATTTCAAAATAACCATTGTTATTTTGAAATAAAAGAGACATGTGGAAATACCCGTACAGTGACACACATTCTTTCTTCTAACTGAGTTGTGCTTGCTCCAGGAGTGGGCTTAAAGAATGGAAGGAGGTTTAAGCCATCTTGAGTCTCCTATCTGTTCCCTGGGGTATTACTTTACTTAAAGCCTGTCAACCATCAGTGACAAAAGGCTTTTTTTTTCCTTCTTCAGCTGGGAAACAACCAGATACAGCTGCATCCTTGCTATACAATTCCCCTCAATCAATGCTAGAGGTAGTAAGGGGTGACACACAAGCCACTAACAGTGATTTTGCTTCTTGGGAAGAATTGCCAGTGCAGATGGCAGGAATTCCCCTGTCAGCTATTTCTCTTAGAATTAAGGTCTCTCTTTAGCATAAGGTTTCAAAGTGCTGAGGGACTGAGGAACTTATGTTAATATCAACTCAACCACTGTCAATTATGTGGGGTAAGAAGAAGATGAGTAAGCAACATGAATTTCCCTAGATCTCCTCTTCCTCCCAGCCCTGGTTTGGCCTTTCCTGTACAGTATAAACCTCTGAAGTATCATTCCTTGGGGCACAGGAAGGCAGGCAATGATACTTCAGAGATGTACAGCCCCTGGATTTTCTCATATACATTGCAACTCTTCCTTCTGTATAGGTAAATTCTAGGTATCTTCCTGCTCTTGCTGTTATTCATGTTTTCCTTGTTCTCTACCTGTTTATAATTATAGGTGTTTTACTATAAAGTATATAAGGAATATTTGTATAGATTTGGATGTGTTATGCATTCACTACTTGGAAATAGTTTGGCATGAGCTTGGGGTTCAAAAAGAAAAGATGTGTCTCTAGGGCCTTGCTATATTTAGAGTGTTTTGGTAGTGTTAGCTTTCTTCAAAGTTTGTAACGTGCAAAGTGAAGTATTCTTAAATGTGTATGATGCAGTGTTTTAAGATCACTTTTCATTGTCTATTCAAATCTTCATTGCTCTAATAGATTTTCTTCCTCTTCAGATTTATGGAAGAGCATCTGTAGAGCAGCAATAATCTATTTCTTTAATTCCAGAAATTAAAATACTCTCCTTTGCTCTGGATAACAATGTTATTGTGATGTTGTTTAATTGAAAAAAATGTGTTGCATTTCAGTTAACCCTTTAGTTACAGTACACACTTTTGAAACATTGAGTGATTTGTGACTTCTAGAATGAGGAGGCTATACAAAGGTTCAGAGGTTGTGTACCAAGATAAATATTGTATCCAAAGATAGAAAATGATAATGCAAACCAGGAAAATAATATAAACAGGAAGGGAATAATACATTTCTTGGCAGGGAAATTGCTGAATGCACAGAGCCATGAAAGAGATAATTTAGAAGGGAAAATTTATTTGCCTTCCCCATATGAATAAATCACTGTTCTGCAAGATTGAATATCTGTTCTGTGGTTGGCATCCTATGTTCATAACATTATGGTTTATATATACACATATATTTCACAGACAGAAAATGGGATGACCAAACTGCTGTTTAATTGAGAAGTTTTCAGTGAGGTGATAATGTATCTGAAAGTTCTGTTCTACAGTCAAAATGCACAATACTAGATGCACAGGAAGAGCAAAACACATGCATGCCCCAGGTGTGTGAAAATGAGGCTGAAAGCTGAATACCTTCAGCCATCCAGTAAAGGCATTAATATCCCTATTCATCAGAATGCTCACCATCTACATTACTTTAAACATGGACTTCAGTGTTTTGTTGAATAGAGACAGACAAACACATTCCAATGCATTACTGCATTAGATCCCAGTCACTTACTAATGACCTTTAAAAAAAAAATATTTTTGGAGGACAAAGAAGTGGTTTCTTCTACCACTGAAAATTGTTCCCAGAAGAAGAAATATTAGGAAATTAGTTGTAAACAGGTTTTCTTTAACCGCTATTGGTTGTTAATTTTTCTTTAAGGCTTTTGTCCCATCCTCAGTTCTTTAACCAGCAGGGTATGGCCCACAAGCCATTTTCCACTCACTTTTTAAAAATAAAAACTAAGGTTTGGATGTTCAGTAGTCTCCATCTTCATGTTTCAAAAAACAGTTCGCTACTTCCATTCACTTCTCTCTTGTTTGGATCCTGTGGCTTCTCAAGATTTCTTCCCTCCTCCATGCTCCCTTGATTCACTTTTCTATGCCTTTCCTATAAATCTTTGGAATGTCTCCTCCCACAGCTTCCACTCTGATCCTTTCCCCTCAGAGCCTTACACAACCGTCCTCCAATTCATGAAAGTAAACAAAGCAACATTCGTGGGTCATGTGCTTCCACCCACTCCTTTGTCTCTGTGTTCCTTAGATAACTGGTAAACTATGAGGCAAAACATCTTTTCTGTGGTGAAGGGCATAGCATACTTCTGGGTGTGCTATAAGTAACAAGTGGTGAGGAGGGTGGCAGAGATTAACAGATGTGTCATATACTGTGCCATTCAGTTGCACCTTTGAAAATATTGTATATCTTCTAAAAATATTAACTCTGTAGTATATGTTCAGCAAAGAAACATCAGTCCCCCTTCTAATCAGTACTAAACTGTTTTCTCATGATTCTCTTGGAGTCTTTGTTTTCAATTCTTAAACTGGATTTGAGGAGAACATCTGGGTGTGCCAATCCAAGAACAGGACTAGGGTTTTCAGAGTGAACATATACACTCTGTAATGTTCACTTGGATCTCAGGAAACTGGAAAGCCAAGGAGCAGCAAGGGCAAGGGTTCTTGGTCCTGCACTGACTATTTGCATTATGGTCCCCTGGGACTCTGTCCTCTTACAGAAGCCATGTTTCCAGAATTTTGAATTTCCTGTTGCTTTAGAAGAAGTTTCCACAAAGGGAGTTAGTAGGTAGCTACAAGAAAAACAAAATAAAACCAACACACCACATCCTTTCTTCCAAACTCATGCTGTATTACTCTCCCTGTGTGTGTGTGTTTTAGTCCTAGACTGCTGAAGTGGATGGTGACCCCTAACTCATTCACACATGGAGAGGAGGAATCTCACCCTAGAGGAACCAAAACAGAGCCAGTGCTGGACTTCCCATTAGGCACTGTAGGCATAGTGCCCAGGGCCTACAAAGGAGGGGGAAAAAAATTTTAAAAAGCAGAAAAAATAAGGAAAATAATGTGGTTTAGCATTAGAATAGCTTAAAGTGCATCATGTCAATCAATGTAATTCAATTGGCGTTTACCCCACTTTTTGCACATTTTGGAGTGAAAGTGCCTAGGGCCTACAAACACCAAAATCCGGCCCTGAACAGAGCTGCTCACCTTTGGGCCCCTCCCCCTCACAAGAAGGCATGTTGATTTAAATCTATGCACAAGTGCTAGTTACCTACTAGAAATGAACCTAATCAATTGTAAACACCTCCCTTTGCTGAAACACACACATTGAAGGACCACAGTGCAGCACGAGTTTGGAAGGGAGGATAGGACAAACCCATTGCCCCTCTCCTGTCCCCTGCAACAGGAGATCACCATGACTGCTCAGCTTCTACTGCATTTATAAGTCCACAAGAGACCCTAGAGCTCAGTAACCACTGGTGTAGTTTTATTTATAGGTTGTGCTCCCACCACCTTTTCACCATACTCAGTTTGTTGTTTAACAGCTGCAGCCAGGAGGTACAAGCTAACATTCTACTAAAACTCCAGGGCTTCCTTTTCCAACTAGATCCTGGGGTAATTAGGCAGGCAGCTGTGTTCCATTCCCTAATTAGGTTTTCTTCAGTCAGCTCCAATTTACCTCCCAGAATTGGGGCTGGTGTGACAAAGGACTGACTTAACTGTTCTTACTTGGCACATTGTCACATCTTCACCATTATGCCCCAACATCTCCCAAACAACCCCTCCTCCACAACACTACTGAAGAAAAGGCAACACTTACAATGCTTAACATTATTATCAACACAGAAAGGAGGAAAAGAAGAGGAAGCTCAAACTCAGCACAGCAGCAGCACCCACCCATTGCAGCTAGCCATCCCAGAGCTCCTGTGCCTCGGGACAGGCAAGGGGACCACACTGCCCCAGGAGGACCACACACAGCAGAAGGAAGAGGTAAGCAAGAAAGTGCAGAGCCGTAGATCAGTGCCAGGGAGTCAGGTCCCCCACATCCCAGGCTGCAAAGAAAGCAACCCTTTGTTTTGAAACCCACAGGCTTGGCTACACTGCCTCAGTGCCAGAGTGGCAGAATTCCTCAGCATCTGAGAAGAATGCCACCCTCTCATTACAACATAACCCAACAGCAAACTTCAGCTCAGTGGCATGCTGTCAGTCTGTGACATCAGAGATAGGTCCCCAAACAAAAGGGAGGAATCAGGGAAAGTACCTAGGCACCTGGGTCAGATAGCAGCAAACAGGCCAAACGACAGGGAGTTAGTGGTCCTCATACTGTTCAGGGCCAAGCATGAATTCTGTGTGAAACAAACAGGTCAGAGGATGGAACCATATTGGCACATTCTTTAAAAGCCCAAGCTTGAGTTAAATTTGGCCTGCCGCCCATGCCTACCTGCAGCATGTAGAATACCAAGTTTAGGTTAGAGAGAGGCCACCAGGCAATGTGAGGGGTGAGGGTGGGGGCAGAAGCATAAATACAAATCATAAACACATTTATGCCAGCCCATGCCAAAGCTCAAGAGTGCCCAGATTCAGAAAATGAGCATGACAGATAGGGACAGGCCCCAGGAGAAGCTGAAGCACCAGGTTAAGACACTGGGAGAACACAGCTGGGGAACAAATGACCTTAAAATGAAGTGGATGTTTATGAAGGAGAAAGTACAAGCAGGATTAAACAGGAATGCCAGAAGTGTGAGTGTGTGGGAAAGTGTCCCAACTCCCCAATCATAAGGGTAGTAGGGCCACTCTCTGAGCATTTTCCATGATGGGGACTGAGAAAGAGGACCTCATAGGGACACCTTACTAGCCCTGCTATGAGTATGAGCAATAGCACAGATCCACAAGGACACCTGAAGGGAGGACAGCATCCATTCTCTTTATTTGTGATTGATCAGCACAACTAGATGGCTGGGTATGGTAATCAATGAGTACATGCACCACTATGCATGCAGGGAACACAGATATCAAACAGCAACATTTCATTCCCCTTTCAGCCTCTGCACACTCCCCCACACACTCCCTCCCCTTTCCTGTCCAAGGACAGCTGTCTTCCACATAGCCCTAGGTTACTTACATTACAGACTTCAAGGCTGGCACACCAGCATGTTTGGTGAAGATGTACATCTCTGAAAGGCAAATATTGGCTTATATTCATGTGAAGCAATTTGGCAGATGATGTCTTCCCTGGAGAAATGCTCACCAGACCCTCACCATCAATCTGCAATCCATCCTTCATGACCATCCATGTTTCTACCAGTAAAGTCTTCCCTAGCCCTTTGCACCTGAATTAACCTTATAACCACCAGGATAATCATTAGCAATATTCCCTGCAAACTTTCCTTCCCCTAGCATATTCTGTTCTCTCCATAATAAGATGACCAACTTAGGGTATGCAGGTGAAGGTTATTCTGGTAAAACATCACCAGAGAGGCCCATCCTGTCCTACCCCAAACTCCAGAAGGTCCTTGGAAACTAGAGCGTGCTTTATGCATTCACAATCAAGGCAGAGAAGAGACAGCCACACCAATCACTCAAGGTTGCTCTAGCTTCCTTATCAACCAAAATGAAGTTGTGGTGCAGGAATGCATGGGGAACAGAGAGAGGTATGGTAGAGAGAACTGACAGGTGCAGGGATGCTTGGATCTACTGGTCAATGAGATACACCTGAAGAGTATCAACCAAAGTGGACCATTTTAGCTATGACTCCTAAGTTGGACAGCTGGATTGAGTAGCTAGCATCTTAAGGCTAATGGTCACCCAGACCCAGATTATATATGATCCCTTCAGAGGACAACCCACACCAGAAGAGTCTCAGCACCTAACTCTTGGCTCTGCCAAGGTTCAAGTTCCAATCCTGTCTCCACAAACCCGGACCCAGACTCTGCTGCAGCAATGCCATGCCATCACCCTCCCTTCTGTTCCTGCCTCTTATGATTTTCTGCCTACCCCTTGCATCGTCCCTGATTCTGTCCATGATCCCCACGTGAGACAGTCTTGTCTCCCTTGTCTGTTGGCTCCTCACAAAAGAGAAGCCTTGCCAGCTTTGACTAAATGCTCCATCAACTGTCTCTGGGCATTCCCATTGCCATAATTTCTCTGTCTCCCCAAGCAGAATAAAACCCATCACACCACCCTAATATTCAGTCACTACCCATTCCTGAGTCCCTGGTCTTCACAGAGATTGGTTTCCCTGGTCTCAAGAAGACCCTGTTCCCGCTTAACTCTGCTCCAAGGAAAAAGAAATATTGAGCAGTGGTGGTAGCTTTTCCTGTCTTGTCTTTCTAATGAAAGCCCACCCCACATAGCAATACAGCTAGAATGCCAAATCCACTGTCCATGTACAACACATTTTTATAACAAGCACACATTTAGTCACTATTTTTTTTTAGTTCTCTAGGATTTTTGTGAATTCACACCTTTTAGTTTCAAACTTACTTTAGACCATCAGCTTTTGTTTTGCTTCTTTGTTAGGTAGGTGTCCCCTCTTTACTATGGAAATTAAATGTTAGTGCATGCACTCTGGAGTCTGTCTTCCTTTCTGACTAATATTCATTATGTCCTTCTGCAATCTAAAACATCTTCTGCAGAAGTTTGTCATGGATATACCAGTCTTTCTTTATGAAAATGCCTGCCTCTATATGGGTGTCCTGGGGTGAGAATGCTGTTTCTGCTCAACAGAAGCCATCTGCATTTCTTATCTCTCCTGATCCTCCTCCTTCGACTTTTCTCTTTCTAGATGACTGTTGTCATTGCCCTCCTCCCCCTCCCTCTTCATCTATCTGTAGGTCATCACAAGAAAATATATTTGCTTCATCACAATGATAAGTAAGAGGCAGCAAGACAGGGATATTGTACACACTGTTTTGGAGCTCTACTGTAAAGTACCAACAGAGGCATGGAGGCACCACCACAGCATTTGCACAATGCCAAAGGCTCTTTGCATTACCAACCAAAGGGCCTCATCAGCCTGATTATACTGCTCCTTTACATCAGTATCAAGGTTCAATACAAGTATGGGAAGCCATGATCAGATCAAGTATTTGATGTCACCTATGTAGGGCACAGATACTTGAAGGGTAGAACACCTGTTCCCATGGTTGGATAAACTATGGTGGAGGAGCAGTGGTGGCAATAACTCTGTATAGCTTGGACATAGAGGAAGGGGTATGTTGTGGTTGGGTGGGAGTAAGGCTGGAGTAGTCTGAGTCTTAGCTACCAGCCACCCATGGGAAACACTATTGCTTGATCCTTTATAACAGTTAGAAAAATAGTATTGATTGCCAATTAATAATAATTTACTGAGCTGGGGATAATAATGTTCTCATCCCAGAATCAGGCTACACAACATCAAAACTAACAAGTTCAATTTCTGGTACAACTATCCCGGCAAAGACATGGTGTGGCAAAGACATTCACGCTGATGCAAAGCAAAGATGTAGCCACTTGTGTTAAGACACTCAGGCTATGTCTACAATGCCAGAGATATTTTGAAATAGTTATTTCAAGATAACTATTTTGAATTTATTTTGAAACAAAATAGCATGCTTTCAAATTTATTATTTTAAAGTAGGAGTCTAGTGAAGACTATTTTGAATTAAGGTAGGAATTATTATTTTGAAATAGAGTCTTCACTAGACTCACTATTTCAAAATAGGGAAAGGCAGGGAAAAGTATAGGGCCATTATTTTGGAAAAAAAAAAAAAAGCCAATTCCATGGCTTGGAATGGCTTTTTTTTAAATAACTATTTAGAAAGAATTGTTCTTTCCACATAAAAGCAGGTTTATTTATTTCAAAATAGTGCTTCATTTTTTTTCAAAATAACAAAGTGCTTATTTTGAAATAACAGAAAGCCAGCATGGACAGCTAAAAAGTTTTTTTTTTCCAAAATAAGCCTCCTTATTTTGAAAAAAAAAACTTTTCAGTGTAGACATACCTTCAAGGTAGGTCTTCACTGACAGTGGCAAATTCACAGCTGTCAGATTGATCTTCCTGACTGACTGAGCAGGTTTATGAAGACCTGCTCAGTTGATCAGGAAATTGATCAAGTAACTCCAGCCCCTCAACTAGAGTAGCCCTGAGTCAATGGGAGGCCATTTCCCATTGAATCAGTGCAGTGAACATGCCTCAGTAAGTAAATTTTAGACTATTGAAGGGAGATATAGAAGATATATTAAGTAACTTACATATCTCCCTTTGACTACCACCAAAATTCCCCTACAGTGTTGACTAGCCTTCAGTAAAGACAAGAAAGCTCCAAACAACATGAACAAATACTAGTAATACAGAATTATCAATATATTTGGTGTCATTTCCAGCATATGTTCATATACTTGTATATACTCACACCCTTCCTTTGGGACTGGTGTTAACTGAACCAAAAGACCAGTTTTGTCTTTCGCATGCCAAATAAAGCTGATTGTCCATAACTCTAATGTGGTGCTGATAACAATGAAGAAATGAAGGATCAATGATGGAAAGTTAGCCATCACTACATAGTGGCTTCACCTATCAAGGGGTCTGCATACTATCAGGAGAATTCATGCAGAAGCCCAGTCTTCCATGTCCAAATCTAATTTCCTCACCCTTATGACATTGGGGTGCACTTATCCTGTATCTTAACATATTAATGCCTTTTAGCTCATTATCATGTATGTCACCTATTGATAAAGCAAGTCTTTGGTTAAGTATTTGCCAATGTTTGTTTCCAAAAATATCTAAATGCCTACTGAGCAACCTATTCACAGTTCCCCAAACTTTGGGGTAACTGGTGGGCTATTTTATTTATGTTAAGGGTCATAGGGCTGCTTTACTTCTTGTAACTTATTTAACCTACTGTCTTATAGGATATGAACATTATTTCTGAGTAGAATAAACTGCTAAGCTAGATCTATATGCTACAGTTCTTTCCCTGATGTTCTGTTTGTTCAACCCATATTCGGATAAGATATATGCTTCATGGTATGGTAATGATGTCCATGAAGATCATCTGTGCATTACAGATGGTTGTCATGTTCATGGCATAGACTTGATGTCCCTCTCTTTTTTTAAATATTTGCATAAGTTCTATCCACAACCCATAGCATGTTTAGAAAGTTACCATCTGGTAGAATTGTGTCATGTTTCACCTCTGGGTGTCTGAATCAGAGGAAAACAGGATGTTTTCTCCCATGTGGTTGATGACAGCTTCCTAGAACAACTGTTGGATTATCCAGGATGTCCTGGGTTAAGTGATAATGGTGGGCTGTGTGGTGATTCATTAGAAAGATCCAAGAGCAGTAAGGCCAGGATTATGTTGACCCAAGCAGAGGTGTAGAGTGCATGGCTCCTGCATGTGGGGCTGGAGAGATTGTGCTGGAGCATATCACATAGGTCCAGTAGTGTATCTTCATTCAGGTGGCAGCACTACATAAATACCAGCCAAGAGGACCCATGAAAGTTGCAATGGGATTGGTAGACCCAAAGACAGCTGCACACTGGCTCTGAGTCTCAGCTGTTTCTGTACACTGCTTCTATGCATACTGGTGCTGATGATGATGCCAAAGGAGGTGCCCCAGCATGAATGTCATATTTTTCCTTGTACATGCAGATTTCAGCTCTCTGGCCTCCCTATTTTCCATTAGTATCCAAAACCTCTCTATTCCATCTCCTAGCAACATGTGTCCTTGTGGTTCCCTAGCACTGTCCTGGCCTTCTCTCTCTTCTTCCAGGATACCTTCCCTACCCTGGCTATCTGTGGTTCTCCTTCTCCATTGTATCTGATTATCCCAGCATCTCTAACCTCTAATCTGTGTCCCTGTAGATACCCCACTAGTGAGCCTTCTGCTACACTAACATTATCCCCATCCTTGTTGTCAACACCACACAATCTACATGCCATTTAGTCTGCTGTCTCCCCAAATTGCCTGCTATCTCTTTCTCACCCCCCTCCCCTTGATACTTCATTCATGCTTACCCACATTTCCCTGTGGTCTCCTGTGTTTTATATGTGAACTGGAGGCCTCACTCCTATTGATGGTCCTACAATGTCCTCCTTGCACAGTCATGGTGGGGGGAAGGAGGGAGGTGTGTTAGTTATTAGGCTTGATCTGAACTTGCATACAGGATGGTGCCCCACAGCAAAGATAGGTGTGGGGCCACCTATCCCCATATGATTTGCATATTATTTTGGAACTTAGAAACATAGGTATCTAGGGAACTTTAATAGTGAAAATGTAGGTGCTCACTGAATTTAGGAACTTAGAGGGTTATATGGGAGGGAAGGGGTCTGCATTGCAGTAGGGCCAAAATTGCGAACTTATGTGCCTGCCTCCTTTTTAGCATGTGAGCTTATGTCTTTTTATGGAATGGGAAATACAATACATATTCCACCTACTTAGAATGCCACAGCACTACACAATCTGTTGTTAACTTTAGATGATAGCATTATTTTTTTCTTTCTCCATGCTCTTTGAATACACTTTTATGACTTTAATATTTAAAGAGTACTTGCATCATGGCACATTAATTTACTCTGAATTAGAAACATACAAATTTTATGAACTCTTGCCTTGTCAAAACTTTTTATCAACAATTATGAAGTCTTTGTGGCATGAGAAAAGAAAAACAAAAACAAAGACATATACCCTACGTTTAATGCTACTATATTATTTTACACAAAAATGTAAACCAGACCCTACATTTCTGTGAATTCATTGCCAAGACACAAGTAAGGTGGATTAGAGTGATTATCTGTTAATTAACCATGAGACAGAAACATTTTTAAGTACAGAAACCATTTTGGGTGAACGTCAATAAAATATAAGTGCCCTAATTACCATAACTTTTTTTTCCAATTCTAGAGTGTAGTTACATACATCTTATCTAAGCATTTATAAACTCTATAATGTATCCTTGCTCTTTATCAAATTACACTGACCTCCTTGAAGCATAGAAATTATATGCATGTCACACACAAATAGCTCTTCTAGTTATTCTCAAAGGAGAATTAGAAATAATTTACTTTAAAGAATGAGGTATTAACTTATTTTAGTTCTTACTTGGATATTGAGATCCATATAACCCTCTCCATCTCTATAGGAAGAGAAGATAAAATACAAGCAAACCAACCTAGGATATTCTGCCTCCTGCTTATCCCTACCTTGCCATATGGGCTGCATGGTTTGATATGGAAAGGAGGTAGAGGCTGGTTGGGATCAGTAAGCTGTAATAACCTTGGGGAGGAAGAGGTTAACACCATGGACTGTGAGTCCTAGGAGAGCTGATAGAAACAAAGTCCAGGTTTTTGAATTGGAGCAGCAGCCCTGCCTGTTTCCTGTTTGATAGCTCTTGGAAGGATCAGGAAGAAGTCAGGGAAATAGGTATAAAGGATCTAGCAACATCCACACCTAAGATATGCTCAAGTCTGTAACTGACCATGTGTGAATAGAAAAGGGGATGTTTAGCTAGACACAATCAGGGAATTTCTTTATTTTGGTTCTTTTTTGGATTCTTCCATGCAGAGCACTTCTACCGCCCTCCCTCTATCCTGTAACTACCTAAGTTAAATCCCACAGAAGCAACTCTCTGTGTTTCTTATCTGTTCTTCTTAATTAAGGAATTTAACATTTTAAAATAAACTGTGGTTCTGTATCCTAAAAGGCAAGAGGTTTTGTGTGCATGTGTCTCATACTGCATGGCCAACTACTAAAGGGGATTCTGTCCCATTTTCAGTTGATATCACAGCTGGGGTTTAATTGCTCTCCTGAGGCAGCAAGAAAAGTGATTGAGGGTACCACACAGGAAGGAATTCCCAAGTGCACCATTCTGGGTATTCAAGAGGTTTTTGCATTTGGATGGTTGCAGCGATACTACTCTGAGGCCAGGAAACTGGTAGTGTTGGAGAGTTTTAAGACAAGGCTTTAGGGTCAGTGGGTTTTAAGGCCTGCTGTAGGCCCCTACCTTCTGCATTCAGAGATCCAGACTAGGGAAACAACCTTCACAGGAGCAGCAAGGCAGGATGGGAAACGCCCCTATATGGCATGGTCTCCTCCTCTTATTCGGAGACTTCAGTTGGTAAATTGATGGTAAACTTGTAACCATTTTTTTCCCCTGCTTTCTCTTACTGCACTGTGAAGGCAAAGTTATTCTGTAGCAATAGAAAATCCTTTGTAGAAGACATGTTACTCAGAAGAGAGAGTGGTTTATGAGAAGTTGGGAGAGAGAATGGAAGCACTGGACATTCATTTACTGGTCATGCGTGTATGCCTGCATGGATTCCCCAGAGTCCATGGCTTCCTTCTGCCCCTGCCTTGTCAACAATCTGGTTGAAATGTTGTAGTTTCCTATTTCCTATGTGTGAGAAACCCATGTAAGGAGACATAGAGGGCCATACATTGTTATTTTTCTCTTAAGTGTGAAGTTTTACCAATTTCAAAATGCAAGTCTAAACTTGACACTGTATCATGTTACATAATGTTGAGGTTCATATCATATTCACCAGTTTCATACGGTGAATGGAAACAAGATATGAAATTGCACATGGAGACAACATAGAACTTGAGTGGAGATGTGGTGTTCATGCAAAAGGTCCATGTAGAAACGAACATGCATCAGTTTGCTTTGATGTAAAATACATTGCTCTAGGTTCTTAATCTCTTATATTTCTATTGTGCCTTATATAAGATGCAGGAGCACAGTTAGCTTAGAATGTCCATATTGAAATATTACAATATAGTATCTTTAAAGGTATTCATTTTTAGCCCTCAGCAATGCCAACACAAAGGGAAGATTCAAACAGAGAAGGAAAGTTTACCACTTCATCTCTCTGTCTTCAAAGAGATGTGGAGCAACATGGAAGCGGGAAGTGTAGGTGAGGACAGTGGTTTCCAGCATTTTAACCACTAACCTTGATACAGTTCCTTAGAAGGTAGCAGTCTCTCATTCACTAGGTTGGCTCCACCATGTTTCTTGAATGTGATGAAAATGGGACTACACTCTCAAGTATGTCCAAGGCAAAGTAGCTATACAGATTACCTTTGGATGCAGGTATAGTATCCCTGCAAGACGTCTAGGCACAACAGTGTGGCAGTGTGTGGCTCAGCTCAGTTGACCCAGGCTCACAGGTTTTGGGCTGTGAGGTATACAGTTTCAGTGTGGGCTTGGGGTGGAGCCTAAACATCAGCGCTGTACTTTTTTGCACTACACCCCAAGCCCTGTGAGTACAAGCAGCTGACCTGGGCTCTGAAACTTGGTGCCATATTTTTTTTTTTTTAATCACAGCATAGACTGTTCTTCTAAACTAGTGTATTCTGATGACTTGCTGTTAAGTCCACTGTTTTAATACTTTATTTGGTTCCAGACTGTTGCTAGCACTTCACTACCTTCTCCTTGTGCGAGAGTTGAGGGGCTGAGGAAAGAGTCTCTTTGTGGTATCAGACATTTGGAGCCCCAACTTCATTCCTCATCTCCTTTAGGGAATAAGTTCCACTAAATCAATTTGCACCTTTGGTTTATCAGGGAACTAGACCTCCAGTAGAACAAATATCTGCACCTGCCACCAGGATGCACCAGCAATTTAACTTGGCTGACCCTTCCATTCCACCTTCATCATCCAGGTTCCCAAATAGTTTCAGATTGTCTCCCTAACTCTCGCCAAAAATGCAGTGGGTCATAGTTTGAGACACGTATCCACTCTTCCTTGAACAACTTGGATACCATTATGATACTTCCGATGGTAATTATTGATCCTTTTCATTCCCAATGATTCATGTATCTTTTGGCCTTGTCATTACTTGAAGGCCTGGCAACAGCCCCCTATACCCTCTGCTGTAGCATTTCAGACTAATTAATAATGAAGCCCAGTAAAAGGTCCTCGATATGACCTAAATATATTTGTACCCTGATCATTTTCAGCCCTCTTAAACAAATCTTAAATAATTTTCAATCAAGTGTATAATCATCATCTCACATGCTTCTTCCTGACTTCCCTTCTTGCTATATCATCATAGATTCATTTTGCTATCAAGACCCAACTCTGAACCTCAAGAAGAACTGGTTGCCTGCCTGAGGGTCCAATCCTTACAGACCTAAACTCTGACCATTCCTGTGCTACCTGTAGCATAAGCTTTCAGGGAGAGCTCCATTGGGTAGGGCAGAGCATATTCTCAGCACAAGTGATGACTTCTCTCCCAACCCCCTCAATCCAAAAGATGGGGAGAGCCCTTACAAGATCTGATACCATTTTCTTCCCACCTGAACAAACAAAGCTCTTTCAAACTGTGGGATTGCTATTATCTTGGTACTCATTGGTGGACACTGCTATGCAAGGCACTACTTACTCATTAGTAAAGGTAGATTAATGATCAGTACCTTTTAGACACTAAAGAATATTTTTTTGTCCATAAATCTGCTTTATACAGACTTGTTCTTCAAAACATACTAGGTTCTGGTGCAGAAGTTCTATTTTATCATATATTCCACAGAGCCTTCATTTCACCCTCCATCCTCTCAAAGACAGTAAGAGCATGTTGGGGACAACTTTCTAGTACAAATGCTAGAGGAACCAACTAGGGGCCTTGCACTGCTCGACTTGCTACTCACAAACAGGGAAGAATTGATCAGGGACGTAGAGGTAAATGGCAAGCTAGGCAGTAGTGACCATGACATGGTTGAGTTCAGGATCCTGATTAAAGGAAGGAAGGAAAGAAGCAAAACAAAAACCCTGGACTTCAAAAAAGCAGATTTTGGCTCCCTCAGGGAACTGATGGGCGGGATCCCTTGGGAAGCTAATCTGAAGGGGAAAGGAGTCCAAGAGAGTTGGCTATATTTTAAAAAAACTCTGCTAAGGGCATAGGAAGTTGCCATTCCAATTAGGAGAAAGAACAAACATGTGAGGCAGCCAGAATGGCTTAGCAGAGAACTCTGCTCTGAGCTTAAACACAAAAAGGAAGCTTAAAGGAAGTGGAAGCTTGGTCAGATGTCCAAAAAGGCATATAAAGATATTGCTAGGGACTGCAGGGATAAAATCAGAAAGGCCAAAGGACAAATGGAGTTGCGGCTAGCGAGGGATGTAAAAGATAACAAGAAGGGGTTCTACAAGTATATTAGTAACAAAAAGAGGATCAGGGATGGTGTAGGCCCCTTGCTGAATAGGGCAGGCATCCTTGTGACAGAGGATGAGGAAAAAGCTGAGGTGCTCAATGCATTTTTTTTCTTCAGTTTTCACAAGCAGGGTCAGCTCCCAGCCCACTACCATGGGTGTGGCAGATGGGAGAGAAGAAGACAGGCCCTTGGTGACGGAAGGTCAGGTTAGGGACTGCTTAAAGAAGCTGCAAGTGCACAAGGCCATGGGGCCGGACGAACTGCATCCAAGGGTGCTAAGGGAATTGGCCGACGAAATAGCCGCACCGCTGGCCATTATCTTTCAAAACTCATGGAGAACGGGGGAGGTGCCAGAGGACTGGGAAAAAGCAAATGTAGTGCCTATTTTCCAGAAAGGGAAAAAGGAGGATCCAGGGAATTACAGACCAGTCAGCCTCACATCAATCCCTGGAAAAATTATGGAGCAGATTCTCAAAGAATCCATCCTCACACACTTAGAGGAAAATAAAGTGATCAGGAACAGTCAGCATGGATTTACCAAGGGTAAATCATGCCTGACCAATCTGGTTTCCTTCTATGAGCAGATGACTGGTTTTCTGGATGAGGGAAGCACCGTTGATGTGCTATACCTTGATTTTAGCAAGGCTTTTGATACAGTTTCCCACAGCATTCTCATTGGCAAATTAAGGAAGTATGGGTTGGATAGGTGGACTATAAGGTGGATAGAGAACTGGCTAGATCAACGGTTTCAGCGTGTAGGAATCAATGGTTCCATGTCTAGCTGTCAACCGGTCACGAGTGGTGTGCCCCAAGGGTTGGTCCTGGGGCCGGTTCTGTTCAACATTTTCATCAATGATCTGGATGATGGAATAGACTGCATTCTCAGTAAGTTTGCGGATGACACCAAGCTGGGGGGACCAGTAGACACGTTGGAGGGCAAGGACAGGATTCAGGGAGACCTAGATAAATTGGAACAGTGGGCCAATAGAAATCTTATGAGATTCAATAAGGATAAGTGTAAAATCCTGCATTTGGGACAAAAAAACCCTATGCACTGCTACAGGCTGGGAAACATTCAGCTAAGTAGCAGCAGTATAGAAAAGGACCTGGGGGTCATGGTGGATGGGAAGCTGGATATGAGTCAGCAGTGTGCTCTTGCTGCCAAAAAGGCCAATGGCATACTGGGCTGCATCAAAAGAAGTATTACCAGCAGATCAAGGGATGTGATCCTTCCCCTCTATTCTGCACTGGTGAGGACAGGGACATGCTAAAGAGAGTTCAGAGGAGGGCAACCAAAATGATTAAAGGGCTGGAGCACAAGCCCTATGAGGAAAGACTGAAAGCATTAGGTTTATTTAGTCTGCAGAAGAGAAGATTGAGGGGGGATTTGATAGCAACCTTCAGTTGAAGGGATGCTCTAAGGAAGATGGAGCTCGACTGTTCTTGGTAGTAACGGAGGACAGAACGAGGAGCAATGGTCTCAAGTTGCAGTTAGGGAGTTCTAGGCTGGATATTAGAAAAAACTTTTTTACCAGGAGAGTGGTAAAGTCTTGGAATGAGCTGCCGAGGGAGGTGGTGTAGTCTCCATCTTTGGAGGTGTTTAAGGCCCGGCTGGACAAAACCCTGACTGGGATGGTTTAAGTGGGAGTGGTCCTGCCTCTGGCAGGGGGTTGGACTAGATGACCTATGAGGTCCCTTCCAACCCTATGATTCTATGATTCTATAAAAAGGGTGTTAAATAAAGGGATCTAATTAAGAGAATTTGTTGTTTCCCCATTATCAGTTACAAAAACATCCCAAACCCATTGTATAATGCTTCACAAGCCTGAGACTTATGAGGTCCCTTCCAACCCTATGATTCTACGACTTGTCTTGTATTTAGAAGTTTTAGTCAGTGCTTTTTCAATAAATACACCTTGTCAAGTGTAACAGATTCCACATGTGACAACCACACTAATTAACACACTCATTCTCTTTTTTCCCCTTCAGGAGACACATAATTATTCAATGCAACAATGTTCAATTATTTAAATTATATAAATGCATATTATTACAGAATAAGCTGTGAGTGATACCTATAGTTGAGGATCACTGACACTTTCTCTTATAAGACCCTCTCTTCAGTTACTTTTCCTTTTCCCAAATGTTAACTGTTTGGAGTGAAATTTTCCACTTGCTGAGTGTCTGCCTCAGGTTACCTTATTTTGGTAAGTTTCAACTAAAATGTTCCACTTACTTGTGAAAATAAAATTTTAAAAACATCTTACCAATTTGTTAAAAAAAAAAAGACTTTATGTTTTATACCAAAGAAATCTGTTGGGGCCGGGGGTGAGAAGGAGTTGCCATAGAATCAGGGAGGAGTCTTTTGCCACTTCTGAGGAAAATGACCCCCAGTTGTCCATGTTAGAAAAATCTCAGGTCACACATGTTTAGTTTTCTTGGATCTGAGCAGCTAAATACTCTGAAGATGCTGTCTGCATTGAGCATGCTTCAGTCCTTCCTAGCTCCTACCTACCAAATGGACTCTAAATGTGCCATTCCCACAGACCATGCAAGGGCTGCAGTGGATGAATAGGATTTTCCATGCTGTGAGTGATTCTTGTTACTGAAGGAAACTACTGTCACTGACAGGAATGAAGTAAAATGAGATATCTGAGTCATTGCCATTATCTTTGAAAAATCATGGGACACTGGAGAAGTCCCAGAGGGCTGGAAAAGAGAAAATATAGTGCCCATCTATAGAAAGGAAAATAAGGAAAACCCAGGGAATTATAGACCAGCAGGCTTAACCTCTGTATGAGGACAAACATTGGACCAAATAACTAAGGAATCCATTAGCAAGCATCTAGAGGAGAATAAGGTGTTAAGTGATCATCAGCATGGATTTGTCAAGAACAAATCATGTCAATCCAACCTGATAGCTTTCTATGATGGGGTAGCAGGCCTTGTGGATGGAGGTGAAGTGGTAGATGTGATGTAGCTAGACCTTAATAAGGCCTTTGATACGGTCTCACATCACCTTTTCATTAACAAACTAGGGAAATACAAATGTGATCGAGCTAGTATAACATGAGTGAAAAATTGGTTGGATAACCACTCTGAGAGAGTCGTTACCAAAGGTTCACAGTCATGCTGGAAGGTCATAACAAGCAGAGTACTGCAGGGATCCGTTCTGGGTCCGCTTTTGTTCAATATTTTTGTCAGTAATTTAGATCATGGCATAGAGAGTGCACTTATAAAGTTTGCTGATGACTCCAAGCTGGAAGGGGTTGCAAACACTTCAGATGATAAGATCACAATTCAAAATGATTTGGACAAATTGGTGAAATGGTCTGAGGTAAACAGAATGAAATTGAGTAAAGACAAGTGCTAAGGACTCCACTTAGGAAAGAACAATCCATTGCATGTATATAAAATGGGAAATGACTGCCTAGGAAGGAGTACTGCAGAAAGAGATCTGGGTGTCATAGTGGACCTCAAGCTAAATATCAGTCAACATTGTAATGCTGTTGCAAAAAAAGCAAACACCATTCTGGGATATATTAAAAGGAGTATTGTAAGACACAAGAATTAATTCTTTCACTCTACTTGGCTGAGGTTAGGCCTCAGCTGGAGTATTATGTTCAGTTCTGGGAGCCTCATTTCAGGAAAGTTGTGGACAAATTGGAGTAAGTCCAGAGAAGAGCAACACAAATGATTAGAGGTTTGGAACACTTGACTTATGAGAGAAGATTGAAAGAGCTGAGGTTTTTTAGTCTAGAAAAGAGGAGACTGAGAGGGGACATGATAACAGTTTTCAAGGACCTAGGATATTGTCATGAGGAGGAAGGAGAAAAATTGTTCTCCTTTACTGCTGATGATAAGACAAGAAGCAATGGGATTAAATTACAGTAAGGGAGGTTTAGGTTAGACATTAAGGAAAAATTCCTATCTGTCAGGGTGATTAACCACTAGAATAAGTTACCTGGGCAGGTTGTGGAATCTCCATCAATGGAAGTTTTTAGGAGCAGGTTTGGCAAGCACCTGTCAGGGAGTGTTTAGTAGGGTACTTGGTCCTGCCATGAGTGCAGTGGACTGGATTTGGTGACCTGTCATAGTCCCTTCCAGTTTCTATGATTCTATGAAAAGCATAACAACTATTTTTTCTGTTATCTTAATTTTCCTTTCACCTCACTAGCATGCAGTCAACATGGAGAGGAAGGAGGAAGCTATCTGATTCATAGACAATGAGATGGAAAAACAGAAGAAAGAAATATAGGGTGGGGGGATAGAACGAGGCACCGGGGGGGGGCGGGCAGAAGCAGGCCTTTTCAGGAAGACTGGAAGATAAGGTCAGGACAAAAGGGACAGTTGTCTGGCAAATTAAAAAGGAAGGAAGAGGAGGAGAAACACAAAGAAGAAAGAAGATGGAACCAATGGAAAAACTTACCATTGGGTTCCAGTGTCATCTTCTCCATGATCCAATTTTTAAATCAAAATTGGATATTCCTCCAAAATATATGATCTAGGGATTATTTTGAGGAAGTTCTGTGGCTTGTATTTCACAGGAGATCAGACTAGATGACCACAATGATTCCTTCCAGCCTTAGAATATATGAATAGGTACCTGGTGTGGCATGAGGGAAGACAGGAGTGTGAGTAGGAGTTTCAGTGGGGCAAAGGGAGAGAGAGACATAAGAATAGGGAGGAAAGGAGCAGAAAACAGGATGAACGTGGAGGACACAGGCTCAGAAGAGTATGTAGCCAACCTGAGTATACCCTTCCAGAATCTGGAGTTGAATCAGGAACTCCAAGTCACAATATTCCTTTGTGGTCTAGCAAATAGCTGTTAATCTCACTGCCAGAGCATGAGTCTCCATCACTCTTAAGTGACAGGTCCATATTGACATGGGCAGGAGGGAAGTACATTGCCTTGTTGTATATTCACAGCATTCAGTGACTGAATTTAAGATTTTTGTCACATACCCTGTATGTACTGAGGGGTGGGGATGGAGAGGCTTGGAGTCTTAACATAACCAGTAATGATTTATTATTGCTGGTTTTCTCACGTTTATTTTCTGTCCTCTTTGCCCCAACTAAACTTGTCTTTATTTTGTATTGTGAATGCTCTGCTAAAGAATTATTTGTCAAGGGTATCCAGTTGCATATTAATGTTGAAGCCAGTGTTTTGTGTCTTGAGAAAGATCCCCTAGACATTTGAACCTGGCCCTTTTTGTTGCCGACGCTTGGTTGAAGACATGTATGTTTCATATGTCCTGTATGTCTAATAACTGATAAAGATTCTCCTTCAGCTGACATTGTCAGGGCCTATTATCTTGGAGCAGGACAATAGGAGTTTTGCATCTGCTACCACTAAAATTCTGAATGGCCACAAGGGGCAGCAAAGTGTCAGGGATGAAGTAGGGGTCATGGATTATGTACATGTTTGTATATATCTTAAGTGTTTGTATTTCTCTTTTTACTTCATTGCCTGTTTTCTAATGAAACATCATGGACCTAATACATTTGGGTATGTCTACACTTAGAAGGTTAGTTCAAATTAACTGAATTTGAACTAATCAGTTTGAACTAATAATGATTACTTTGAATTAAGTTAATTTGAATTAACATGGCCACACTTGAAACCCTAATTTGAACTAGCACGTCCATGCACAGGACTTGCTAGTTTGAATTAGGTAGAAGGCTTTATTACATAGGGAAAATCAAGCCATGGCTAATTCGAACTAACAGTTCACATTAACATGGCTACATTGGGTTAATTTGAACTAATGAGTTTGAATTGAATGTCACTTTGAAGGTAAACCAGGTTTTATAACTTCGGAGTTAGCTTTCATCAGTTTGAGCCAAGGAATTCCTTAGTTCGAATTAATGAAAGCCAGTGAGTCCATGCATTTATTTAATTCAAATTGGTCTTATCAATTCAAATTAATTTGTAAGTGTAGACATACTCCTTGACATTGCATAAAATGGAAACTTCTTGACTTCATTTGCAGTGAATACTTATTAACATAGATTATGTATGAAAATACACATAAAGAAAAGCATGTATGGTTTCAGCACTGTACCAATCCTAGCCATTCCTCTTTATAATGAGATAAAGTGGGTATACAAAGAGAAGAATTTGGGAGGCAAAAACTGTCTAGTGAAATGCTCTTGACGTAAAAAAACCAGCAAAATACACTGGGTATGTCTCCACATATCTTTTAAATCGAAATAACACTCGTTATTTTGATTTTTAAAAGATTAGGTCCACACGACATTGTCCTGTTTCAAAATGACAAGCTCTGTCATTTTGAAACAAGAGACATTATTCTGAAATAGCTTAAACGTTCTTTAATTTGAATAATCTGTTATTTCAAAATGGTTAGTTTGAAATAACGCCGTTTGGATGTGTTATTTCGAAATAACCATTATTTTGAAATAACACTTTTGCTCTTCTCCTTCCCAGGGTACTTTCCTTTTTGTATATATTGGGTGGGATCATGGTCCAGTGAGGGGGCCATGTTGCCACACCTCCCATGGTGCCCCCTCCTGATTCGAAATAGCAAGTTTTGTGTCTGGACTTGCTATTTCAATTTGAGGTTTTTGCTTATTTTGATTTAAGTTAATTCAAATTAAGGATTTTATTTCAAATTAACTTATTTCAATTTAACTTAAATCAAAATAAGCATGTACATGTGGACATAGCCACTCTGTCTTCTCTATGCATGCCAGACTCCAAGTTAATCCTTCTCTATTTACTTCACTTAAGATTTTGCTCCCGTTGAGTCTTTTTATTTGTAAATAAGCATGTTTATGTTCTATGTCTTCCTTTCTTCTATACAGCTATAACTTTAAATAATTCAAAGGACTTAAAAAGTTAAATCTTTAATAAAATTTACTAAAATCATGAAAATCTTGTCTGACAGAAAAAGAATCATGGGTTCAGGAAATGATCAAAGCCTTTCATTTGCGGCATTTCATTTAGTGTCTTGCTGGAAACATGATCCACCTACTGTAGTAAGATAGACTGTTTTTACCTTCTGACTTAGACTTTAAACAGGAAGTGTTATATCAAATATTGCATTGAAAATTCTTTATTTTCTATCAATTGGTCAATTACACTTCAAATGTCAATGTCTCTACTTCCCTTCATAATAACAGATTTTTTTGTGTGTGTAATTGAGTATAGATTCAAAAGAGTAGTATAATATCTATTTAGTACTGAATTATTCCTGTAATTTCAATTGAACAAGATTAACATCCAAACCCCCTTAACTGATTATTGAAATATTTGGTATTTTTATGAATATGTTGTATAAAATACCCTCTTCTTTATTAGTTAAACTGAGATGTGAATGTTGAAGGTTCTGCTACTGAGCTTCTGGTTTCCTAAGCAACAGTTACCAGGTGAAATATTTCAATGCTTTCTCTCAGCTCATTTGATTTTTTTTAAAATAAATTACAGTTTATAGAAAAGAGCAGGACTTGGGATCATTTCTGAATTTACAAATTAACTGTCAGTACAATTGCAAATGATTTTGTGTTTTCACTTTCCAGTGGCTGATGGGAGAATATTTTCTTCAGTTTCATAGGTCTGCACCAGTCAGGGCTTCACTGCCTAGCATACTGAATTTCAAAGCCAGATTCATTCAGAGCTGCTGAGTTTTTCCTGGTTTCTTCCCAGTACAGGACAAAGTCATAAAACTAGAGCTGATCAGGATATGGTTTGTCAAAAAGATTCTGTGGGAGAGAAAGACTCTTTTATCTTGGTGTCCAGGGTACTGGCTTGGGATGAGAAAGAATAAGTCTCCATTCCACATCTGAGATATAGTGGAGGTTTTCATGTCATATCACACTAAATCAAGCAAAACAAAGGACCTGTGTTGAAGTGTTGTAGATATTAGACCAGACCATTGCTCTATTACTGAATTGTACTCTGTCTTTAGCTCACACTCACAGTCTCACAAAACCATTCAAAAGGATTGGGGGGGAGGGGGGAGATTTTGGTTTTGTTTGATCTTATTCAAAACAAGATCCAATTTTAAAGCTGTGAAGGTTGCCAGGAAATAGAATTGTCATCCTCCAGTGAGCTCTACATGAACTATGCACAGGACCATGTTTAATGAAACTGAATTTGCACTCATCCAAGATTTAGTCCAGGCTCACCCAATAGATTTCTGATATTAAGCAATTTTCATAGGATTTGGGGTTTTGTTGTTGCAAGCATTTAGTGCAGTTTTTAGTAATTATCACTGTGGCTGTGTTTGATGCTCCAGATTTCTCTGTAGGCCCCAATCTTGCAAACATTTGTTTCCATGAGTTAGACCCATTAAACTGCTTCCCTCTGCTAATATGTGAAGAGTCTAGTTCTCTTCACAGCATTTCTGCAAACCCATTTCAACCTGTTTAAGTTTTGACGGATCTTACTTTTTCTAATCCGGTAGAAGAGAATAAGTGTGATGTTCCCCTCCCAGGAGCTTGTCTGGTATTCCACTGTGACCCCCTGATTTCTACTCCTGAACCTCAGTTCACTCTGCTTAGCTAGGAGACCACTCATACCCGAGTCAGTCCATACCAACCTCCTGCGTGTAATCAGTCCCAGTCAGTGAACATCTGTCTCCAGTTACTTGAGGGATGGTCCCCCCCAGTGAGTATCCCCAGCCCCCAAATACCACACCAGGAGCTTCCATCTTACAGAGGTTGGGACCCTTTCCCAACCACTGTAAATGCACAGACACTTGTTCATCCATTTATCAAAGAAATGGATGTGCCCAGCCTCAGTCATTCACACCTCTAAAATCCAAACAGATTTAAATAAAACAGCTTTTATTTTCTTCTTTAGAGTATAATTTTAAATAAGCGTATAGCAAATCAAAGCACAATTATTTAATAAAGGCATCAGGAGTTACCACAAGCAAATAAAAGATTTAAAATGCATGGTAATCAAATAACACTTCCTAACCTAATCTCATTGTCCAAGATTACTCACAACATTTTTGGCTGAGAGATGGATCTTGTCTGGAGCTGGAGAATGATTCAAGAGGAAGATTCTCTGGCTAAAAGACCCTAACAGTTCCAAGAATGTCTTTTTCAAATCTCCCTCACCCCTACTTCTCCATTGCTATGGGGTGATTCTCTGTCCCACCTGAGCCAGGGAGCTCAGTTTGCATTGTCTTTGCCATGCACCTCTCCAGCCTCACTGCTGAGAGATAGCCCTGAGTCATGTAAAACACCTGGAAACATGCTTCACATCTGTACATCACTGTTCCCTCTAAGCTGTGCGCATGTGCGCGCGCGCACAGGTCATGAAACCTGCGCACACAACAAAATAAGTGTGCACAAAGAAATTCAATAGTGCTAATATTGGTGCTCACAAAGAAATGTTTTTGCGCACAAAAAGAAATTGTTTGCACACACAGTCTATGAGTAGTTAGGGGGAACATTGCTGTACATATGCATGATGCTGCAGGAAACATGGTGCAATTATGTAGAATATGTTATGAGCATTCATAAAGGAACTGTGCATGGCACGTTTGGCATCAAACCACACAATTACATTTTAAAAGAGAACAGAAAAGTTACATAGATCATACCCTAGGGGTGCACAGATATGTGTCTAGCGACACTAGGTTACGTTGGTCTTGGGGAAAGGCCATGGAAAGACTGCAAAGAGTATCGTGCATATATAAAGGTGAAAACTGAGGCAAGTTTTTAATATGCATACATAAGGAAACTGAATTTCCAAACAGAGTAAACAAAGGTGACAAGGAATACATGCATTTAAAACTTCCAGAATGGGATTATGTCTGTTCTTAGTTTCCATCTGGATCGATTATATTGCCAGTAGTTAGTGTCACAGCAGAAAATGAAAAGACATGCAAGCCTGTTAAATTTTTACCTTTGGAAAAATCACTTTTTTTTTTTTTTTTTTTGGTGGGGGAATCCATTTAAAAAGAGAAATAAAATATGATTCTATAAAAAGAAATAAATAAGATCCTTAAGTGTTCCAGTTAAAGACTGCCCTTATTAGGAATATATGAACTGGTTCACTTTAAATAAGATCTCCCCACTGGATGCCCCTCCAACAAATACAGATACCCTGAACTTCACCGGTACACCAAACCAAGTGAACCAAACCTTTGTGAGAGTCTGAAAAATTCATTTAAGGAGGCCCATCTCTTGATTCCAGGCATTTTGTTTTTGTGTTGTTTTTAGGGGCATAGAGAGAAGGATTTTACTATGAATTGCAGGGCAGTCAGGGATGGAATTACCACTTCCTTTGAACTTTTGAAGAGGCAGGGCAGCAGGAAGTAGAGAAGGCAGCTCCAAGAATTACTGCACATCAGTCAAGGAGCTTGCTGCCACCCACTGTGAGTATGTAATTCTAGAGGAGGAGCCACATACCCCAGCCAGCAAGACAAAATTGCAGGTACAAAGCAGCTGAAATATGCTGGTTGTGAGAGAAGGATTTGACTATGATAGGGGGCTTCTGATCATTCTTCAAATGTTTACTTGACCTTAGGTAGAGTTCAACATGCATTCTTACTGAACTTGGACCTTCAAAGTTTTGTCTGTCTCTAGCAATGGGCCGTCTGGTTTAGAGAAAAACATTAACTGGCCAGACAGTTGATACAAAGTTTAAACGAATTTGTCTTTGGGACTATAAAGAAGGAAGCTTTTGTGTTGCTGTTTGTCATTTTCAAGGACTTTACTGCTTTTTGAGCTCTGGCAGTAATGGACAACCATAATAATTTTTACCAGATATTTTCATTCTGGCCAGAAGTGGAGATCTCATCAGAGAGGGATTGTCTTGATGAAATTTTCAGCCTAGTTTCCAGACCAAAGAGAGTAAATACAAACAACACTGAAGATCTATTATCTGTTAAAAAAAACTTCAGACCAATCATTTCAATCTTGCTCATCATTAATCTCAGCTAATTTCCAAACCAATCTTCTAAACATTGGAGTCAATCTTGTTTCCACTGACACAAAAGGTTTTGATTTTGGAAACAGAATCTGGCCCTTCATGGGTTGAAACTCAGCTACTAATTTAAATCCTTCTTAAAAGCAAACATTTAAAATTATTTCAAAGATTTCCTTTTAAAGGAAGATTCTGTAAACTCAACTTTGAAAGCCTGTAATTATTGTTATACACATAAATAAGTGCCTGGTGAAAATGGCACCTCAAGATAGTAATAATTGCTGTGGAGCTACAAACTGATAAGCATGAAAGATAGGCAGCAATTTAAATATATATATATATATATAATCGCAGTGCAAAAGCAACTTTAGAACTGAATGAAAGAGTCATAGGAATTCTCTCATAAATATTAGTTATGCAAAGCTACCACAGCTAGAACTCCCTCTATTCAAATATAGCGGAAATGATTGTGGCCAAATTAGAATATAATAATAAAGAAATTCTTGATTGGGCTGAAGAAAAGTATGCCATGCTGCATCACAAAAAAAGAATTATAGAGATAGCAATAAACAAGTAAATAAAAGTACATCAATAAAATATGTACTAGCATGCAGGTAGAGCTGAGATCAAGGCAAACACATATCTAGTAAAAATCAAATGCTAACATGTGAATTGAACTTCAGTAATAACCATTAATAAGCTGCTTCATTTGCTGTATCTGAAGTTAACAGAGTGTCTTAGACAGTGGTGACCATGATTATTCTCTTTCCCTACTGCCATGGTAAATACAATAATAGCCCAATGAGAACTCTTCCAAATTCACCATTTATATTTACATTTTTACATGAATTGTCAGCTGAAAATCTAAAAGGACAATGGAAAGATAAATTAGACAGTCTGTGTATCATATAGGGCAATAATGAGCCTGAAAAGTGGCAGAAACATGTTAGAAGCTTTGCAGTTTTACAAACAGGTTTTCTCAGCACAGCCATTCTGTACCTTTCTATTATAACGTTAATACAAAAACCCTGTACTAGAGCTCTCTCCGGGTATGTCTATGCTACAGGTTTAAATTGACTTAAAGCCCCTTAAGTTGGCTTTAAACAAAGCCCTGGCCACATTGAGAAGCTATTAAGTCAACTTAAGCATTTGCTTAAGTCAACTTAGTAAATCTTACTTGTAAAGTCAACTCAGCAGTTAAGTCGACTTTAGTAAGTCAACTTAAGCCAGTGTAGCCCAGGAGTTGCCTTAAGTTGACTTAACTGGCCTCCTAACTATCTGAAACAATGGGATGGGGGCTGGAGAGAAGGCACAACACAGTTGGGAGCATTCCTAGCTGTGTGCAACACATCAAAATCTCCCATGTCTTTGCCCCTGCCCCACAGCCCTGCATCCTAGCACTATGGCACACGTTGCTTTCCCCCACCTGATCCAGAGTCTCCACCCCGCTCAGCCTGACGCTGCAGCTTCCCTTTCTCACTCCAACCCCACATCTCTCTCTTTGCTCCAGGCTGATCTGGCATCTCACCCCCTTCCCAGCCCAGCTCCGTATTTTTCCATTTCCTCTGACCTGATGTGGCATCTCTCCCCCTCTCAGCCTGACCCCGTGTGTCTCTCCCTTTCTCAGCCCAACCCTGTGTGTCTCTCCCAGCAATTTCCCTAACTCCCCATTATACCACCTTGAATTTCCTGACACCCCCCAGTTGCTGGCTAATGACACTGTTATACCAATTTAGTGAGCACCTCAACACCCTCCTACATCTCCCCCTACAGTCCTGGGGAGAATACTCTCTTCCCTTCTCAGTCCAACTCCCCTGATATTGTTGTAAACCAGACAAGCAGTCCTGTGTCACTGTTTAAGACTAACAGATTTATTGATCACATGAGCTTTAATGGGAGAAAATCCCACTTCACCAGATGGTGTGAAGATGGGGGAATTTACACAATGAGAGGAAAATAAATGCAGGGACATGTAAGACACAGAACCAGGTCATACTGTAACAGCAAATCAAAACAGTTGTTAAGATTCAAACACAGGGAAACAGCACATAGAAAGAAAGAAAGAAAGAAAGAAAGAAAGAAAGAAAGAAAGAAAGA